>OZ018333.1:7313513-7336837 GCA_963969495.1 Ceratothoa steindachneri | reverse complement strand
TCTCTCTCTCTCTCTCTCTCTCTCTTTACAGACTTTACAGACCCCCTTCCCAAACCTGGTTGAGAAGGGACAGGGAACTGTACCAGCTTGCTGGGTGAGCTGGTTCAAGGCAGAGTTGTGCATCGTTATGGGCGATTTCAACAGACAAGTTGACTAAGAAACCAGAGCAGCCTGTGGGCGAGAGCGCGCTACTCCTGGAGTTCGCCAACAACGAGTTCCTCACTCAATGGGTCAGAGAAACCGACGAGAGGAGACAATATCCTCGACTTGGTCTTCACCTCTGAGGATGATATCGTTGAGGATATCTCTGTAGGCGAAGAGCTCGGTGGCAGTGATCACCAGCTAGTTAGATTTAGCGTCAAGATCCCGAAGGTAAGGTCTGTTGCCAGTCAATCAATGAAACTTGACTTGAGAAGAGCAGACTTTGCCAGCCTTCGAGCTGGACTGACTGACGTGAGGCTAGAAGTGTGCGATGCCGTTGAAGACTCGTGGAATAGTTTCAAAACCACATTCATGAGTCTTCAATCGCGTTTCATCCCTCTGAAATGCCCCCGTCTGTCTTCTGTTCAACCTAAGTGGTTTAATCGAGAAATCTGCCAACTGCTTAGGGAGAAGAGAAATGTGTACCGGCAATCGAAGATCTCGGGTGACTTTGACGAATACCAGAGGCTAGCCAGGAGAGTGAAGTCCAGCATAAGGGCGGCTAAGCGGTCTGAGGAACTCCGAGTGGCGAGACTCTGTAAAGGGAATCCAAAGGAGTTTTTGGATATGTGAACAGCCGTAAACCAATCCGTCGAACGATTGGCCCTTTGAGGAATGAGGAGGGGACATTAAAGCATTCAGATGCAGAAAATGCTAACCTCCTCAACGACTTCTTCTCTTCAGTGTTTACTGAAGAGTGTGGTCCTATTCCCCAGCCGACGGATTCCTACTCGGGGGAAAAACTGGAGGCAATGGACTTCACCGAAGGAGAAATAAAGAAAAAGATCGCTGACCTAAAGACGAATAAGTCCCCTGGACCGGACGGGTTTCTACCTAAAGTGTTGAAGGAAGTGTGCGATGAAGTATCACGACATCTGTGCGCTATCTTTAACATGTCAATCCGGACCGGATGCGTTCCTAGAGACTGGCGTGAGGCGGAGGTGACTCCTATCTTCAAGAAAGGAGACCGTAACCAACCGTCGAACTACCGACCTATCAGTCTGACTTCGATAGTCGGTAAACTCATGGAAAGCATCATGGTGGACAAAGTGACGTCGTATTTAGAGTCAAACCTGCTACTGAGGAGTTCCCAGCACGGCTTCCGAAGGCAACGGTCATGCCTGACGAACCTTGTGGAATTCTTCCACTTCGTTTTCAGTGAGCACGATCGGGACAAGGCGGTGGATGTGGTCTACCTAGACTTTCAGAAAGCCTTTGATAAGGTACCACACCGCCACCTTCTCCGGAAAGTGCGAGCGCTGGGCATAGACGGAAAAGTAGCCGGCTGGATCGAGAACTGGCTAAGTGGCAGACGGCAACGGGTGGTGGTGAATGGACAGGCTTCTGAGTGGGTGCCCGTTACTAGCGGGGTGCCTCAAGGTTCTGTCCTGGGACCACTACTATTCATCATCTACGTCAACGACATGGACGGTGACATGGTTGCGAAGATTTCCAAATTTGCCGACGATACCAAGCTTGATATGAACGTTGCAAAGGATGGAAATACTGCCCGCCTGCAGGAAGATCTTGGGAAGATTGGAGAGTGGTCGGACACGTGGCAAATGCCTTTTAACGTGAACAAATGCAAAGTAATGCATATCGGCCACAGAAACCCCCAATCTCAGTACATCCTTAAGGGCATTGCTCTTGAATCGAGTGACACTGAGAAGGACTTGGGTGTAACTATTACTAGCGACCTCAAGTTCTCGAAACAGTGCATCGAGGCAGAGAAGAAAGCCCAAAGGATGTTAGGCTAGATAAAGCGCCAGTTTGGTTATCGGAACCAGGAGATTGTACTGTGCCTGTACAACTCACTTGTCCGACCGCACCTGGAGTATGCCGTACAATTTTGGAGTCCTTCATTGCGAAAGGACATCGCGAGATTGGAACGCGTACAAGCCAGGGCAACCAAGCTGATTCCCTCTATCCGACATAAAAGTTATGAGGATAGACTAAAGGAGTTAGATCTGTTCTCGCTGGAAACCCGTAGACTGCGTGGTCAGCTCATCGAAGTTTTCAAAATACTTCGAGGGTTCGACAATGTTGACTACCGGGATATTTTCACACTGAGTGAGAACAGAACGCGCAATCACGGCTTCAAACTTGAACTGAAGCGTTACAACCGCAATCTGTGTGGAAATTATTTCACCTACAGTATCTGCGGTAAATGGAACGCATTTCCAGTGGAAGTTGTCAACAGTGAATCTGTTGACCAGTTCAAGTCAAGACTAGACAAAGTCTTGAAAAGTGGCCGTTTCTGGACGCAAAACAATTGAGCAGCCATGTGCCCGCTCGATTGCTAGTCCAAAGGTACCCTCTTTGAATGGACCGTAAGGTCTCCTAGGGTACCTTCTTTCCTTGTTACTCCTTGTAACACACACACACACTCTCTCTCTCTCTCTCTCTCTCTCTCTCTCTCTCTCGAGCTGGCTAAGTGACAGACGGCAACGTGTAGTGGTGAATGGTCGGGCCTCTGAATGGGCGCCCGTATCTAGCGGTGTCCCTCAAGGTTCCGTCCTGGGACCACTACTGTTTATTATCTATGTCAACGACATGGACGGAGACATGGTTGCCAAAATCTCCAAATTTGCCGACGACACCAAGTTGGTATCAGTGTGGCAAAGGAGGGGAACACTGCCCACCTCCAAGAAGACCTTCAAAGGATTGGGGAGTGGTCGTACACGTGGTAAATTCCTTTCAACGTGGGGAAATGCAAAGTGATGCATATCGGCCACCGAAACCCCAAATCTCAGTACATCCTTAAGGGCATTGCTCTTGAATCGAGTGACACTGAGAAGGACTTGGATGTAACTATTACTAGCGACCTCAAGTTCTCGAAACAGTGCATCGAGGCAGAGAAGAAAGCCCAAAGGATGTTATGCTACATAAAGCGCCAGTTTGGATACCGTAACAAGGAGATAGTACTTTGTCTGTACAACTCCCTCGTTCGGCCGCAACTGGAGTATGCCGTACAATTTTGGAGTCCTTCGTTTCGAAAGGATATCGCAAGGTTGGAACGCGTACAAGCCAGGGCAACCAAGCTGATTCCCTCTATCCGACATAAAAGTTATGAGGATAGACTAAGGGAACTAGATCTGTTCTCGCTGGAAACCCGTAGACTGCGTGGTCAGCTCATCGAAGTTTTCATAATACTTCGATGGTTCGACAATGTTGACTACCGGGATATTTTCACACTGAGTGAGAACAGAACGCGCAATCACGGCTTCAAACTTGAACTAAAGCGTTACAACCGCAATCTGTGTACGAAATTTTTTCACTTACAGTATCTGCGGTAAGTGGAACGCACTTCCAGTGGAAGTTGTCAACAGTGAATCTGTTGACCATTTCAAGTCAAGACGAGACATAGTCTTGAAAGTGGCCGTTTAGGGACGCAAAACAATTGAGCAGCCATGTGCCTGCTCGATTGCTAGTCGAAAGGTACCCTCTTTGAATGGACCGTAAGGTCTCCTAGGGTACCTCCTTTCCTTGTTACACACACTCTCTCTCTCTCTCATAAAGAAAGTAGAGGGAGAGGTGACGCCCCCTTGTCGCGGGAAGAGAGCTTGTGTGTACCTTTGACTTTTCGAGCTATGTCGGCGGGGGTACCTTTCTGGGTACCCCTGGTAGTGCTTCCCTTGTCGATTTGGTCGAAAACGAGATTCCAGACTAAGTGTGTCATTCCTTCCTTTTTCTACTCTATCCTTCTCCTTTTTTACTTTTATCCTATCTCTCCCACTTATACAAAAATAAAAACCAAAAAAAAACCTACTCCTCTCAAGTCACCCTTTCCCTTTTTTCCTTCTATCTACATATAAGGACCTGGCAGCTACCTCACGCGTCAGAAGAGAGGCTTTGGAACCTCTATAAACAACGCCAATCGACGCTCACTGGTTGCGAGAGACTAGGACTAGAGGTGTTCTAGGCGTTGGGGCACGATGAATGGGATGAGGGTAGTGCCCCGTTAACCCCTTCCCTGGCGCGTAATTATTGACCGTTCCCAGTGCCCGTTGACGGGTGCCTCTGGTAGCATCGGTCTGAGGTGACGGCCCTTCGTTCCCAGGTTGGTTGCCAGGCCAATAAAAAGCCTTGGGTCGAGTCTCTTGGTGTGGCGGGATATCCATTGAACGCTGCTCCGAGATCTTGGCCGTCGTGAAGGGAACTAGTAGTGGTTTAGTACGGGGTGTGCTCCGTTGTTCACCTGGTGAGAAATCGATGGCCCCTTCGGGGACCGTCAGTGCTGCTTGGTTGGGAGCCACGGCACGCCGAGGTTTGACGACCCGGTGGGACGAACAGCGGCACAAGGAGCGTGCCTTCTGAAAGATCCGAAACCTCTCCGATTGATAGGCGGGAGCGACTCACCCGGGGCGAACTCACCACCCCCTTTCTTTTTTATTGAGTGGTCACAAAGTATTCAGAGATATAAAGTGTTCAGCATGACTGGAAAGAAAGGACCTGGTGCGTTAAAGTATACCTGCTCGACATGCCAAAAGGACAAGTGGTGCGTAGATTTTCCGGAGGGGTGTTTCTCAAAATGCCACCTTGGAAGTATCTGCACGGACTGCGTCCTAAGGGCAGAACTTCAGGAGCTTAAGGAACTTTTTAAATCTTCTGAGGAAAAAACACGACGGCTGGAAGAAAAGGTGAAAATCCTCGAATCTGAGCATGTGACTCAAATCCGTCATCTCGAAGCCATCATTGCATAGATTAAAGCCACCAAGGTAGAACAATAGCAACAAAAAACTCCCAACGACGCGGATGGCTCATCTGTTGGGCCCTCATTCACTGCGTTGATACAGATAGGCCAACCATCCGACGTCCCAGAGCCAGCAGCTGCTGGGGTTACTCAGGGCGTCAAAAAGAAGAAAAGGAAGAGTAAGAAAGGAAAAACAGTATATAAAACAGAAGAGAAAGTAGAAACGGAAGAAAAAACGAAGAAGAAAAAAACAAAAAAAGTGGGGAAGAAAGAGGAATCGAAAGAGCCCATAATGAAAGGGAAGCCTCTGTCCTCTGAACCCAAATGCGCGAGGCTCATCGTGATCGGTGACTCCCAAGCGCGGGATCTACAACCCTTGCTAGCGGCCCGCCTTCGCACCAGTGTGAAGGTAAGCTGCCTTCCAGGAAAGGGGAACGGAGAAATAAAGGTGGAGGCTTAGAAATCTCACATCTCTGAGAACTCAGTAGTTGCCCTCATGGCAAGTGGCAACGATCTCTACCTACGAGGAGGTAAAGTAGGCACCAGCGGGAAGATCCTGACCACGGTTATGGGAGGAGTTGACGACTGTGGGCTAAAAACCCGCAGACGTGTCGTGGTCGAGATACTCCCAAGACGAGGTCCATCCCGCAATGTTCACGCAAGGAACGTCTCCATAAACCAACGCCTGGAAGATCTTTGTACGGCGGAAGGAGTCTTTTTTGTAGACCCCTACTGTACCTTTTACGGGAGAAATGACCTGTACAAAAGGGACGGAGTGCATCTTTCTTTAAAGGGAAAGCTGCACTCGCGAACATGATCCAGGATGTTGTGGAGCGGACCCAAAGAAGTGTCAGACCTCGAGTAAAGGAGGACGTACGCCAGTACACCCGTGTTACTCCAGGAACGACCTTTTCTGAAGTCACAAAGAGAGGAGTGACCCCGCCACAGAGAAAGAAAGCGAGAAACGGAAGAGCGTAGGGAGTCCTACAGTCGGGGACTCCCTCAAAGTTCTTCTGTTTAATGCGAGGTCTATCAGAAACAAGTTTCTAGAACTTCGTGGCCTCGTAGCAACAGAAGAACCAGAGATGGTGGCCATAACGGAGTCGTGGATAAAAACCTCAAGCCGAGATTTTGAAGGTGAATTCACGATTCCCGGTTACCAGCTCTTCCTGAAAGATAGGCTAGACAGAGAGGGTGGCGGTGTGATATGTTGTATGTCAAGGATACTCTCAACTCGACGGATTGCAACATCGTATCCGACCATGAACTACTAGGTGTTGACCTAGAGATAGGTCCTGCCAAATACAGGATCCTGGTGCTTTATAGACCTCCTGCCCAACTAGTTGAAAAGGACATGGATCTGTACCAGCTACTAGGAGAATTTGTTGAAGACAGGGTGTGTATCGTCATGGGTGATTTCAACACACAAGTTGACTGGGAAACCAGAGAACCCTGTGGCGAGAACGCACTACTCCTGGAGTTCGCGAACAACGAGTTCCTCACTCAATGGGTGAGAGAGCCAACGAGAGGAGACAATATCCTCGACTTGGTTTTCACCTCTGAGGATCACATCGTTGAGGACCTCTCTGTTGGCGAAGAGCTCGGTGGCAGTGACCACCGACTAATTAGATTTGTAGTCAAAGTCTCCAAGGCAGAGCCTGCAACTAGTAAATCAAGGAAATTCGATTTGAGAAGAGCAGACTTTGCAGGTCTACGCGCGGGACTGACTGATGCGAGGCTAGAAGAGTGCGAGGCTGTTGAAGACTCTTGGAACAGTTTCAAAACCACATTCATGAGTCTTCAATCGCGTTTTATCCCTCTGAAATGTCCCCGTCGGTCTTCTGTTCAACCAAAGTGGTTTAATCGAGAAATCGGCCAACTACTTAGGAAGAAGAGAACTGTGTACCGGCAATCGAATATCTCGGGTGACTTTGACGAATACCGGATACTAGCCAGGAGAGTGAAGTCCAGCATAAGGGCGGCTAAGCGTTCTGAGGAACTCCGAGTGGCGAGACTCTGTAAAGAGAATCCCAAGGAGTTTTTTTGGATATGTGAACAGCCGTAAACCAATCCGTCGAACGATTGGCCCTTTGAGAAATGAGGAGGGGGCCTTAAAGCAGTCAGATGCAGAAAATGCTAACTTCCTCAACGACTACTTCTCTTCAGTGTTTACTGAAGAGTGTGGTCCCATCCCCCAGCCAATGGATTTCTACTCGGGGGGGAAAAGCTGGAGGATATGGACTTCACCGAAGGGGAAATAAAAAAGAAGATCAGTGACCTAATGACGAATAAGTAACCTGGCCCGGATGGGTTTCTACCTAAAGTGTTGAAAGAAGTGCGCGATCAAGTGTCACGACACCTGAGCGCAATCTTCAACATGTCAATCCGGACCGAATGCGTTCCTAGAGACTGGCGTGAAGCGGAGGTGACTCCTATCTTCAAGAAAGGAGACCGTAGCCAACCGTCAAACTACCGACCTATCAGTCTGACTTCGATAGTCGGTAACCTCATGGAAAGCATGATGGTGGACAAAATGACGTCGTATTTAGAGTCAAACCTGCTACTGAGGAGTTGCCAGCACGGCTTCCGAAGGCAACGGTCATGCCTGACGAACCTTGTGGAATTCTTCCACTTCGTGTTCAGTGAGCACGATCGGGACAAGGCGGTGGATGTGGTGTACTTAGACTTTCAGAAAGCCTTTGATAAGGTACCACACCGCCGCCTTCTCCAGAAAGTGCGAGCGCTGGGCATAGACGGAAAAGTAGCCGGCTGGATCGAGAACTGGCTAAATGGCAGACGGCAACGGGTGGTGGTGAATGGACAGGCTTGTGAGTGGGTGCCCGTTACTAGCGGGGTGCCTTAAGGTTCTGTCCTGTGACCGCTACTATTCATCATCTACGTCAACGACATGGACGGTGACATGGTTGCCAAGATTTCCAAATTTGCCGACGATACCAAGCTTGGTATGAACGTTGCAAAGGATGGAAATACTGCCCGCCTGCAGGAAGATCTTGGGAAGATTGGGGAGTGGTCGGACACGTGGCAAATGCCTTTTAACGTGGGCAAATGCAAAGTGATGCATATCGGCCACAGAAACCCCCAATCTCAGTATATCCTTAAGGGCACTGCTCTTGAATCGAGTGACACTGAGAAGGACTCGGGTGTAACTATCACTAGCGACCTCAAGTTCTCAAAACAGTGCATCGAGTCAGAGAAGAAAGCCCAAAGGATGTTAGGCTACATAAAGCGCCAGTTTGGATACCGTAACAAGGAGATAGTACTTTGTCTGTACAACTCCCTCGTTCGGCCGCACCTGTAGTATGCCGTACAATTTTGGAGTCCTTCGTTTCGAAAGGATATCGCAAGGTTGGAACGCGTACAAGCCAGGGCAACCAATCTGATCCCCTCTATCCGACATAAAAGTTATTAGGATAGACTAAGGGAATTAAATCTGTTCTCGCTGGAAACCCGTAGACAGCGTGGTCAGCTCATCGAAGTTTTCAAAATACTTCGAGGGTTCGACAATGTTGACTACCGGGATATTTTCACACTGAGTGAGAACAGAACGCGCAATCACGGCTTCAAACTTGAACTGAAGCGTTACAACAGCAATCTGTGTGGAATTTTTTTCACTTACAGTATCTGCGGTATGTGGAATGCACTTCCAGTGGAAGTTGTCAACAGTGAATCTGTTGACCAGTTCAAGTCAAGACTAGACAAAGTCTTGAAAAGTGGCCGTTTAGGGACGCAAAACAATTGAGCAGATATGTGCCTGCTCGATTGCTAGTCCAAAGGTACCCTCCTTGAATAGACAGTAAGGTCTCCTAGGGTACTTCCTTTCCATGTTACTCTCTTTCTCTCTCGGAGATGAGGCCAGGGGACTCTCCTCACCCCCTTCTCTGGAGTCGCTTGTGGTAGAATCTCTTTCCAACGGCAGTCCCGCCCCTTTACTTTCTCGGGGTCTTTCTAAGTAAGCACGCTAGCGGCACATAAATGACCGCTTCTGGTGGGAGCTGCTCAATAGGACCAACCCCCCTTAGGGGGGCAAGGGATGACAAGATCGGCACGTCCGGCCCCGAGGCTCCCCCGGGTGGAGAGACAGACCAAAAGTACGTAGAGTGGACCCTCGATTACGTCGGGGTCCCTCATTCAGAGGCTAACTGGCGTTTTCGAGCCCGCTGGCTTCAAACATTTCCTTGTGGGTCACTGTACGTGCACACCTCTCTTCCCCGACGGATGTTGGTTCGCGTGCCCCACAAGATAAAAGGAACCTCGAGGGGGATCTGTGATGTCTTTTGGAAGTCGGGGCTCATGGAGTCTCCCTATGAAGTAACTCACCCCAAGACGGTAGGATCTTCCATGGGGTCTAACCCGGACTCGAAGCCAAGCACAGAACCCGAGTCCCCCCCTACTACATCCTGTAAGGCCCTCATTAGATGGCTTGGGCCGCCTTAGCCTTACAAGTAGAGGAGTGATCTCTCCAGGCTGGTACCATTATGAGAGCCCAAACCTCTTTTTAAGAGAAAGATCTTGCAGAGGCCGGTCTATCTGGCCTAGGAGCTCATTCCGGCAGTGGGGAAAAGCGGGATCATTCCCTGCCCTCCTCTCCTAAAAAGAAATGTAACAGAAAAACAAACAAAAAAGACGGCGAGCTTCCTCTCCGTCCGCAGGAGGCACCGGAACGGACGGGTCTGCTGCCGTTTCGGTAAGCGACCAAGCCAAGATCGGCACGTCCGGCCCCGAGGCTTCCCCGGGTGGGGAGACACAGACTAAGACCAAAAGTACGCAGAGTGGACCCTCGATTACGTCGGGGTCCCTCATTCAGAGGCTAACTGGCGTTTTTGAACCCGCTGGCTTCAAACATTTCCTTGTTATTCGCTCCACTGATGGCAGCATATTGGCTAAGGGCAACATGAACCATCAGAGGAGAGCTTTAGCTAGTGTGATTGGTAGAGAGCTGAAGGTGACCGTTTTCTCTGACAGGAGCCTTTTGGCGAATCCGTCGAATCCCTCGGAGTGGGCCATGATTAGTGCCATTCGGACACTTGATGTGACGCCGCACTCTACCATAAACTTCTTGAAATGAATAGTTTATGCGAGGGAACTCTTGAACTACCCAGGCCCACTGTCAAAGTTAAGGGTGTGATGAGAAAACAGGGAGGGGCCGCGATACCCACCCTTACACTATTCGTTTCGCTCGACTGTGACAAGCTCCCTGAGTCGATGCGTGACAGTTAGAATCGCTACCGCGTGAACACATTCGTGTCACTGCTGCGGAGGTGCTATTACTGATTCCGCTTCGGCCAAACTAATCGCTCCTGTAGACGTGCAAATTCGTGGTTACCCGAAGTCTGTGTAATTTGCTCCAAGGCGGCACACGATAAGTCTAAATCGTGTGCGGCCAACTGTATCAATTGCGGATAGCCGCACCCCGCTTCTTCGAAGCAATGTGATGCATATCTCCTTGAGAAGGAAATCCTGGTGGCTGTTCAGGCCCAGGATCGTTTCTCATTTTGCGAGGCTAATGCCTTGATCCTGACGCGCCCGTCGCTGCCTGGGACGTCTGCCTCAATGTTAAGAAAAACACCTTCTGCTCTTGTCCCCTCCAAGCCTACGAACATGGTCGTTTCCGAGACAATTCGGAACCCTTCTGCGGATTCTGCCCACGCCTGGCGATCCTCTGGTAGAGCTGGTGGCATAAAGGGTTCACATCCAGCCCCGGTTAAAACCAGGGCCCCTCCCTCCGTCCCCCAGCGTGACTCTTTCCCGTAAGACGAAACGGCCGCGCGTTTCCACCGAGTCGTTCGTTAGACTTACAGGAGGTAACACCCCAGAAGGTGGTCGTAAGGCCATCTTCCGATGTTTCAAAAGCTGCCTCCCAAAAGGAGGACACTACTAAAGGAGTTTCGGCTCCTACGCCTACACCGAGTGCTAGGCTGAGTGACTCGAAGGTGGTGGATCATCCAACCGAGGGACCTCCGCCTCCGAAGACCCCTTCCCTTCCCCCGTGCCTCAAGTTTCGAGGCAGATGGAGGAAAAGATTCGAATGGCAAGCCCAACCTCTTCCGATAATTCCTCGAATGCGACAGCGCCTTCACAGCGTATTGTCCGGCCAACAGCGACCTGAGCTCTGCCTCCAGGAAGCGTACGGCCATTACTATGAGGATCTTCTCTTTGAAGAGCGCCCCCGCATCTCCTCCGAGCTAGGCCTGGAGGGCATATTCCTTAAATGGAATTGCTGCGAACTCCGGGTCAACTCGGAGGAGCTGCGAAGGCTCGTCTCGTTCCATTCCTCGTTAGCTATCTTTTTGCAGGAGACTATGCTGGGCCCTTGCCCCCTGTCCATCCTCCTTGCCCCCATTTACACCTGGCATCATGTCTTCGTTCTTCTCTTCGCTTTGGACACCTCCCTTCAGGCAGTAGCTGTGCAGCTGCACCTTGATAGGAGGTATACTGTTATTTCCGCGTACATTCCACCGTCAGCCGACTTCGATACGAAGGACTTCCGCCGCGTCGTGGCACGGTTTCCGATGCTCTTTCTCTTGCTTGGGGAGTTGATCGGGAGACTACTCGATCCTTCCCAGGGCGTCAGATCCTTGCCGACCTGATACACAACCTGGAGATAGGTGTCCTAAATGTTGACGAGTTTACTCATCACTGCCCGAGAACCGCTTCTTTTTTCTCTCTCGATTTATCTTTGTGTTTCCCGGATGGACAGCCTGATTTTTTTTTTTGGGGGGGGCGATGATCTCCATAGTAGTGATCACTTTCCAATTCAAATATCATTTTCTGGACCGCTGCCGCCAGAGAGACCACCCCGGTGGTGCTTGGCGCGGTAGCCCGGCATTTCAGGAAAGGACTGATTTCTCTGTCTCAGTCGAGGAGTTTCGATCTGTAGATGAGGCCGTTTAGTTCCTCTCCGGCAACCTCATCCACTACTATTCCTAGAACATCTGGCTATTTTGCTCGCCAGCTTGTTCCATGCTGGTCATCCGATTGTGAGACGGCCCTCAAACAGAAGCGCTATGCCTACACGCGCTATAAGCGCCGCCCGAACGATTTCACTGTCGGTGAATTTCGTCGAGCTGGAGCTAGGTTCCAGTATGTTTTGTAGCACGCCCGCCGCTCTTCTTGGTTGGCATACGTTGCCACTAGTTTATCGATGGCTTCAAGTCCTTTTGTCCAACCTCCAAATTGCGCACTCGCTGCACGCAGCGCCATCTGATGGTGTGCTTCCCTAACTTTTATTGTAACGACTGCTTGGTCACCCACACTGTAGGGCACTTTGTCGTTGAATGTCCCACTCTGGGGGATCTTAGCTCGCTTTATCGGTACAAGGTTGAGTGGGCTCCCTAGTGCTTTTCCCTCTTCTCTGTACGCATTCGTGCACTCCCGATTGTGTACTAATAGTTCCTGTACATGTCTGTCCTCCCTCGCTCGGACTGAATAAGCATTTTCCTTTGTAGGCCTTAGTTCAATTTTTTATTTTTTTTTAATATAGTTTTTGAATAGGCTAAATATTAATATAGCTGGTTCATATCTTTGATAAAAGTCATTAGACAACTTAAATAAACATTAGCTCTTTATTTGCATGCAAATGAATATCTTAATTTTGCATTGTTATGTTTGGGGATTGAGAGGTTGTACCCTCATTAATAGATACCAGAACAGGTCCCTCTTTTATATATAAAAATCCCAAGCAGGAAAGTTGGAGTCCTCATGTTTTGAGGCTTCTCCCTTAATGAAGGCTTCAAACCTCGTCTCCTCACCTCTGTCCCCCGCTCAGTGCAATGGATGGCAGGCACTTCCTCATCAGTATTGAAAGTTCCTTCAATAGTCATTATGATTAATATTGACTGATAAGTAATTATAAACTCCAATAGAAAATATGCCTATATAAAATCGCAAAACCCCTTACCAATATAAGTTCGCTACCTGTGTATAATGCCGGTGTCCGCTTAGTTAAAAGTGTTGAGTATGATAGTATAATCCGACCGTCGTTCTAAATTCTATACTATTGCAGTCGGATATTTTAATGAAAATTAACTTAACGCTTTATTTACAGGTTGAATGTCCGCTTTCAAATGTCATGGAAGGTAATTTGTCTCCATTTAACTCTAAATTAGTTGTATGTGACAAAAGACTAAAGCTTCAGAAGAAACAGTCATCTGTTACCAAGATTTTCAAATGCAAGTCCTCCCCTTATCAAACAGCTTGGAGAGAAAATCTTAAGCATCAGAAGAGAACAAAAACGGATAAGAAACCTTTCAAATGTAGCTCCTGCCCCTATGAGGCAGCTCGTAGGACTAATCTTCTGACACATGAAAGAACCCACACGGGTGAAAAACCTTTCAAATGCAGTTCCTGTCCATATGAAGCAGCCCATAGGTCTACTCTTCGTGTACATGAAAGAACCCACACGAATGAAAAACCTTTCAAATGCAGTTCCTGCCCCTATGTGGCAGCTGACAGTTCTACTCTGCGGAGACATGAAAGAACCCACACGGGTGAGAAGCCTTTTAAATGCTGCTCCTGCCCTTATGAGGCAGCCCATAGTTCTACTCTTCGCGCACATGAAAGAACCCACACTGGTGAGAAGCCTTACAAATGCAGTTCCTGTGCCTATAAAGCAGCTCATATGTCTAATCTTCGGGAACATGTAAGAACCCACACGGGTGAGAAGCCTTTCAAATGCAGCTCCTGTCCCTATGAGGCAGCTCATAGGTCTAATCTTCGGGAACATGAAAGAACGCATACGGGTGAGAAGCCTTTCAAATGCAGGTCCTGCCCCTATGAAGCAGCCAATAGGTCTACTCTTCGCGGACATGAAAGAATCCACACGGGTGATAAGCCTTTCAAATGCGATTCCTGCCCCTATGTGTCAGCTGACAGTTCTACTCTGCGGAGACATGAAAGAACCCACACGGGTGAGACGCCTTTTAAATGCTGCTCCTGCCCTTATGAGGCAGCCCATAGTTCTACTCTTCGCGCACATGAAAGAACCCACACTGGTGCGAAGCCTTTCAAATGCAGTTCCTGTCCCTATGAAGCAGCCCATAGGTCTACTCTTCGCGCACATGAAAGAACGCACACGGGTGAGAAGCCTTTCAAATGCAGGGCCTGCCCCTATGAAGCAGCCAATAGGTCTACTCTTCGCGGACATGAAAGAATCCACACGGGTAATAAGCCTTTCAAATGCAATTCCTGCCCCTATGTGTCAGCTGACCGTTCTACTCTGCGGAGACATGAAAGAACCCACACGGGTGAGAAGCCTTTTAAATGCTGCTCCTGCCCTTATGAGGCAGCCCATAGTTCTACTCTTCGCGCACATGAAAGAACCCACACTAGTACGAAGCCTTTCAAATGCAGCCCCTGTCCCTATGAAGCAGCTCATAGGTCTAATCATCGGAAACATGAAGGAACCCACACGGGTGAGAAGCCTTTCAAATGCAGTTCCTGACACAATGAGGCATCCGAGACGTCTATTCTTTGCGGACATGAATGAACTCACACGGATGATAAGGCTTTCAAACGGAGGGACTGTTCCTATCAGCTGGAATTTTGAGCGACATATAAGAATTCACACTAGGAAAATCTTGATAATGCAATTCCTGCACCTATTAAGCACCAGAGATAGAGAAAAGCCTTTCAAATGAATTTCCTGCTCAACGATCAGAATCAGCCTTAAACAGCTTTTAAGTTGCAATTCGAATGTAAAATCTTTTGATGCAATTCATGTCCCTATCAGTTCAAGTCCATAGTTACTCTGAAACACTATATAAGTAAATACTGCTCAGAGGGTTCTTCACAGTTTCCAACCTAATTCCTGCAACTGGTGTCTTCCATCTTTCTTGGAATAGGACTGAAATTCACTATTATCTGGAAAATTATTCTGAGGTTTGAAAGTCAATCCTGATACCCCAAGACGTTTCTAAATACTTCTACTTCAATAACATGTAGTCTCGCGCCAGCAAGAATCGTCACCCTTGTCAGGAAACACATTTGTGTTCTGAATGCGGGTCTTTTCAAATGCTCCATTTTTCGAATGTGTCCCAAAATTCCCCCTTGCAGTAAAAGATGGAATTTGAGAAATATTTCTTCTGCCCGGCTGATATCACGAACACACACCATCATAAATCCAACTGGTGCTAACTCCTCACAAGGGGTTCTTATTCGGACTTTTAAGTACCCGACCTCATTTTGCCGTATGTAGTTCGCATATTCTCTGAACTGGTTTTATCGCTGTTTTTGTTTAGTGTCTCACTACTAATGTAATCGTTGGTTCTTATAGCATAGGTGTGATTGATATTTTATTTATATTCTCAATTGTATGGTAATTTTAGGTATCTTCATTTGCACATCATATATTTATTTTGGTTTCATTGGAGAAATAAATTTGTGATTGTCCTTGCATCTTTCAAGCGCCCTAAATTAGTGGTAATTGTGGTTTCGAGTGGACGTTATTCTAATTAATTTCCATATATTTAAAACAAACGAGTGAAAAAAATGAAAGCTTAGTGGTAGAATTAAAGTGATTGAGAGAGGTGCTCTGGCAGAAAGAAATACACAGTCAAGAGTTTTGAGGCCGTTGATTTTTTCCCCATCAAATTAACCGTCATGGACTTGGCTAGCATTCTCAGTGGTGATCCTTTTGCATACCGTTTGTCTCCTTGTTGGTGGGTAAGTGTGAAATGGTCCTTAGAGAGCGGCCAGGCCTTAGTCACGTACACAGGGTAAGAGATGGTGGCGGGTACATACATCCTCTTGCAGGGGAATGCAAGAACTTTGGCTACCAGGCAACACCACCGTCTCATCTTCTTAGAGGGTCGCACCCCGATTTCTCACCCCTTATCCATGGCTTACTCTTTGTTACTCTCCTTATATGTATTCTATATCAGTATTGCTAATCCACCAGCATTTAATGCACTTCGTGGAATCGCTGAATCCTGCGGAATGGACTTTACCTCCAGATGTGGGAAAGAATTCAACGACCCGTTCATGCTAAGAGAAGCAAGTCATTCTTTTGTCTAGACATTAAGAAAATTTTATTAATTCGTTGCTTATTATTATTATTATTATTATATAGCAATTATAAGATTTAATAGTTATGTAAGAATTAATAAAATATGTTAATGTAAATTGAAAAACCAATTTTATGTTATGGGAACCGATTAAATATATAAATTTATTATAAAAGGTTCTTAAATAGACTGAATTTATGTATTCGAGCTATTATGTAAAAATGTAAATAGACTGTTTTTGAAGATGAATTCTTTTATCAAGGAATTACCATCTGAAGAGTCCAAGCTCCCGCCGAATAAAGAAATTCGAATCCAGCTCCAAGATTCCGTTTACATTTAAGGAAATCGGTCAGCAATTTAGCCAGCCTATTAAGCAGGAATAGACCTTTCTACTTCGGAGGCGTAACCTTGCGAATATAAGGCATTCACTGAAAAAGAAACCAGGAAGCCGCCCAGCCTTTTTTTTAGGAGCCCATCTGGCGACTGTCTACTTAGGCAGAAGTCGCTGTACTCATATAACAGCCTACTACTAGGCTAAATAACTATGTAATTAACAAATAACAACGTAAAAAGATAAGGCTAAAAAACAACTACAAAAGAAAACAAACGTGAAAAGAAGGAAGGTTCCAGCGTAGGGGGTAGGCCCGCCTTCCCCGGCGCAAGAACAAGCAACCCACAACAAATAGTAAAAAAAAGTGGAGGAGGCGAACCTCCTCCCAAAGGTGGTACAGTCCACAAATCAGTGTGCACGACCTCGTCCCGAGTAGAAGCGGTAGCGATCCCACTCGTCCCGGTAACGGGACAGGTAATGTGCGCAAAAATCACCCAGAATGGAACATCAACAAGGATGTGCTGAACAGTCTGGGGGACAACGCAGTATTCACAGTAAGGCTCAGGCAAGTGCTCCATCAAATGCCGTCGTGGCATTGGAGGGTAGGCCCATGGGAACAGTCGCGGCGCAATGGCAAGCAACTTTAAGTTCCCTTCGACCGTCTCCCATCTTATTTGCCGCGCGGCCCGTATTCCTGCCATGTAGTCGGTGTGAGGAAGAGCGAAACGCTGGTCCGGTCTCCCAGTCCAAGCGGACTCTTTAGCGCCCTCATTGCGCGCTCATTCCCCTCAAAACCTGTCCAGAAACCCAGCAGAAGATAATCTCGACATCCGTCCAGCATGCCAAAACCGTGGCGTCACGGATATTGAGAACCAAGGGATGAGGAGATTCCAAACCCCTGATAGCACTCAGGGCACCTATGAGTCGCTATAAATCACAATCCGGTCTCCGCACCGGGCACGTCGCGTTATCTCCCGTACCGGGTGGTATATTGCAACTAGCTCTGCCGTAAAGACAGATGCAGCGGGGAGCAGAGCACTGCTGACTTCAAAGAGCGCAGATACGGCGTGGAAGCCGAACCCCTCTTGGTATTGGTGCAATCCGTATATACTGGCATGGTTCACGCATGACACGAAGTGTGCTCCAAAAAGTGCGAACGCAATACTCCCGGCGCTGTACAAGCTTTAGGAGTAGAGGCGGGGCGACAAATAGCCAAATGTGGTACCCTCCCGGGTGGCATCTCTGGCAGAACCAGTGGTGCCACCGGACCGAGAGCTATACCTAGCTCTCAAAGGAGTTTCCTAGGCCTAAACCAAAAGGGCTTAGGATATGACTGGCATCTCTCGGCGGCATAGGCAGCGTCGATATCTGCTGCGGAATAGCTGTTGGCGACTGAGGGAGGCGCCGGGCTCGCGCGTACAGGTGAATAATGCACTGTACACGGCGTAGAGCGAGTGGCATCTCCCCAGCATCGACTAGTAGACTCTCAATGGGGGAAGTGCCGAAGACACCGGTCGCCAGGGGAAGGCCGGTGTGGTGGATCTAGTCCGCCTTCCGTAAAACACGCTCAGCTACGGATGCATAAAACTCGCTGAACGTCATGGAAGGAAGAATATCCATAGCGCAGGTAAAAGATACCCTAACGCTGCGAATCTGAGCATCCAAGGTGAGACGTCGCTCAAATACAGGAGCATTTTGAAACAAGTCTGGATCAGGGTTGAGACTTGGATAGCGGCAGAAGTGCACCACCTTAGTCTTGACCAAGGCACACTGATCCTTGTGCGTTTCGGCATAGCGAGAGACGCAATTCAATGCTTGTTGGAGTCAGCGCTTCAGAATTGGCATCTGGGCCAAGCCAAAAGAGATCGAAAGGTGTGGCGTAGTGCTGCCTACGGATGAATTCCCCCCGCAGACGGAATTTTCAATTCGTAGCAGAGCATCTAACGTGGAGTAGAACTTGCGGAAGCCGCATTGAGCAGAAGACAGATGGCCTTTTCTGTCAAGAAAAAAAAAGGCTAATCTAAAATTTACCAATTTCTCCATCAACTTGCACACGCAGGAGGTTAGAGAGATTGGTTTTTGAAACAGGCCGGGGTAGAGTGATCTCTCCCCGGTTGGCGAAAAGCGAGTACAGTAGCGATTCGCCAGCAATTTGGGAGGATACCTTCTATCAAGATCCTGTTGATGAAATCTAACAGAAAATCCATGCATCGCTCACCGAGGTATCAAAGTATCGTGTACGGGAGGTCGTCTGGACCAGGGGCCACGTCCGGCCACGAAGCGAGAGCGGAACGCAACTCACTCAGAGTAAACCTGTTCTTCAAGAGTTGTCCGCCACTGAGGAAGAAAGACCAGTCGATGGCCTTTCCACACAACGGGAAGCTCATTGAATGCTGGTGGAGCAGAATCCCGGCTAGATAATGCGGAGAAATCAGTCGCGAAGGACTCTACCACCGACGCGGGGTCTGAGATTGCCGCCCCATCCTTCTGGAGAACTGGAGGGGGGTCCTGCGAGAACTTTCCCCGAATCCTTTTGATCGATTCCACAACTCTGCTAGAGCGATCTTACCGTTAATGAAGATACGTATGCCGGCCAAGAACAGCGGCTGGCGTGCTTCAAAATATATCGGAACCTAGCCCTACCACGACGAAATTCAGCGACAGTGAAATCGTTCGGGCGGCGCCCATAGCGCATGTAGGCATAACCCTTCTGTTTGACGGCTGCCCCACACTCGGCTGACCACTACGGAAGCGTTCGGCGTGTAGAGGTTGCCGGATAATATCTCAACGGCCTCATCTACCAACATAAACTACTCAACGGAGACCGAGAAATCAGTCATTTCCTGAAATGCAGACCACGGCACCCGTGCCAAGCACCACCAGGGCGGGCGCTCAGGAGGCAGGAGCTAGTAAAATGCTGTTTGAATGGAATAGGATCACTACCTTGGAAGTCATCTATTACTATCCACGTAAAATCAGGCCGTTTGTTAACATAGCACAGATAGATCGAGACAGAAAAATTAAACGATTCTCGGCCAGTGATGCGTAAACTCATCCACATTTAGGACACCCATCTCTAGCTCGTCGATCAGGTGATCAAGGACTTGACCACTGTGATTAATTGATTAGTCTCCCCAGAGGGGGTGTCTACCGTTCATATATCCAAGCAAGAGAAAGAGCCTCGGCAATCGTACCACAACGCAGCGGAGGTCCCGCGCGTTGAAGTGGGCGACGGTGGAATGCACGCGGAAATAACAGTGTACCTCCTATCCAGGCGCAGCTGCACAGCTACTGCATGAAAGGAAGTATCTAAAGCGAAGAGAAGAACGGAGACATCATGCCGGGTGTAAATGGCCCATCCTCCTGCTAGGCCTCCATTCCGTGGTGATGTGGTCGAAAACCCTTATACCCCAGGAGGGTCCGCAGGCAGCATGCGCCCATCATGGTCTCCTGCAAATAAATAGGTAAGGTAAAACGTGAGGAGACGAGCCTCCGCAGCTCCTCCAAGTTGTCCCGGAGTCCGCGGCACTTCCATTAAAAGAATATGCCCTCCAGGCCTAGCTCAGAGGACATGTAAGGGCCCTCTTCGAAAAGAAGACCCTCACCGGAATGGGCGTACGCTTACCTGAGACAGAACTTCAGGCGCTGCCGCCTTAGAGGACTTATTAGGGGAGGTTGGGCTTACCATGCAAGTCTTATCGTCCCCCCGCATCGAAACCTTAGGCAGGCGGGGCTCCCTGCTTGGGAGGATCCACCCAGCTGAGCACTCGGTGTGGGGGTAACTGCCGAAGCTCCTTTGGTGCAATCTTCCTTTCGGGAGGAAACTTTAGGAAACCCGCAAGATGACCTCACGACCAACTTCGAGGGTGTTGTCTCCTGCGAGTCTAACGATTCGGTGGAAGCAGGCGGCTGTTTCGTCTTACGGGAAACTCTCACGTTTGGGGATTCCTCGTTTTAGCCGGGGTTCGGTGGGAACCCTTTATGTTACCAGCTGTACCAGGGAAGCGCCCCGTGTGAGTAGAACCCACAGAAGTGCTCCGAATGGGATCGTGCTCGTAGGCATAGATTGGCCAGGACCAGAGTGTGTTTGTTTTTAATATTGAGGCATAATAAGTTCCAGGCAGCGCGGGGAGAAATGAGAGACGATTCGCAGCCTGAATTGCCAGGATTTCCTTTTCAAGGAGATACGAATCACTTTGCTTCCAAGAAGCGGGCTACGGCTCAACAAAATGGCCACACACGATTTGGACTTATCGTGTGCGGCCTTGGAGCAACTTACATACTTCGGGTAAGCGCGAGTTTTCACTTTACAGGAGCGATTTGTATTGCCGAAACAATGGTAGTAGTAGCACCTCCACGGCAGGATGCCCTCACGCGGTAGCGATACCAACCGGCACGCTCCGACTCAGGGTGCTTGCCACAGTCGAACGTAACGAAGAGTGTAGGGGTGGGTCTCAAGGCCCCTCCTTATTTTCTCATCACACGTTCGACCTTGACGACCCAATGGTCGGCCAGCTCTAGAGTGATGTCTTCTATGGAGTAGTCTACGAGTTCCCTCGCATAAACTAATACTTTCACGAAGTTCATGGTAGAATGCCACGTCACACTCACCGGGGTGCCATCAAGTGTCCGAAGGGCACTAATCATGGCCGCCTCTGAGGGATTCGACGCCCTTGCCATAAGGCTCCCGTGCGAGAATCGGCTAACCTCCAGCCATCTACCAATCACGCGAGCTATAGCTCTCTGATTGATCATGTTGCCCTTGGACAACATGGTGCCATCAGTGGAGCGAATAACGAAAAAGTCTTTGAAGTCAGCGGGGTCGAAAACTTCAGATAATCTCTGCATGAGGGGCACCGAAGTAATTGAGGCTCCACTCTGCGCACTTTCGGTCTTTATCTGGACTCCTTGCCCGGGGGAGCACCGGAGCCAGACTTGCCGATCTTGGCCATGTCGCTTACCGAGGAAGACCCGTCCATCCCCGTTGCTCCCCCTGAGGGAGAGGAGCCCTTAGTCTTTTTCGTCTTATGGCTTCTTTTTTCTTTTGAGAGGAAGGTAGGGAATGAGCCCCTAGGCCAGATGGACCGGCCTCAGCCAGGTCCTTCTCTGAAATGGTGAAGGTCTTGGTTGTTAAAGAGTCACCAGCCAGGAAAGGAGATCCCTCTTCTCCTTGTGAGGCCTCAGGAACCTGAACCATATGAGGAGGTGTTTGCACAGGATCGGGCTCTGGTTCCGTGCTTGGCACCGAGTCCGGGTTCCTATCAGGGTCAATATTCAGCTGTTTGCGTCTTTTTTTTTTGGCAGTCCCCTGTGAAAGAAAAAGAGAGACTGCCGCTGTAAAGCGGGAGGCGGCCAAGGGTGCCTCCAAGGAAAGGGTTGAGGGTGACTCCCTTTCACCCGTTGGCCTAGGTGAGGATTAATCCTCTTCTCTGGGGGAAATTTGAAGGATCCCCTGAGAAAGCACACGGTGAGGGTGGGGGGCCTCCATTTTTTTTACCATGGAGCTGCTTGAGGGCGGCTCCGACGATGTTCCAGGGAAAATGCATAGGGTGATTTTTAAATTTGTATCATTGAGCCCCTATAGCAATGCCCTCTGGGCATTCGTATAATAAAAACCTCATGAGAATTTATATATATATATATATATATATATATATATATATATATATATATATATATATATATATATATATATATATATATATATATATATATATATATATATATATATATATATATATATATATATATATGAATCCATTAAACCACATAGAAAGAGAAAACGGAATAATTTTTCCTTGCAGTAATGTTTTTATTACCTTTTTTCGAAAAATCCGTGCAGGGAAAAGATTCGAACCAGGGACACTGAGGCAGCGAGCACCGCTTTGATCTCAGTTAAAAGTATGCCGTAAGTACACTACGCTACGCAGAGAACCAAAGAGAGAACCTTAGGTTCTCTGCGTAGCGTAGTGTACTAACGGCATACTTTTAACTGAGATTAAAGCGGTGCTCGCTGCCTCAGTGTGCCTGGTTCGAATCTCTTCCCTGCACGGATTTTTCGAAAAAAGGTAATAAAAATATTACTGCAAGGAAAAATTATTCCGTTTTCTCTTTCTATGTGGTTTAATGGATTCATTTTCATCATTCTCTCGTGCTACTTTGAGAGAAATATACATATATATATATATATATATATATATATATATATATATATATTATATATATATATATATATATATATATATATATATATATATATATATATATATATAATATAAATATATATTTACATATATATATTATGTAAAATTCATATCATGCAATTCTTTTACTTTTGTAAATTAAATCATATTTTATGTACAACTTAATAATTAATTAATTCATTTATCGTATTTGTCAATTCATTTAACGTAATAATGTTTCAAACAACATCTCTTAAAATTTCACACACAAACAAAAAACACACGCTTTCAGCTCGACCTTCTGGAAAAATATTCTTTCCCATTCAACTCTCACCATTCTCCGTATAAAGGTCGGCAATCATTCCTTCTGCAATTAGTCATTTACCTCCAAACAAATCATACTTAGTTTAATTCCACATCCCCTCGCAATTCTCTGCAAACGACCATACGAGAGTAGGTCCTTATTCTATTTACTTCTTGTATTTGCAGCCCTCATTCGACTCTCGCCATTCTTCCTATAAAGCCCCAATTCAGTTCATCATAGTCACCATATTATTTCATAGTTATTTCACGTACTTCATTTTTCTTCACATCTCGTTACTGTAAATCTTATTTTACCATATCTTACATTGTATACCTAATCCAACTTTCTCATTGTACATTCGTTGATTCTATGAATATATTTATATTTGTTTAATTGTTTTTCTTAAAACCCAGTTCATTATTTCAAAATTTATTTCGCTGTCGCCTTAGGCCTAAAACCTAGCAGGCAACAACTTCGATCAAACAAATTTATGGTTATTGTTTTTGAAACGCTATTTAACATAAGAACATAAGAAAAGAAGGAGACTGCAAAAGACCATTCATGGCCTACACTTGGCAGCTCCTATTTAGGC
>OZ018333.1:6786013-7308513 GCA_963969495.1 Ceratothoa steindachneri | reverse complement strand
TGTTTTGCACGATTCAAGGGCGATTGTATCATGCCTCGCTTTAAAGCATTGTGAACCTCTGTCTCATCGGTGTCTGCCTCATATTCCCACCTGTACTTTCCCTTAACTAGTCCGTCCACGATTTTTTTTTTGAGTTGTTTAGGTAACGGGTTGGCGTGAGAACCGTAATTTTTTATGTTCAAATCTTGGGTATTCAGTTTTAGTTTTTGCTTTGAGCTTTCTGGGGTCGTCTTCGATGTTTCTTCTTCGGTGGACTCTTCTTCAGAATCGGTATCCATTCCAGTTCGTATTTTTCAGAGCCCTTTCAAGGGGCATGCTTATTTTGTACAGTTCGCTTGAAGGAGGGTTTTCCGGGAAACACATTTTTTTTAAGTCCGTTTTTTTGCAGTATGGTGTTTAATTCATTTGCGTATGAGCCATATTTACGAAGTGGGCGTGCATTATGCAGTCAGGCAATCTGAGCCTTCCCAATTTATATATTTCTTGTAGCGCTTCGTTTCTCCTTAAAAATTTCCCGGGCCATGATTGACTAATTTTTGTAATACCAGGTGTTTCAAAAATATTGATATCATTTTGCAATCTAATAACTTTGCCAGTTCCCGTTCAAACGACTTCAAATTTTAACAGCATATGTAGAAACAGGTTAAAATTTTGTTTAATGTTTTTATCTTTATAGTTATAGAAAGGCCATTTACTGGAAGCGAAAAGGCGTTTTGTGTTGGAGTATACTCGAACACAGTCGAACAAGACTGTGCAGCGTGCATTTGTGAGAGAGTTCTCTAAATAGTCACCAACGGCAATGCAGATTTGGACATGGCACACAAAATTCAGAGGACAGCTGTCTATGCAGGGAAAAGAATCTGAACGATCAATAACATTGGAAGAGACGGTCGAGCGGGTTCGCCAAAAACTTTTGCGAAGCCCCAAGAAGTCCATAAGAAGAACAACTCTAGGAACTCAGATTGCTCCAACAACAGTTTGGCGCGTCCCGAGGAAACGCTTGCTAATGAAACCCTACAAGCTGCAGCTAGTTCAGGCCAGAACGACAGATGACAAGCGAAAGCAAAAACAATTTTGTGTTGATATGCAAGAGAAACTTGAAGAAGACGAGTTCATGGAACGTCTTGTGTTTAGTGATGAGGCCACATTTCCTACGAAAATGGTAAAGTCAATAAGCATAATGTTCGCATTTGGGGCGAAGAAAATCCCCATGCCACAGTTGAGCACGTAAAGGACTCACTGAAAGTGAATGTATTCCGCGCCATCTCTAAAAATCATCTTCATAGCCCAATTTTCTTTTGAGGGAGATGTGACCGGCCATGTTTATTTGCAAATGCTTCAGAACTGGCTAATGGATGAGTTCATTTCAAATAAACAAGAAGACTTCATTTTTCAACAGGATGGGGATCCACCTCACTGGAAACTTACTGTGGGTGCATATCTCAATGACAATCTGCGAGGGAGATTGATTGAGCGTGCTGGTGATGAAGACAATGTGCTGTTGAAATGGCTGCCACGTTCACCTGACCTGACACCATGCGATTTTTTTCTTTAGGGTTATGTGAAGGGACTGGTCTATGTCCCCCATCTTCCTGCAAACCTAGAGGAACTCAAGCACATAATAACTAGCGCACTGGAGACCGTTACCAAAGACATGCTGCAGCGTGTTTGGGAAGAGCTAGACTACCGACTTGAGGTGTGCCGTGTCTCAGGCGGTGCGCATATTGAACATTTGTGAAATCGTTCATGGAATCTACATACCTTTGATTTTCTTATTCAGATTTGGAGGAATAAATCTTATGTTGCTTAACATTAAGCCTGTTTAGTTTCATTAGCCTTGACTATGTAGTTTCTGTGATATTTACATTCAAATGATATTAATTTTTTTGAAATACCCTGTACTTATGTTCACGTTCACGTAGAAAGACTGTATATAGTGTAGCAATTTGTGAATAATTCCATTTCTGTTCATTTCCTGAAGATAACCTAACACGTCGAAAGACGTCTAGGAATAAAGAATGTCATTCACGGATGTTTTTCTCGCCTCGAAGACCCCGTTAAAAACTTGTAAGAAATATTAAGAAAATACAAGTTAAAATTAATAACGCTGCCACAGCTGTGAAATTCAATAGTATATATATATATATATATATATATATATATATATATATATATATATATATATATATATATATATATATATATATATATATATGTGTGTGTGTGTGTGTGTATAAATCCAACTTCCCGCAAGAAAGAGAAAACGGAATAATTTTTCTTCGAAACATTTATTTCCGAAGAAAAATTATTCTGTTTTCTCTTTCTTGCAGTGAAGTTGGATTTATTACATCATTCTTTCGCTCTCATGAGAGATATATGCGTGTGTGTGTGTCATTTAAGACACGCAAAGATGCTCTTTTACCACATCCCTAGTCTAAGTTCACACAGAAACAAAATATCTGTTCAGCATGACAGTATCTTCTCAGACGAAGTGAACTGTGACAGCTGCCAATTTTTATTTTGTTCCTGAGGTAAGGTTGTTTTTGCCATTTATAATTATGATATACACCAGGTTTGGCTACTTTTAGGCTACCCCCCAAATTTGGGCCAAACTTAATAACCCTTGGCCTTTGCCAATAAACTTGGTCCTAGCTTAAGTTAGAATAGCCTATATATGATAATAGTCCTTAAGTTCCCAAAACATTATTGTAAGCTAGGCCTAGTAATCAGCTATACTGCTGATTCAGCATAGCCTAGCTCATATCCTAAATCTAGGATATTTATTCAGCTTAAAGGCAAAATTAGTTCCTTCTAACAAAGTGGGTTAACTGCATGATAATTGACTGGTGCTCATGTCTTGATAGAAGAGGCTTAGTAACAATACTTCCTATCCCTAGGATAGGCTATAAAGAAGATGTATTCCAAATTAGTCAAAATCATCTCTTTTATGGTACATTAGCCTAAATTCGGCAGTTTTTCACAACTGTAAAACTTTATGCGAGACTAGATGGAAGTACAGAATAGAATGTGTTAAAGCCGTTAAATATGAAATCACGAGAATTCGAGCAGCTCTTTATTAACTTTTAGAAATGCATCTGATGCTGCAGTGACACGTGAAGCAGAGACCCTTATAACAGAAATACAAGATTACGGTTTTCTTGTGATGATAAATGTCTGGTATGATGTCTTAGGCAGGGTAAATAAATGTTGTCAGCAACACCTGTGAGGAACTATCTACTGCAGTTCCAATAAAGAATATGTAACTGAATTACTTAATCGATTATCGTGCAAATGGATAATGAAAAAAGCGCGTTAGAAAAAAAATAGCTACACAATTGGATGTAAAGCCTGTTTTTAGAAGTAAAAGAATAACCAAAAGAAAGAGGTTGTTTGAATATAAGTGCATTGAGGAAGTTACAAATGAAAGTGACAGAAAAAAAAAATTGTGTTCAATGTAATACTGGATAGAGAGCTATTAATTCTTTATCAGAAAGATTTGAAGTTACAAAGTTTCAATAACACAGATAAAAATAAACTCAAGGTTTTGAGAATAAGTTAAGGTTCAAAGAAATAGTGATATTAATGGATGTGATCTCTTTGAGTAAACTAGATAGAGCCAAAGGATTATTTTCTGATAATGTAAAGCTTCCAATAGAAGCCGCTAGGTTCATAAACAGTAATAAGTTACAGGTTGTTTGAATATAAGTGCATTGAGGAAGTTACAAATGCAAGTGACAGAAAAATAATTGTGTGTTCAATGTAATACTGGACAGAGAGCTATTAATTCTTTATCAGAAAGATTTGAACAGTTACAAAGTTTCAATAACACATGGGGATTTTTAAATGACCTAAAAGATCTGTCAGATAAAAATAAACTAAAGGTTTTGAGAATAAGTTAAGGTCCAAAGAAAGGGATATTAATGGATGTGATCTCTTTGAGTAAACTAGATATAGCCAAAGGATTATTTTTCGAAAATGTAAAGCTTCCAATAGAAGTCGCTAGGTTCATAAACAGTAATAAGTTACAGGATGTCATGCCAGATCTGTGGGTTGCATTAGGAATAATGCTTACAATACCTTTACTGTGGCACCAGGCTAGAGAAGCTTTAGTAAACTAAAACTTATAAAAACAGTCATCCATGTCTCAAGCCAATGAATTCTTTGCCAATTTTCTCTATAGAAAATTTTATTGCAAAGAATATAAATATAGGAAGTGCTATGAAAAGATTTGCTGATTAAAAGGCAAGGAAAAAATGTTTCAGGTAGGCGAATTGTTCATACTGTTCAAAATCAAGGTTGATAAAAACAATATTGTTGTTCATTGTTTGTTAAAAAAAACTACACAGGTAATAAAGTCATATCTAATATTCTAAATTTTTAGTTTTTTCCCTTTTGAATTTTTTTATAATTATATTTAAAAAGGACGCTGAACATCTGCTTGCCAGGGCACCAGCAACCATAGAGCTGGGTACTGAAGGGAAGGTTTAGGAAATGCAGACAAATATTCCCAAAGGTGTCTCTTCTGAGAGGCTCCACATTAAATAATACATCAATTCCAACTCATATATTTGTTCTGGGCCTATTTGTAAAAATTATCAATTGACGGAAAGTTCCGCTCGGGGTCTAGAGACCAACTTGTATTAAATGGGGAGGCCGTGAACGTGTGTGTGAGATTTTTCATGTTTCCGAAGAGTAGACCTGTCAGCTGCCTCATAGGGGCAGGAAATGCATTTGAAAGGCTTTTCCCCCGTGTGGATTCTTTCATGTCTCCGAAGAGTAGACACCTTAGCTGCCTCATAGCGGCAGAAACTGCATTTAAAGGGCTTTTCACCTGTGTGGGTTCTTTCATGCCCATGCAGAGTAGACCTGTCAGCTGCCTTATAGGGACAAGACCTGCATTTGAAGGGCTTCTCACCCGTGTGGGTTCTTTCATGTCCGCGAAGAGTAGACCTATGAGCTGCCTCATAGGGACAGGAACTGCATTTGAAAGGCTTCTCACCCGTGTGGGTTCTTTCATGTGTCAGAAGATTTGACCTATGAGCTGCCTCATAGGGGCAATAACTACATTTGAAAGGCTTCTCACCCGTGTGGGTTCTTTCATGTATGCGAAGAGAAGCCTTATGGGCTGCTTCATAGGGGCAGGAGCTGCATTTCAAAGGTTTCTCATCCGTGTGCGTTCTCTTATGACACTTAAGATTCTCTTTCCAAGCTGTTTGATAAGGACAGGAACTACATTTAAAAAGCTTCTTAAAAGATGATGCTTTTTTCTGATGCTTTAGTCCTCTGTCGCAACCAACTAATTTACAGTGAAATGGAGACAAACTACCTTTCATGACATTTGAAAGCGGACATTCAATCTGCAAATAAACGGTTGAGTTAATTTTCATTAAAATATCCGACTACGATATTACAATCCAAAGGTGGTTGTAAATTGCATACTATCATACTCAACACTTTTAACTAAGTGGACACTGGCAATATACACTGGTAAAGAACTTATATTCGTTAAGGTTTTTGTGAGTTATATGTGTGCTAAGCTACTAGAATAGGTGTTATATTAGTCATATTTTTTTATTGCAGTCTTTATAATTACTTATTAGACAATATTAATCATAATGATTAATGAATGAACTTTCAATAACAATGAGGAAGTGGTTCCGATTAATTGCACTGAGTGGGGTACAGAGGTTAAGATACGAGATTAGTTAGATGCCTTCATTATTGGAGAAGCCTCCAAACATGAAGGGCCCCAACTTTCCTGCTTGAGATTTTGTATATATAAAATAGGGACCTGTTCTGGCACCTATAAATAAAGGTAAAACCTCTCGTCCCCCAAACTTAAGATATTCATTTGCATGCAAATAAATAACTAAGGTTTATTTAAAGGGTTTCACTTGGTGACTGTTATCAAGGATATGAACCACCGATATTAATATTTAGCCTATTCAAAGACTAATAAAAACAAATAAAAAATTTAACTAAGGCCTACAAATGAAAATGCATATTCAGGCCGAGCGAGGGAGGACAGACATGTACAGAAACTATTAGTAGACAATCGTGAGTGCACAAATGCATCCAAAGTAAAAGGGAAAAACACTAGTAAGCTTACACAACCTGGTACCGGGACAGCTAAGATCCCCCAGAGTGGGACATGCAACAACAAAGTGCCCTGCAGTGTGGGTGACCAAGCAGTCGTTACAATAAGAGTCAGGGAAGCACTCCATCAGATGGCGCTGCTTCCAGTGAGTGCCTAATTCGGAGGCCGTTTCAAACGCCTTGAAGCCGTCGGTAATTTAGGGGTAGGTCCGGGGGAAAAGAACCGGGAAATGTCACGAAACTAGATTCCAGCCGGCCATGCAGAGCAAAGAGTGAAACACTGCTCCGATCTTCTAATCCCTACATGACCAAGGGCGGAATAGAAAATCTCAAAAATATCCCTGCTCGTGGCACCAGCGGTACAGAGAATGCGCGGGTGCAGAGATTCCAATGCCTCGAGGACACCTAAGGTATTCTGTGTGTAGCTATATATTAATACGGTCTCTGAAGTAGACAGGACGCGGAATCACTTGTACCGAGCAGTATACAACGCGTGATAGAGCCACGTTGATTCATACAGAGGGGAGACAGGAGGCAACCGTGTAGTACAGGAAAGTGACTCCAGCGTGTGCTCATAGAAGTTGGAACATAAAACTCACGGCGCGGTAGAAGATTTGGGAGCAGAAACGTGGCGACAAATATTAAGACCATGTACTCTCTAGGGTGGCGTCTTTGGCAGAACCAGAGGCGCCACAGGTCAAAGAGCTACACCGAGGTCTCGAAAAAGTTTGATCGCACTAAACCCCAAAAGCTCAGGGTATGAGTGGCTTCCTAAGGTGACACAGGTAACACTGAGATCGGTTGCGGGTGCAGTGAGAAGGATGGCGACTGAAGGAGTCGCCGGCTTGTGCGTACAAGCGCATAATGCACTATGCGCTGCGCAGAGCAAGTGTCATGTCCCCGGCATCTATAAGTAGGCTCTCAATGGGGAACATGCGGAAGGCAAAGGGCCATCGACTAACCCCAACCTCAAATAAGACTGTGCATCCGGAGAGCACAAAGATAGATCGAGGCAGGAAAATGAAGCGGTTCTCGGGGAGTGATGCGTAAACTCAATTCACATTTAGGACACCTATCTATATCTTGTCGATCAGGTCTACAAGGACCTGAACCTTGGGACTGATCGAATAGTCGCCCCAGAGAGGGTGTCTATCGTTCAAATCTCCGAGTAAGACACAGGACCTCGGCAACAATGCCATGACGTGGCGGAAGTCCCCACGTCGAAGTCGGTGAAATGTACGCAGAAAGAACAGTATAGTTCTTATCCAGGTGCAGCTGCACAGCTACTGCCTGAAAGGAGGTAGCTAAAGCAAAGAGACGAACGGAGACATCATGCCGGGTGTAAATCGCACATCCTCCTGCCCGGCCCCTATCCCGTGGTGGTGGGGTCGCAAAATCCTTATACCCCGGGAGGGTGGGCAGGGGGCACGCTCCCAGCACGGTCTCCAGCAAAAAGAGCCTTCAGAGATCCTCCCAGTTGGCCCAGATTCAAATAAAGGAATATACCCTCCAAGCCTATCTCGGAAGAGATCTGAAGGCCTCTTCGAAGAGAAGACCATCACAGGAATGGCCGGACAATGCTATGAAGGGATTGTCGCCATCGAGGACTTATCGGGGGAGGTTGGACTCGCCAAACGAGTCTTTTCCTCCCTCGTCCTCAAAACTTAGGCAGGCGGGAGTCAGTCCCTTGGAGGATTCACTGTCTTCGAGTCACCCAGCCTAGCACTGGGTGTGGGCGTAGGAGCAGGACTTTTAGTGCTGTCCTAATTTCGGGGAGCAGCTTTAGGAACCCCAGAAGATGGCCTCACGACCAACTTCATGGTTGTTGCCTCCTGTGAGTCTAACGACTCGGTTGAGGTGTGGGGCCGTTTCGTCTTACAGGATCAGGTCACGCTGGGGAAGAAGGGGGAGCCCTGATTTTAGTCAGGGCTGAGTGTGAACCATTTGTACCGCCAGCTCTACCAGGCAAGCGCCCGGGGTGGGTAGAACCAGAAGAAGAGTTCCGAATAGGCGAGGAAACGACCGTGCTCATTGGCCCTGAGGGGCCAGGAACACGTCTTTTTTTACATTGAGGTATAAAGACGTCCCAGGCAGCGCCGGGCGCGCCAAGACCAAGGCTTTAGGTTTGTATATTGAGCCGATCCTGGGCCTGAACGGGCAGAATTTGTTTCTCAAGGAGATATGCACCACATTGCTTCGAAAAGGCGGAGTGCGGCTCTACATAATTGACACACTTGACCACACACGATTTCGACGTATTGTGTACGGCCTTGGAGCAACTTACACAGACTTTGCAGGTCGACAGGAACACTTCTTATAGTCGAAGCGGTGGCAGTGGTGTCACCTCCTCGGAATTGGCACGAATGTCTTCACGCGGTAGCCACACGCACCGACTCGGTGAGCTTGTCACAGTCGAACATGGCGAAGAGTGTTTCTCGAGGCCCCTCCTGTTTTCTTATCACACGCTTGGACTTGACCGCTTCATGGTAGGCCAACTCTAATGTGATGTCATCTATGGAATAGTCCACGAACTCGCTTGCATAATCACTCATTTCACGAAGTTCATGGTAGAGTGCGGCGTCACACTCACTGACGTGCTATCAATTGTCCGAAGGGCAGTAATCATAGCCGCCTCGGAGTGGTTTGACACATTCGCCAGATGACTCCCGTCGGAGAAACGTGTCATCTTCGGCTCTCTACGAATCATGCTAGCTAGTGCTCTCATCTGATGGATCATGTTGCCCTTGGCCAATATGCTGCCATCAGTTGAGCTAATAACGAGAAATTGTTTGAAGCCAGCAGGCTCAAAAACGCCAGGTAATCTATGAATGAGGGGCCCCGATGTAAACGAGGCTCCGCTCTGCGCACTTGCACTTTTCGTCTTTTTCTGGGGCTCCCCACCGGGGCCGGACGTGCCGATCTTGGCTTGGTCGCTCATCCAAACAACGGACCAGTCCGTCGCCGTGGCTCCCGCGGAGGGAGATGAGCTCGGGGTCTTTTTAGTTTTTTCTCTATTTCTTTTAGGAGAGGAGAGTGGGCAATGAACCAGCTTCTCATCTCCATCGGAAGGAGCCCCTAAGCCAGATGGACCGGCCTCAGCAAGATCCTTCTCTGAAATGCACCAGCCGAGGAAGGGGATCCCTCCCTTCCTTGTAAGGCTTCGGACGCCCGCGCTGTCTGAGAAGCTTTCACAGGGGCGGACTCGGGTTCTGTGCTTGGCACCAAGCCCGTGTTCCTCCCCATGGAAGATCTTACCGTCTGATGCTGGGTCACCTCAGGGACAATGTCCTAAGGCATCACGGATCCCATTCTAGGTTCCTTTTTAATCTTCTAATGCCAGCATCCGTCAAAGAGAGGGAAGCAGGTACGCTGGCCACCTGTAAACTCAGATAACACACTGCAGGACGTTAGGGGGCATGGATCGACGGGTCCTGCCATCCCTTTCCCACCTCAGAGGGTTGTCCCTATCGAGGCAAGGGGCGCCTCCATAGAACGGGGTGAGGAGAGTCCCCTGCACCCGTAGGTCTAGGAGAGGAGTAAGTCTCCTCTCCGGTAGAAGAAGTTTGGTGGGGCCCCTAAAAAACACAGGGGGAAGGGGGAGACCTGCAATTATGTAGTGAAGCTGCCCGAGAGCGGTTCCGAAGATGGTTAAGGGGGAGTTTATATCTTCTTCATAATTGGGCATGCTGACCCTATTATTTGCATGGGACGCAAACGCTAACCCAGTATAGCAGCGCGCTCTGCCAGGGGTGAATCGGGGCCGGCAAATCCAGGTGCTGCCATCTGAGGCCACTCCTCCCACCAAGTGGCTAGGCAGCCCATCAACATGGCGGCTCCACATTAGCCTCGGCGTAAAAAAGATAGTCCATGAAAAGAAAGAGAAAGGGTATGTGAGGAAGGTGAGGTTGGGGGTGTGACAGGTTGTTAAAAACTTACAAACCCAACCCGGAGCTTAGGGGCGAGGGGGCGTTGCCCCTCCCCCGCGCGGATCTGGGATGGTTTGGTGAGAGGAAGTTCGTCGGTCTCTACCCTGTGAAATTAGAGGCCGGCCAGAGAGAGTTGTGGAAGAGGTTGTAGGGAAAGTGAGGAAGTAGGTTAAGAAGACAGGGTGTGTCAGAAAGGAGAAGAGGCTAGGTTGGGGGGCGGATGGGGCGCTGAGTCCCGTAAGCACGGCGGCCAGGAAAGCAAATCGCCGTGCCCCTTATGGGGTCAAACCGAATGAACATAAAATCGATACACTAATAAAGTGGCAGCCTTATAATGACTCCAAGTACCGAACATCATGGAACGAAGACTATCCATGTCGTGGCTAAGAGAAATTAAGACCTGACGTTGGTAAAAAACAAAACCGAGGAAATGATGCGAATCTAACACTTGTCTGCGTCTCCGGTTTATGAATAAAGCCTGGTCGAGGAGCCGTAGATGTCTTTCCGGGTTATGAACAAAACTTGGTCGAGGAGGAGCCGTAGATATCTTTACGGTTTATAAACAAAACTGGGTCGATGAGGAGTTGTAGATGTCTTTACGGTTTATGAACAAAACTTGGTCGAGGAGGAGCCGCAGATGTCTCTCCGGGTTATGAACAAAACTTGGTCGAGCCGTAGATGTCTCTCCGGTTTATGAACAAAACTTGGTCGAGGAGGAGCCGTAGATGTCTTTCCGGGTTATGAAGAAAAACTTGGTAGAGGAGGAGCCATAGATGTCTTTCCGGTTTAGGAACAAAACTTCGTCGAGGAGGAGCCGTAGATGTCTCTCCGGGTTATGAACAAAACTTGGTCGAGGAGGAGCCGTAGATGTCTCCGGTTTATGAACAACACTTGGTCGAGGAGGAGCCGTCGATGTCTCCGGTTTATGAACAAAACTTGGTCGAGGAGCCGTAGATGTCTCTGGTTTATGAACAAAACTTGGTCGAGGAGCCGTAGATGTCTCTGGTTTATAAACAAAACTTGGTCGAGGAGGAGCCGTAGATGTCTCTCCAGTTTATGAACGAAACTTGGTCGAGGAGGAACCGTAGATGTCTCCGGTTTATGAACAAAACTTGGTCGAAGAGGAGCCGTAGATGTCTCCGGTTTATGAACAAAACTTGGTCGAGGAGCAGTAGATGTCTCTGGTTTATGAACAAAACTTGGTCGAGGAGGAGCCGTAGATGTCTCTCCAGTTTATGAACGAAACTTGGTCGAGGAGGAACCGTAGATGTCTCCGGTTTATGAACAAAACTTGGTCGAAGAGGAGCCGTAGATGTCTCTGGTTTATGAACAAAACTTGGTCGAGGAGGAGCCGTAGATGTCTCTCCAGTTTATGAACGAAACTTGGTCGAGGAGGAACCGTAGATGTCTCCGGTTTATGGACAAAACTTGGTCGAAGAGGAGCCGTAGATGTCTCCGGTTTATGAACAAAACTTGGTCGAGGAGCAGTAGATGTCTCTGGTTTATGAACAAAACTTGGTCGAGGAGGAGCCGTAGATGTCTATCCAGTTTTTGAACGAAACTTGATCGAGGAGGAACCGTAGATGTCTCCGGTTTATGGACAAAACTTGGTCGAAGAGGAGCCGTAGATAGCGACCGAAATGCACTGTTTTGGTCTTATTCAAGGAAAACTGAAACCTGCCAGATTCCCATAACGAGAGATGAGTTCAATCTAGCACAAAAAGAGATGGAAAATTGTCTGTGGTGTTTAGCTAACATTAATAACTAATTTAAAGATTGAATCCCAGTTTGTACCAGCGGGGGTCCTTCGCCCAAACAATCAGTGTAATATGGAATAAAAGACTCAGAAATCTCAAAATGAGCACTTTGATGTATTTTATGATATTATTATTTCGCTTTCCTAAAGATTACATATTTGGCCCGATAAGTAATTATGAAATTTTATACAAATAAAGACTATCAACATTATAATCTACCTTTTTTTCTAACGTAAAAGAGTGAACAAACTCATTTATATTTTCCCAATTTAAAGTAAATTTTGAGCAGTTCATTAGTTGTTCGAATCAAATAAATGGTCGATTTGATAACAGAAAATATGCTCAAGGTGCTAAATAAGAAATATGGCGACCTTTAGCACCTATTAAAAGATGGTTCCCTGATATCACCATTTTAATTATTCATGTATGTTAAAACTTATTCCAACCTAAATATTTTCATCGCTATAAAAGATGAAATTGTAAAGTAGCATTATTTTTTATTAGTGGAATACTGGTAAAAATAATACATGTAAGCAAAATAATTAAATTATTATAGGATAATAGAAGCAAAAATGAAGTGTTCAGATCGATTAATGCCTGTGTTAATGATCACGTTTAAGGAAATGCTAATAAAAATAACAATATTAACATCCTGTATATAATTAAAGAAAGATTGTAAAGTTTTATTGTAATGTAAAACATTGGTGTATAAAGAAATAATGGAGGCTGAACGTACAAATTTAATTTCATTTGAAATTTCATGTTTGCCGAGAGGTGTGAGACACCCGAGTATAAATTGGGAAAGGAAAGTAGCTCAGGAGGGAGATTGCAACATCTGAAGACTTTCCAAAACTGCCAAAATAAAGAATACTGAATACACTGCTCAAGATTTATTTTAACCATAAGGGTCAGTGATAACCTTTATCCAGCCTGCAATGAACAGACAGCCTTCAATCAAGAAAGAATAAAAGTCTACCCCCTGTAGTGCCTGACGCAAGAGGCACTACCAAAGGAAGAAAATTGGTAGCCACCAAGACGAACCAGAAACATATCTACCAAGGAATAATACCATAACTCGGTAGCAAGCACCTTATACGTCTATAAGTCTAACAAGAAATTTTTCCGGAAAACAGTTCATATTGTTGATGCTCAAGGCAGTGTGAAACATTTCCCTGCGGAACGCCCTTATCGTGCCCTATTGGGCATGAGTTAGCTCACCCAACCAGTATGCCCAAGTGGGCAGTTGCCAGATGGGTTCTATAAAAAAAAAAAAAATTACCCAACCGGTATGCAAAATCGACGATCTCGTGGGAATTCAGGTATAAAATTGACAGGGGTCTCCGCCCCTATGATGCTGTATCGCCATGGCGTATCATAGGCCTTTTCCAGATTGATAAAAACTGAGAGGAGTTGCTGAGTAGGAATGAGGGCCTGGCAGATCCCATTTTCCAGGAAAGCAGAGCATGCGGCGTGGAGTAAGAGTTGCAGAAGCATAATTATGCAGAGTAAGGGTGGTCTCCACTGTCCAGAAAAAGCTAACTCTAACATTTACCAAGTTCTCAGGCAGGGGTATAGATAGCTCCCCTGTTCTAAAAAAGCGAGCACACTAGCCATTCGCTATGAGCCCCGGAGGCTACCCTCTGCCCAGATCGTGTTAAACAATTCTAATAGGAAGGCCATGCCTCGCTCACCTTGGAATCGAAGCATGGCATACTGGAAATCATCCGGACCAGGGGCGGTGACCGCGCACGAAGCGAGAGTGGAACGCAACTCAATGTTAACATGTAGTGAAAGGGTTCTCCGCCTCTGGAGGTTCAGTCAGCGGCCTTAGGGACATCACAACGGGCATTGATTGCTGGCAGGGCAGCATCCCGGCTAAAGAATCCCTACAAAACAGTCGGAAAGGACTCAGCAACGGGCGCGGGGGGCCGAGATTGCGACCCCATTTTGGGGAGGGATCCTGAGAGAACTTGCTCTGAATTCTTTTGTGATTCGCTTCCACACCTCTGCAAGAGAGGTTTTTCGGTTAAATGAGGATACGTATGCCCGCCGGTGGGAGCAGTGGGCGTGTTTCGAAACATACTGGAACCTAGCTTAACGACATTCCCTGACAGTGAACTCGTTCAGGCAGCGCTTATAGTCGTAGGGCTTCTGTTTGAGGGCCGTGTCACACTCAAATGACCACTACAGAAGCGGGCGGCATACCTATCAGCCTACGTTCTAGGAATAGTAGCTAGGCCCACGGCTATGAGGTTGCCGGAGAACTCAAAGACCTCATCCAGCGACCTAAACTCATTGACAGGGAAAGAGAAATCAGCATTTCCGTAAATGCGCAAGACTGCGCCCGCACCAAGCACCACAGGGGGTATTTCAGGCGGCAGTGGTCCAGCAAATGACATTTGAATGGGAAAGTGATAAATACCATGGTGGTCACCGAACATCTCCAACCCCAAATCCGGCTATGCATCCTGAGAGCGCTGGGAGGTCAAGGCAAGAAAATGAAGCAGTTCTCGGGGTAGTGATGCGCAAACTAAATCCACATTTAGGACACCTATCTATATCTCGTCGATAAGGACCTGCCCACTAGGATTGATCAACTAGTATCCCCAGGGGAGTAAACAGTTCAAATCTAATAGCAGTACAAAGCGCTCGTTAACCGTGCTACGATGGGGGTGATAGTCTCGAAGTTGGTTGATCGTGGGATGTACACAGCAACATTATATCTCCTATCCAGCTAAAGCTAAAGTGTTACTGACTGAAAAGATGTATTTGAGGCAAAGAGAAGAAAGGACACATCGTGCGGGGTGTAAATGGTGCATCGTCCTGCTCGGCCTCCATCCAGTGGTGGTGAAATCTCAAAACCCTGATACCCACGGTGTAGTAGTTGTTTAGGTAGTCCGCCTCCCCTAACCTCCACAAATGTCTAATCTTTATTCTTTTTCAGGGTGTATGGAAACATAGGGGATGAAGAGAGAGGGCGATCTGGGTGGGGGACTCGATAAACTTTTATTGTGATCCCCATTCATCTGTCTCACCCCACAGGGAAGATTTGAAATATTAATGAGCTATTTTTGTTAAGGTGAAAGAGACTTTTGACAGTGCTCTTATTTGAAGTGAGGAAGTTGTCCAAATTGGAAATGAGAAAGAGAAGGGAGTTGGACAGTAATCCAGTTAAGAGTCAGTGTGAATGGGGGTGTGTGTATGTATGTTGATGTTAATCATGTTTGAATGTGGCAGTAAATCTGGACACAAGATGCCTTCTCCTTTTCAGTTCCTTGGAACCGGTTATTCCAACCACATCTGACCTTGAGAGGAAGTGGCAGTCAGCCTTGACTCACATTCCCAGTGACTATGAAAGGACCTTCCCGAAGCGCGTGCCATTGAGAACATCTGCCAGTCTCCAATGAGGTAATTGGAACTAACACCTCTCAGTCTACAATAAAGTAGTTGGAACTCATGCGTATCTGATTCCTTCAGAAGAAACGCCATATGGAATTCCTAGAAAAAAGCGGGCCCGCCTCCCCTTCACCCCACCTCCCTCTGTGGTAACAGTTACTTGAGAAATTGTTGCAACAATCCAAAATATATATATTTTTAATTTAGCGTAATGGCTTTATATCTATATCTTTGGTTGGCTGATATATCATATAAGGCCCAATATATATATTTTTTGCGTGTGACTTACTTATATTTCAATGTTGGCCAATATTTAGTTGTAAGGCCATATATATATTTAGTATTTTCATTGGTGTATATATATGTATTTGTTTATTTTGGAGTTATCTATATTTCTGAATTGGCTGATATTTATGTTTTAAGGCTGTATCTATTTTGTACATATTTTAGTATTGCAATCTTTTGGGGTTTGCTATGTTTGCTGTTAATTTCTGAGTTTGGTTTTGGATAAATAAATTATAATCATTATTAGATTACCGTCCTCCTTTTCCTCCTCTCAAACACCCAGGCGACTCTGTTGGAGCGGCAGGGCAGGGAGTGTTTACAGGCCCCAGGAACCTGCCGCCACAATAGGAGACTGGGCAGTGGGCACACGCCCAGCATATATTCCTTCATAAAGATGGCCAACAGGGAATGGGAGGAGACGAGCCTCCGTTGCTCCTCCCAGTTGGCCAGTAGTCCGCAGCAATTCCAGTGAACAAATATGCCCTCCAGGCCTAGTTCGGAGAATAGAAGACCCTTATGGGAATGACCATAGGATTCATGGAGGCAGAACTCCAGGCTCTGTTAGCCGGAAAGGGGTTGAAGGCGCTGTCGCCTTCGAGGACAGATCGAGAGGTTGGGCTCGGTAAGCGAGTTTTCCTCCCGTTTCAAACCTTCGCTAGGCCGGGGTGGTTCAGAGGCGGGGCTCCTTACTATCTGGATCCACCGTTTCCGAGCCACCCAGTCTAACCTTGTTTGGGGGCGTAGGAGCCAAAGTTCCTTTGGTGCTTTGCTCCTTTCGAGGGGCAGATTTATGAACCTCGGAAGACGGCCTCACGAACAACTTTAAGGGTGTTACCTCCATTGTGTCTATTAACTCTGTGGAGGCTTCCATGTCCCCCCCCCCCCCTGAGGAATCACAGATCCCATTCAAGCACTGTTTTGTAGTGTTTCATCAACCACTGCAGAGTTCAAATGCAGGAAGTTATGAGGGACAGAGACAACAGGCCCTGCTCTCTCTTGCCCTCCCAAGGGAGTTGGCCCTATTTTTGGACTGCCTGCCTTCTCTATTGGCACCCCCTGTGATAAAAGAGGAGGGACTGCTCCTAGTATGGAGATGGAGACGCCCGAGGGCGCCTGAAAGGAATGAGTTTAGGGTGAAGCTACCACATCCGTAGACCTAGGAGAGGAGTACACCCCCTCTCTGGTAGAAGAGGGCTGGAGGGGCTCGAGAGAAAGCAAAAGGGGGAACCACATCCTTTTCAGAGATGAACCTGACAGAGAGCAGCTCCAAAGATGGCAAAGTGGAAGCCCCTTTGCTGCTTGGCGATGGTGAGAGGGTAGCCCCTGACCAGTCAAAGGGGTGCCTCGAATTTCCTCAGCCTCTCTGAGACCTGGGAAGGGCGAGGCCGCGATGGGAGGCAGACGACTTTTGTCTTCCGTTCTAACAATTTGATCAGAAAAAGAGAAAGGAGGGAACATGGAAAGTATGCCCTCCCAATAACCTGGGAGGTACAAAGAAGTCTCCATAGGATCAGAAATTCCAGAATGTGATCATTTACACATTTACTGCATTTTACTCATCTGTACTTTGAATGGATTTTGTCACTCTACTTGCATTGGAAGGTTTATGAATGTTGATGTTTTGTCATTATGGTAGACCATCTGGCGACTACCTACTTGGGCATAAGTCGCCGTACACCACACGGCCTACTACTAGGCTATATTAGAAAACAAGTAACGGAGAACAAATAATATGTAACTAACAAATAACTATAAAAATAAGGAGAAAAAGCAAGAGGACAGGAAGGAAGAATGCTCCGGCGGAAGGGACAGGCCCACCTCCCCTCATCGCAAGAACATGCAGCCTACAAAAAGAAACACAAAAAAAGGTCAAATCAAGGGGAGAAGGCCGGCCTCCTCCAAAAAGTCAAAGAGTCCATAACTCAATGTGCACGAATCCATCCCGTGTACAAGGGATAAGCGGTAACGACCCCGTTCATCCCGGTACCGAGACAGGTAACGTGCGCGAAAATCGCCCAGACTGGGACATTCTAAAGAATGTGCCGAATAGTCTGGTGAACAATGCAGTTTTCACAGTAGGGCGTTGGCCAGCGATCCTTTTTTTGGCGGTGCGTCCAGCGAAGGGGTTCAATTCGGAGATGACAGAAAGCAACCTGAAGCCTTCGCGGCATTGGGGGGGTAAGTCCATGGGAGCAGTCGCGGGGCAATGGCACGCAACTCTAAGTTACCCTCGACAGTCTCCCATCTTCTTTGCCAAGCAGCCCTGAGGGCTGCCCGTATTCCTGCTATGTAATCGGTGTGAGGAAGAGCTAAACGCTGGTCTGGTTGCCCAGTCCTCGCGGACTCTTTGGCGCTCTCATTCCCCGCAATTCCTACATGTCCAGGAACCCAGCAGAAGATAATCTCGACATCCGCCCCTGCGGAGATTCCAATGCCGCGAGAGCGCTCAGGGCGCTTTGTGAGTCGCTATAAATCACAATCCAGTCTCCGAATCGGGCACGTCGCGTAATCTCCCGTACCGAGTGGTGTATATCCACCAGCCTGGCCGTGAAGACAGACGCAGCACATGGCAGAGCCCCGCTGACTTCAAACAGAGGGAATACGGCGTGGAAGCCGACCCACTCTTGGGACTTGGAGCCATCCGTATACACTGGCACGGTACCAGCGTGACACGAGGTGTGCTCCAAAAAGGTCGAACGCAATACTCCCGGCGCTGTACAAGCTTTGGGAGCAGAGGCGTGGGGACAAATAGCCAAATGTAGTACCCTCCAGGGTGGCATCCTAAGCAGAACCAGGGGCGCCACCGGCCCGAGAGCTATACCTAGGTCTCGAAGGAGTTTCCTAGCGCTAAATCCAAAGGGCTTAGGGTATGACTGCCGTCTCTTGGCGACATAGACACCGTTGAAATCAGCTGCGGATGGAGTGAGAGCTGTTGGCGACTGAGGGAGGCGCCGGGCGCGACGTACAGGCAAATAATGCACTGTGCACGGCGTAGAGAGTGGCATCTCCCCAGCATCGACCAGTAGGCTCTCAATGGGAGAAGTGCGGAAGGCACCGGTCGCCAGGTGAAGGCAGATGTGGTGGATCGAGTCCACCTTCCGCAATACACGCTCAGCTACGGATGCATAAAACTCATCCGTACTAGAGCTACGAACGAACAAAGGATCGAAAAAGCGTAGGGGAGTAGCCCTAACAGCGCCCCAAGCGCTGAACGTGTGCTGAACTCCATGGAACGAAGAATATCCATGGTGCGGGTACAAGAGACCCTTAGGCTGCGAATATAAGCCTCCCAGGTGAGGCCTCTGTTAAATACAAGGGTCAAAGAAACGGTGGGATTCAACCACTTCCAGGCGTATCCCATTGAAAAACAAATCTGGGTCGGGGTGGAGCTGTGGATCTCGGCAGATGTGCACCACCTTAGTCTTGGCCATGGAAAACCGAAACCTGCGCGCTTCGGCATAGCGAAAAACGCGGTTCAATGCCTGTTGGAGTCGACGTTCCAGAGTTGGCATTTGGGCCGCGTCAAAAGAGATTAAAAGGTCTTCCACGTAAAGAGTAGCGAGAACATCTTCCGGCAGCACCGAGGTGATGCCGTTGATGCTCAGGGCAAAGAGTTTGACAGTGAGGACACTTACCTGTGGGACACCCTTTTCCTGCTCCATTGGGCCGGAGAGGGCTCCCCACACCCGTACGCGGAATCAACGATCTCGCAAAAAATTCAGATATAAACATTGGGAGGCGTCCCCTCGCCCCCATCGTGTGGAGAGTCTCCATGATACCGTATCGCCATGCGGTATCATAGGCCTTCTCCAGATCAAAAAACACCGTGGCGTAGTGCTGTCTACGAAGAAGGCCTCGCAGACGGCATTTTCCAGTCGGAGCAGAGCATCCGACGTGGAGTGGAATGTGCGGAAGACACGTGGCCTCTGCTGCCCGGAAAAAAGGTTAATTCAACATTTACCAATTTCTCCATCAACTTGCACACGCAAGAGGTTAGAGAGATTGGGCGGAAACCGGCCGGAGTAGAGTGCTCTCTCCCCGGTTTGCGAAAAGCAAACACAGTAGCAATTCGCCAATATCCTGTTGAACAAATTAATCAGAAAGGCCATGCCTCGCTCACCCAAGTGTCGAAGCATGGGGGTGGCTGCGCACGAAGCAAGAGCAGAACGCAACTCACTCACAGTAAACCTGTCGTTGAAGGGTTCTCCACTCTGGAGGTAAAGTCCAGCCGGCGGCCTTCTGAAACATCACGACGTGCATTGAATGCTGGCGGGGCAGCATCCCGGCTAGAGAATGCGGAGAAAGTGGTCGCGAAGAAATCCGCCACGGAGGCTGGGTCTGAGATTGCGATCACATTCTCTTGGAGAACAGGAAGGGGGTCATGCGAGAACTTGCCTCGAATCCTTTTGACTCACTTCAACACCTCTGCTAGAGGGGTCTTCCCGTTAAGTGAAGACACATATGCCCGCCAAGAAAAGCGGCGGGAGTGCTTCGAAATATACCCAAACCTAGCCCTAGGCCGACGAAATTCAGCGACTGAAATCGTTCGGGCGGCTCTTATGGCGCATGTAGGCATAACGCTTTTGCTTGAGGCCCGCCTCACACTCAGCTGACCACCACGGGAGTGGTCAGCGTGTAAAACGACCAGAACTAGGAATAGTAGTTAGGCCCGCAAGGATGAGAATACCGGAGAAGAACTCAACAGGGTCATCTACCGACCTAAACTCCTCGACTGAGATAGAGAATTCAGTCATTTCCTGACATACAGATCACCGCGCCAAGCACAGCCAGGGCGGGTTCTCGGGCGGCAGCGGACCAGAAAAGGATATTTAAATGGGAAAGTGATCACTACCATGGAGGTCATCGACCACCCCCAACAAACTCAGGCTGTGCATCCAGAGAGCACAAAGATAGATCGAGGCAGGAAAATGAAGCGGTTCTCGGGCAGTGATGCGTAAATTTATCCACATTTAGGACACCCATCTCAAGCTCGTCGTCCAGGGCGGCAAGGACTTGGTCCCAGGGATTGATAGAGTAGTCTCCCCAGAGGGGGTGTCTACTGTTTAGATCTCCGAGCAAGAAAAAGGGTCTCGGCAAACGTGTCACGACGCGGCGGAAGTCATCCGCGTCGAAGTCGGCTGACGGTGGAATATATGCGGAAATAACAGTATACCTCCTATTAAGGTGCAGCTTCACAGCTACTGCCTGAAAAGAGGTATCTAAAGCGAAGATAAGAACGGAGACATCATGCCGGGTGTAAATTGCACATCCTCCCGCCCGGCTCACATCCCGTGGTGGTGGGTTCGCAAAACCCTTATACCTGGGATGCTGGGCAGGGGGCATGCGGCCAGCATGGTCTCCTGCAAAAAGATAGCTAACGGGAAACGGGAGGAGACGAGCCTCCGCAGCTTCTCCTAGTTGGCCCAGTCTGCGGCAATTCCATTGAAGGAATATCCCCTCCAGGCCTACCTCGGAGGAGAGGCGGTGGAACTCTTCAAACAGAAGACCCTCACGGGAATGGCCGTACGCTTCCCGGAGGCAGAACTCCGGGCGCTGTTGGCCTGACAATGCGCTGAGGCGCATTGGGGAAGGTTGTGCTCGCCATGCGAGTCCAGCATGAAATCTTAGGCGCCCGGGGGCCCTTTCTTCGAGGAATCACCGTCTCCGAGCCACCCAGTGCATCACTGGGAGTGGGCGAAAGAGCCGAAGCTCCTTTCGGGGGTTCAGCTTTATCAACCCCGGAAGATGCATGTCGACCAACTTTAGGGGATTTTTCTCCTGTGAGTCTAACGACTCGGTGGAGGCGGGTGGTAGTTTCGCCTTACGGAAAACGGTCACGCTGGCGGAATGGGTGAGCCCTGGTTTTACCCAGGGCTGGGCGTGGACCCTTTGTGCCGCCAGCTTTACCAGTGGAGCGCCCGGGGTGGGTCGAACCCGCAGAAGGGTTCTGAATGGGCGCGGAAACAAGACTGTGCTAGTAGGCCTGGATGGGATAGGAGCAGAGGGTGTCTTTCTAAACATTGAGGCAAAGAACGTTCCGGGCGGCGCCAGCACCAAGTCATTAGCCTCGCGAAATGAAGACGATCCTGAGCCTGAACAACCAGGATTTCCTTCTCAAAGAGATACGCACCACATTGCTTCGAAAGAAGCGGGGTGCGGCTCTCCGCAATTGACACACTTAGCCACACACGATTTGGACTTATCGTGTGTGGCCTCGGAGCATCTTACACAGATTTCGGAGAAAACCCGACTTTTAACATCGACAGGAGCAATTAGTATGGACGAAGCGGTGATAGTAATAGCACCCCCGCGACAGTGGCATGAATGCCTTCCCCGGTAACGATACCAACTGGCACGCACCGACTCAGCGAGCTTGTCACAGTCGAACGTAACGAAGAGTGTAGGGGTGGGTCTCGAGGCCCCTTCTTGTTTTCTCATTACACGGTCGACCTTGACCGCCCCATGGTCAGCCAGCTCTAAGGTGATGTCCTCTATGGAGTAGTTCACGAGTTCCCTCGCATAAACTACTCCTTTCACGAAGTTCATGGTAGAATGCGGCGTCACACTCACAAGGGTGCTTTTAAGTGTATGAAAGGTACTAATCATGTCCGCCTCGGAGGGATTCGACGCATTCGCCAAAAGGCTCCCGTCTGAGAAATGGGTCACCTTCTGCTCTCTACCAATCACACTAGCTAAGGCTCTCCTCTGATGGATCATGTTGCCCTTAGCCAACATGCTGCCAGCAGTGGAACGAAAAACCAGTAAGCGTTTGAAGCAAGCGGGCTCGAAAACTCCGGGTACTCTGAATGAGGGGCGCCGATGTAATCGAGCTCCGCTCTGCGCACTAGCACTTTTGTTCTTAGTCAGGACGTAAATCATTTAAGCAGAGATGTGCCCGCTCGACTACTAGTCCAAAGGTAACCTCATTGAATGGACCGTAAGGTCTTCTAGGGTACTTTCTTTCCTTGTTACTCCGCACCCGAGCGGGCAGAGGGGCCGGATGTGCCGATCTTGGCTTGGTCGCTTACCGACAGGCAGGAGACTCATCCGTCCCCGCAACCCCCGCGGATGGAGAGGAGACCCGAGTCTTTTTCCTGTTTCTTTTCTTTTTTTGATTGGAGGGCGGGAAATGAACCCGCTTCTCCCCTCCGCCGACAGGAAGCCCTCTGGCCGGATGGACCGGCTTCAGCAAGGTCCTTCTCCGAGATGCAGAAGGTCCCGGCGGTCGCAGGGGCACCGGCCGGAGGAGGACATCCCTACCCTCATTGTAAAGTCTTGGAGACCCGAACCGTCTGAGGAGGACCTTGCAAAGGTTCGGTGCTTTTCGCCGAGCTCGGATTCGCGCCCATGGAAAGTCCTACCCTCTAAGTCTGGGTTGCCTCAAGGACCATGTCTATTTCGGGGGGGTCCTCCATTTGGCCATCCCCCCCCCAGGACATCACAGGTCCCATTGGGAGAGGTCTCTCTAGTCGGGTTAGGTGGGGGGGCACGTGCCTTGATCCCTGCTAGTTTTAGTATTCGAGCCAGCAAGTCTTTTAAGGGAAGCAGCTGATGGGCCCTGTCTTCCCTCTCCCTTCTAAGGAGGTTTGCCCCACCGAGCTGCTTCAACCGGGAGCGGTCGCTTATGAGCTGCCTGCTGGCTTTCTTGGCAGTCCCTTGGGAAAGTAAAGGGGGTAACTCCCACTGAAAAGAGCGAGGCACCCGAGGGCGACCCCAAAGAAGGGGGTGAGAAGGAGCCCCCTGCACCCATAAGCAATGGAGAGGAGTAAACCTCCTCTCCGGTCAAAGAATTGTGGAGGTTTCCCTGTGAAAGCACAGAAAGGGGGGGGGATACCTCCATTTTTTAAGTGGAGTTGACCGAGGGCGACTCTGCCGGTGGATGGGGGAAAATTAAGTTTTTTTTTTTTTTTTAATCTCATCATTGGGCGTGGTGACCCTATTATTTTCACAGGATGCAGGTGCTAATCACCCCTCGCAGTAGCGTGCTCTGAAAGGGGCGAGTAGAGGGCTGGCAGAGCCAGGTTACGCCATATTAGGTCACCCCTCCTGCCTGGTAAACTGGCAGCCCTTCGGCATGGCGGTTCCACCTTGGGCACGGCATAAAAAGATAGATAAAGAAGTGAGAACGAAAGGGGATGTGAGGAAGGCATGGGTGGGGATGAAGCAGGTTGTTAAAAAAACCACCATCCCAAACCGCAGCTCAAGGGTTAAGGTACATTGTCCCCTTCCCCCTCAGCCCCGATCCGGGACGGTTGGCTGAGAAGGTCAGCATCTACCCTGTGAAAATAGAGGTTGACCAGAGAAAGTTGTGGGAGAGGTTGTAGAGGAAGTGAGGAAGTAGGGAAGAAACAAAGGCTATCTGGAAGAAGAAGAGGCTAAGATAGACGGACAGGGCGTTGAGTCCCGTCAGCACGGCAGCCAGGAAGTCAAATCGCCGCACTCCTCACAGGGTTATAAATGTTGAGTAAAAAATGTCTAATGTGATCTCTAGATGGGAGAGCAAAGGGGTGAAAACCGAAGAAGATTATGAAACAATATTTTTATAATTAGAAGGAAAAAGGTATAAATTACTTATTGTAGCATTCCTAAACAATAACAAGTGGAACTACTTTAATAAATACGATAAAACTTTATTTTACAAAATCAGACATTACTTTAGACCCGACCTGATACTTAACATTTTGCAACTTTATATTTAACAGTATTGGGCAGCAACCCACTGGTTCCTTACCTTAAACCCTTATTTAACAGTATTTTTGACCAGTGTAATAAAATATATGCAACACTTGCATTTCTTTAATTGCATGAAAATTTATTATTAAACTTGATAATGTAAATTAAAATTAGCAAAATTACCTTTTCTTGAAGGCAGTTTTGTATCCCTGTTTGATTAGTTACATTTGCTATGTTTTCTTCTTGGAAATTGAGGCTTTCTTTATTTTCATTAGTGAGAGAACTTTGATCTTCCAGATCTTCTTCCTTACACTCTTCTTTCATCAAAATCTCTCCAACCTCTTCCTAGATACAAATATATTTCTAAGAACCTGATGAATATTTGGTAGTAATTAACAAAATAACTACTAGAAGATATACTGCACACTAAAAGACTATAGAAGTCCAAGCAACTAGTGCAGTTTGCCTCAGTGAATGAAAACACTGGTTCCATTAAATGTCAAGGAATATCAGGTATTTTAAATTACAGTCAAATAATATTTGCAACCCAGCAAATGAATGGATCAATCAAGTGGAGATTCCAAGAGGTGTTATTGATAGTGAATCATCAATAGCATTGTAAAGGAAAAAATTGAACCACTTACCACTTTAACTGACCAATCTTGTGACATTATTTTATCACAAGCAGAAACTGATGGTTCTTGCTCAGAAAGTTCTCGTTCAGTTTCATCACATGATTCATAAAATTCTTCCTTGATCTTAGGAGCTGTGATTTCTTGACAATCATCCTGATATAAAATAAATGGTGATTTAAATCTTGTTAAAAACTTCACTCAATTAAGATAACATAGGGAATAGAGAAGTGTGAGAATAAAATTAAGGAATAGAACTAAAGGAATAATGAAGTATGTTAATATTGAAATTTTCACATACCTTTATATCATGCAAATTAGTGATCTGTGGATCTTCAAAGAATTCTTTTTCTATTATCATCTCTGAAAAAGTATCCTAAAAAGGAAAATAAATGTATATACAAATTCTTAAAAATCTAAGGCTATTTATAGAGAAAATATGCTAATATCATAAGACAGAAATAAATTTAAGATAAAAATAATCAACAAACTACCATTTTTATTTATTGATATATCTATTAGAGACTCCAGCAGTGCTTGATATTTTAAACTCAAAGAGCTTATTGGATATGGCAAAACGGCTTTAGGGGGGCCCCTGACCTCTCCAATTCATTTATTGAGCCATAAAGGTCCATAGAGAATTTGTATTCAGAAAACCCATAGTGATATAACCTTTTAAATACTTTGATTTTAGAAGCAATTTATTAACTTTTGCCCCATCAAATAAAAATTGTTAATTGTCTTTTTCACAAGTGGATAAACACAAGCATTACACAATGGATTGCACCCTACAATTTTCAACATTATTATCTAGGATATCCTTCCTGAAATCCCAATACCAAACCCCCCTGGAGTAGTGAGTTATAGTCCACCTCCCCTAACCTCCCTAAAAGTCTAATCTCTTTATTCTTTTTCAGGGTGTATGAAAACATAGGGGATGAAGAGAGAGGGCGATCTGGGTGGGGGACTCGATAAACTTTTATTGTGACACCCATTCATCTGTCTCACCCCAAAGGGGAGATTTGAAATATTAATGAGCTATTTTTGTTAAGGTGAAAGAGACTTTTGACAGTGCTCTTATTTGAAGTGAGGAAGTTGTCCAAATTGGAAATGAGAAAGAGAAGGGAGTTGGACAGTAATCCAGGTATGAGTCAGTGTGAATGGGGGTGTGTGTATGTATGTTGATGTTAATGATGTTTGAATGTGGCAGTGAATCTGGACACAAGATGCCTTCTCCTTTTCAACTCCTTGGAACCGGTTATTCCAACCACATCTGACCTTGAGAGGAAGTGGCAGTCAGCCTTGACTCACATTCCCAGTGACTATGAAAGGACCTTCCCGAAGCGCGTGCCATTGAGAGCATCTGCCAGTCTCCAATGAGGTAATTGGAACTAACACCTCTCAGTCTACAATAAAGTAGTTCGAACTCATGCGTATCTGATTCCTTCAGAAGAAACGCCATATGGAATTCCTAGAAAAAAGCGGGCCCGCCTCCCCTTTACCCCACCTCCCTCTGTGGTAACAGTTACTTGAGAAATTGTTGCAACAATCCAAAATATATATATTTTTAATTTAGCGTAATGGCTTTATATCTATATCTTTGGTTGGCTGATATATCATATAAGGCCCAATATATATATTTTTTGCGTGTGACTTACTTATATTTTAATGTTGGCCAATATTTAGTTGTAAGGCCATATATATATTTAGTATTTTCATTGGTGTATATATATGTATTTGTTTATTTTGGAGTTATCTATATTTCTGCATTGGCTGATATTTATGTTTTAAGGCTGTATCTATTTTGTACATATTTTAGTATTGCAATCTTTTGGGGTTTGCTATTTTTGCTGTTAATTTCTGAGTTTGGTTTTGGATAAATAAATTATAAGCATTATTAGATTACCCCCTCCTTATCCTTCTCTCAAACACCCAGGCAGCTCTGTTGGAGTGGCAGATGGTGTGACCGCAGGGATCTAAAATCTGCTGCCACAACTCTACAGAGTGATGTCAAAGAAATCACCATCCTCACCTTAACATGCAAAGTAAAACCATGTAGATTGCAATCGAAAATGCTATATCAGTGACTTGAATACCGGCTACAACAGAACATAATTACCCGTCACATTCACAACACACAAAGGAACAGTACAGAAAACACTCACACAATAGGGTATTAAATATCAAACTCCTTTATAAGGACCCTGTTATAGTGCACAGTTTCATCATGTTAGACACAAACCAAGTTCTTAACAACCTCAAGAAAACAAATGAACAAGAATGAATACACTGCATCACTCACATTTGTACACTCTACTGAATTTATATCTACAAAATACATTTATCTTACACTTGCGTATACCTCTACACTTTGGCACACAATCTTACATTCACCTATCTCACCACACTACAAGATAAATAAAAGCCCTTTACATTGCCATCACTCGGATCTTCCCAATAAATCACCTCCTAGCATGAAAGTAGTGCCTATAGAACACTATCTTGACCTCTTCATAACAGAATTCATCAATAATATATGTAATCAAAGCCAACCGTACCATTACAGGCAAAACTCTTACCTTCCTCTGAGAAAGATACACAAAACCTTATAAGCAAGCAAGAATTACCTCCAAAATAATTCATACACATGGACCTTAGCAAGGGGCAATTAAGTGAGGATGGAATGAGTCAGTCTGTCTTAAAAACAAATATCTGAAGAATGATAATTAACTCACCTTTTTATTATCAAATATTTCATCCCAAACTAAATGTTCATTAGTCACATTTATATCCATATTTAATCCAAGATTTTTATGTGGCTATCCTATATAGTCTTAAAAGTTTTTTTTGGATAAATGTATTTCATATACCAAAGTCCTTTGCCTTGCAATATATTATTTTGTCAGCTTCTTTTTAAAACAATTTTTTATCTGTATAAATAATCCTAAGGATCAAGAGGAAAATTTGAGTCAGATACAACCTTCAGTTGCCCTTTCCGATAAACTTTCAAAATGGTGGAACTGTTTAATAATGATTACTAATTTTTGCAAGAGTCCTCCAAACACCATCACTAATGGAGAGATTTTAGACCTATTGCCAGATGATTATGTCACCCAAAAAACTGAAAGCTTTTTAAATTTAAAGTGCAATAGCCATGGGGTGAGATCATACAGAAAATAAGGAGAGACCTGTAATGTTGTGAAGATAGATGAAGATAATAGAGATTTAGTTCCTCTGTTGGTAATGGGGCTGAGAGGGTACGCAACTTGGAGAATGGGAAGGAGAAATGCTCTGGGGAGTAAATTTTTGATCAAGAGAGAATATAACTTCATTACCTTTACTTATAATCTTTATTTGTGCAAAGTGAAATGAATGGTAACTATAGCTAAAAGTAAAAAAAAAACTGACACTTTCACAATCAAATTTGAACTGTCTTTTCCTTGTTAGGAAATTACATTTCAAAATTGATTAGGGAGCAACCCTCATCAGTACACACTAGTAGTCTCTCATAGCGAAGATGACAAAAAAATCTGGATCTAGCCCAGGTGAAAGATTTATAGATAGATAAGTTGAGAGAATACCCTGGATGGATTGGCAGGCCAGATAATTAAACAACCTAAAGAGTATGATGATCACTGGTGAGCACCAGGGCATCTGGAGGCAGTAGTCATTTAGGAATAAAGTGTTTTTTATAACCATCAATCATGTAGGAACCTTCCTCCCATGGATATGATGGGGCAAACCATTTGGCATCACGGGTATGTAGATACTTCTCATTGGCAGGATCTTTGTAACTGAAAAGTGTATGTGTTATACTGTGAAGAAGGGATAGGAAAAAATAATCCTGTGTTGATAATTTGTATAATATCTACCTACTCTCACAGACCAGACTCCTCTATGCACTGAGCTTTGTGTCTACTCTGTCTGTGAGTGAACCAAGCACTTCATAGTTCAAAGACTAACAGCGATCCATTCAGCTATTAGTGAGAGCTCTTCTACGAGAATCACAATTTACTATAGGAGAATAAGGCTTGTATACAACTATGAAGTTTAATAAAATGACCACAATTACTGACCAAAGGAAAGTAATAAATTTTGTTCATCTAATGCTAGGCAAGTTGCTTTTATGTTATAGCATTTTCGTGTGAAATCTTATAAATTCTTCCTTCATTTTTAGCGTCCTTACCTCTCTTCAGTGAGGTGGGTGGCCATAAGAATATTACCAGGTTCCCTGAGTGGGTTGACAAAGTTCCTCAGTGAGATAGACAACGAGTCAAAAGGCAATGAAGGTGGTTTAGTCACACATGTAGCTCTTAGAATAAACATGAGATGAACCTATTCAGCCACTGGGGGGTTTAAGAGAAAAATATAACAGAGGAAATGCAGTTTGTCCCAGCTTCTACATCATGATTGAGAAGGTCAATGAATGATTATAATCAGAAACTACTGAGCAGCGGAGATAAATATTGGGATAATGTTTCCTCTTTAATTATATAAACCAGGGAGTTCTAGTTCACTTCATATTGCTCTGAGGAAGCTCCAAAGGAGCAAAATATCAGTAAAGAAGAGAACCTTGTATCACATGGTTTTTCTTATCTTTCCTCTCCAGTTGTTGTCAAGACACACACACACACACACACAACACACATATATATATATATATATATATATATATATATATATATATATATATATATATATATATATATATATATATAAATTGAAAAACATATGACATGTGATATATAATAGATGTATTTGAAGGCCAAAATAATGCTAAGGAAAATATTATGTGAACCATTGAAAGCTTAAGAAAGAAAATGGGAGATATAGAAGTGGAGAAAAATAGGGCAAACTATTTTAACCATTATATGAAAATAAATAAAGGTGTTGGATTCAAACTTGTGTCATCAAGCGCTCATCGCCAGAGCTACCATCCTTAACCCTAGAAAGGTTGATTCAAGAAGCCTTTTGAATAATGAAGTGTAGGTTTTTATCCAGTGAGAGACAAGGCAAGTGCTTTTTTTCTAGTAGGCAGGCGAACAGGCTTTTTTGCTTAAAATAATTAAAAATTACATGACACCTGATTTACAGGGTGGGGCAGAAAGGTTGCCTCAATTTCAAAGGTTAATAAAAAACAAACATATGAAGATACAAGAAAAAACTTTCTATCTCTATGAAGTATATTAAATGCCATTTATTTTCTGTTTCAGGTAGTACTCACCATGGCCTGGAGTGGAGAGCATCGTGCATTTGTTATGGAAGAGTTTCTTAAGAATGATGAGTCTGTCGTAGACACACAACGTTCCTTCCGAAGACACTTTGCGCTTCATCATCATGATCTTGAACCTGATGGAAAAACAATTCATTGGTGGGTTTCTAACTTTAGACAGACATCATTGGCTTTAAACAAAAAACAGGGCCAGAAAATGTTGCAGCTGTGACATCTTCAATACAGCAGTCTCCCAGACGTTCTGCACGAAAATACGCATCTGCCTTACACATGTCTGTTCAAAGTGTTCGTAGAATCTTACACAGGTCTCGCCACATGCATCCATACAAGATGATGGTTGTACAGGAGCTAAGCGAGAGGGATTATGAAACATGCACAACTTTGTGTCGGGACATTCTCCAAACCATCCTCCCAACAGCTGTTCTGATCTGCAGTGATGAAGCGCACTGTCATTTATCGGGGATGGTTAATAAACAGAACTTTCGATACTGGTCAGTCAATAACCCTCGTGAACTCCACGAATGACCACTCTACAGTGTGAAGGTTACTAACTGGTGTGTCATGGGTGTTTTCGGCGTTATTGTGAATTCCTCGAAAGGTTTCTCCATCTTAAAGTCGTCCAGTTACTCGCTGCTCATAATCCGGATGATGTATGGTTCCAACAAGATGGTGCCGAATCGCATACGTCTCGACGTTCACTCGGAGTCCTCCTTGAAATGTTTCTAGGTCATCTTGTTTCTCTGCGAGGCGATATTGGGTGGCCCCCACTTTCCCTGGATTTAGCCCCTTGTTATTTTTTTTTATGAGGGCACCTCAAATCACGAGTGTATCAACACCGGCCAGCAACTGTAGAAAATCTAAAGGCAGCAATAACTCAAGAAATCAATGCACTTCCACGGGACAGGGTTCAAAGGGCTATGGTGAACTTTCGAGAGAGACTTCAAAAATGCATCGATATTGGCGGTCGTCACCTAAGTGATAAAATTTTCAAAACCACTTGAATCACAATGAGATTTAATGTACTTATTACAAATACAAAGTTTTTTCTCATATGATCATGTGTTTGTTTTTTATTAACCTTTGAAATAGGGGCAACCTTTCTGCCCCACTCTGTATAATAGATGTATTTAAAGGCCCAAAGAAATGAAAACTGGTAACACAACCCGGAATAATGCTAAGGAAAATATTATGTGAACCATTGAAACGTAAGAAAGAAAATGGAAGATATAGAAACAGAAAAATAAGGCAAGCTATTTTAACAGTTATATGAAAATAAGTGAGTTAGATTCAAACCTGTGGAATCAAGCACTCATCGCTAATATGACCATGATGCTAATTGCCAGAGTTACCATCCTCAACCCAAGAAAGGTTGATTCAAGAAGCCTTTTGAAACACGAAGTGTAGGTCTTTATCCAATGCGAGACAAGACAAAATTCTCCTGGGAAAGGAAGAGATGAATATGGGGTATGATGGAAATCCATCTGGAATAGTTAATTATGAATATTAGATGTGAATACATTGTTATTACTGTGTAGGGGGTTAATATTCGTATAGATTCTGACTGAGGTGCTCTGCTAGTTTCCTCTTATATACAGTTAAGGATGGTGACAGGATAAATGCATCTGGCAGGCTATTCCATAAGGCAATCATTCTTACTGAGAAATATCACCTGCATAATTCTGTGTTACTGTGGGGCAGGAATATTCTGTGTGGATTGCTGTGGGTTCTAGAGGACATCGGAGGGAAAACAACTCAGAGGGTTTCACAGGCTAAGTCATTGAAAATCTTCCAGACTTTGATTATGTCAGCTCTGATCATACTGCCATGCACAGAGAAGAGACTCGAGGCATCGAGATAGGAGGCATAGTCAAGATGCAAATGTCCAACAATTTCCATAGTCCATTGTTGTTGCACTCTCTCAAGCATGTCAGTGGCGCCCACATACTCAGTGTGCCAAACAACTGATCTAAATTCTAACACAGGACAGATATGAAAGGTGATAAGAGATTTCATAAACTCAGGCTCACAGTTAACTGTGCTCTTAAGTAAATTCAACACGATGCCTGAAGCTTTATTTGCAAGAAAGCATATGTGGAGATGTAATTTTAGCGAAATATCCACTTGAATCCCCAAATCAGATGCAGATTGTAAAAACTGTAAAGAATTACCTCTAATGTAGTAGTCAGAGTATGGGCCAAGATTAGGAGCAGATCCCCTGCAGAACCTAAGAACACAAATCTTGTCTGAGTTGAGCCTGAGACCTCATGACACTGCACGCGAAACAGGTGTCTACATCTCTCTGCATGTAAGTAATATCTAAAGGTGTAAGAGAAGGTATAAGTATATTAATCTTTTATCTTTTAATATATTTTCAGATCATCAGCAAAACTTTGTATTTACAAGTCAAACCATGAGCCACAAAGTTAATATGAGAAATAGGGTTGGTCCAAGGACAGACCCCTGGGGAATTCCACTAGTTACATGAGTAAAATCACTCTCAGAACCCCCTGACCATAACCCTCATTACTCTACCACTCAGAAATCCATATATCCAAGAGAGTAAGGACAGACCCCTGGGGAACTCCCGTAGTTACATGAGTAGAATCACTCTCAGAACCCCCTGACCATAACCCGCATTACTTTACCACTCAGAAATCCAAATATCTAAGAGAGTAAGGACAGACCCCTGGGGAACTCCCCTAGTTACATGAGTAGAATCACTCTCAGAACCCCCTGACCATAATAACCCTCATTACTCTACCACTCAGAAATCCATATATCCAAGAGAGTAAGGGATCCCCTATACCGAGTTGGGAGAGCTTGCTGATAGTGAGGTTATGATTGACATGGTCAAATGACTTACTAAAGTCAAACAATATGAGGATAACCTGTTCCTTTGGTCAAGCCAGCAGGTGACGTCATCGCATGTTGCAAGGAGCTGATCATCGACCAACTGAGCCTTTTGGAAGCCAAATTGGTTAAAATCTAATAGGTTGTTATCCATGAGGAAAGATGTCAAATTGTTCACAGTAATACGCTATAGACACTTACAGGAGACCGAAGTGAGACTTATCGGTCTGTAATTTAGGGGGAAGTAAGTATATCTTTGTTGAAGATGGGGATATTAGGGAAGACTTCCAGACTGATGGGAGTTCTCCAGTTTGGACTGATTTATGGAAGACCCAGAGAAGGGAGTATGAAAGGGATGAAGAGCAGTGTTTAAAGAAACAGGGGTGGATTCCATCAGGCCCCATACTGCTAGGGGTTGATTTTTAAAAAAAATTTAGGAGCCCATCTGGCGACTACCTACTTGGGCATAAGTCGCCGCACTCACGACAGCCTAGTACTAGCGAATTTAAAATAAGAATATGCAAAAAACAATAAAAATGGGAAAATGGTAACAAGCAGGAAGCAAGCTCTGGCGGTGGGGGGAGGTTTCCCCCATCCTGGTACAGGAACGTGCAAGCTACAAAGAAAACAACAAAAAACCTAGTTAAATTTTTTTATTTTTTTAAAGGGGCTATCTGGCGACTGCCCACTTGGGCATAAGTCGCTGCAAACAAACAGCCTAGTTCTAGGCTACTTTAAAATAAAAATTCGAAAAGAAAACAATGATAAAAAGAGATGAAAATGAGGAAGCAAGATCCAGCGTCCTAAAAAGAAAACAATAACAAAAAACAACAACAACAAACCGGGTTAAATAAAAGGGAGAAGAACGGCCTCTCCCAAAAAGTCTATCAGTCCACCAGTAAGGTGCACGCACTAGTCCCGAGTACAAGGGACAGGCGGTAGCGACCCCGCCCATCCCGATACAAGGACAGGTAACATCGCAAAGATCACCCAGACTGGGACATTCGAAAAGAATGTGCCGAACAGTCTGGGGGGCGACGCAGTCGTCACAATAGGGCGCACGCGAGCGCTCCATAAAATAGCGATGCGTCACACGAGTATGTCCGATTCGGAGACGACAGAAAGCGACCTGAAGCCGTCGCGGCATTAGGGGATAGGTCCATGGGAACAGTCGCGGCGCAATGGCACGCAACTTTAAGTTCCCTTCGACCGTCTCCCATGTTCTTTGCCAAGTAGCCCGTATTCCTGCTATGTAGTAGGTGTGAGGAAGAGCGAAACGCTGATCCAGACGCAGAGTCCTCGCAGACTCTTTGGCGCGCTCATACCCCGCAATTCCTACATGTCCAGGAGCCCAGCAAAAGATAATCTAGACATCCGCCCGGCTCGCCAAAACCGTGGCGTCACGGATATCGCGAACCAGGGGATGCGGAGATTCCAATGCCCCGAGAGCACTCAGGGCGTTTGTGAGTCGCTATAGATCACAATCCCGTCTCCACTCGGGCACGTCGCGTGATCTCCCGTACTGAGTGGTGTAGTGCCACCAGCTCGGCCGTGAAGACAGACGCAGCGCCTCGTAGAGCCCCGCTGACTTCAAACAGAGGGGATACGGCGTGGAAGACGACCCCCTCTTGGGACTTGGAGCCATCCGTATACACTGGCACGGTTCCAGCATGACAAGAGGTGTGCTCCAAAAAGGTCAAACGCAATACTCCCGGCGCTGTACAAGCTTTGGGAGCAGAGGCATGGCAACAAATAGCCAAATGTGGTACTCTCCAGGGTGGCGTCCTGGGCAAAACCAGGGGCACCACCGGCCCGAGAGCTATACCTAGCTCCCGAAGGAGTTTCCTGGCCCTAAACCCAAAGGGCTTAGGGTATGACTGGCGTCTCTCGGCGGCATAGGCACCGTCGAGATCAGCTGCAGATGCAGTGAGAGCTGTTGGAGATTGAGGGAGGCGCCAGGCTCGCGCGTACAGGCGAGTGATGCACTGCACGCGGCGCAGAGCGAGTGGCATCTCCCCAGCATCGACCAGCAGGCTCTCAATGGGGGAAGTGCGGAAGTCACCGGTCGCAAGGCGAAGGCTGGTGTGGTGGATCGAGTCCACCTTCTGCAATAAACGCTCGGCTGCGGATGCATAAAACTCGCATCCATAGTCGAGCTTCGAACGAACAAAGGGTCGATAAAAAAGTAGGGCAGGAGCCCTATCAGCGCCCCAAGCGTTGAATGTCACGCAATAGAGAATATCCATGGCGCGGGTACAAGAGACCCTAAGGCTGGGAATATGAGCCCCCCATGTGAGGCGTCAGTCGAATACAAGACCAAGGAAACTGTGCGATTCAACCACATCCAGGCTCACCCCATTAAGAAACAAATATTGGTCGAGGTGGAGCCGTGGATAGCGGCAGAAGTGCACCACCTTAGTCTTGGCCAAAGAAAACCGATACCTGTGCGCTTCGGCATTGCGAGAGACGCGGTTCAATTCCTGTTGGAGTCAACGCTCCAGAGTTGGCATCTGGGCTGCTCCAAAAGAGATCGAAAGGTCATCCACGTAGAGCGTGGCGAGAACATCTTTCGGCAGCATCGAGGTGATGCCGTTGATGCTCAGGGCAAAGGGTGTGACAGTGAGGCGAAGCATGGCGTACGGGAGATCGTCCGGACCATGGGCGTTGTCCGCGCACGAAGCAAGAGCGGAGCGCCACTCACTCACAGTAAACCTATCGTTGAAAGGTTCTCGGCCTCTGGGGGTAAAGTCCAGCCGGCAGCTTTCCGCGACATCACGAGGTGCATTAAATGCTGGCGGAGCAGTATTACGTCTAGAGAATGCGAAGAAATCGGGCGCGAAGGATTCTGCCACGGACGCAGGATTCGAGTTTGCGGTCCCATTCTCCTGGAGAATCCTTTTGACTCGCTTCCACACCTCTGCTAGAGGGGTCTTCCCGTTAAGTGAAGACACGTATGCCCGCCAAGAAGAGCGGCGGGCGTGCTTCGAAATATACCGGAACCTAGCCCTAGCCCGACGAAATTCACCGACAGTGAAATCGTTCGGGCGGCCCTTATAGCGCATGTAGGCATAACGCTTCTGTTTGAGGGCCGTCTCACACTCGGCTGACAAACATCTGAGTGGTCGGCGTGCAAAACGGCCAGACGTTCTAGAAATAGTAGTCAGGCCCGCGGCGATGAGGTTGCCGGAGAAAAACTCAACGGCCTCATCTACCGACCTAAACTCCTCGACTGAGATAGAGAATTCAGTCATTTCCTGAAATGCAGGCCACTGCGCTCGCGCCAAGCACCACCGAGGTGGGCTCTCAGGCGGCAGTTGCCCTGAAAATGATATTTGAATGGGAAAGTTATCACTACCATGGAGGTCATCGACCACCCCCCAATCAAAATCAGGCTATGCATCCGAAGAGCACAAAGATAGGTCAAGGCAAGAAAATGAAGTGGTTCTCGGACAGTGATGCGTAAACTCATCCACGTTTAGGACACCAATCTCAAGCTCTTCGATCAGATCGGCAAGGAGTTGTCACCTGGGATTTATTGAGTAGTCTCCCCAGAGGATGCCTGCCGTTCAGATCTCTAAGCAAGAGAAAGGGCCTCGGCAACCGTGCCACGACGCGGCAGGAGTCCCCCGCGTCGGCCATCCCGTGGCGGTGGGGTCGCAAGACCCTTATACTTCGGGAGGGCGGGCAGGGGGCACGCGCCTAGCATGCTCTCCTGCAGAAAAATAATTAACGGGGAACGGGACGAGACGAGCCTCCGCAGCTCCTCCCAGTTGGCCCGGAGTCCACGGCAATTCCATTGAAGGAATATGCTCTACAGGCTTAGCTCAGAGGAGACACGGAGGCCCTCCTTGAACAGAAGACCCTCACGGGATTAGCCGTACCCTTCCCGGAGGCAGAACGCCGTGCGCTGTTGGCTGGACAAAGCCTTCGAGGACTTATTAGGGGATGTTGGGCTCGCCATGCGAGTCTTTTCCTCCCTCCGCCTCGAAACCTTAGGCGGGCGTTGCGGCTTCGGAGGCGGGGGGGCCCTCTTTTCGAGGAACCACCGTCTCCGGGCCACTCGGGCCACCACTAGGCGTGGGCGAAGGAGCCGAAGCTCCTTTATTGCTGTCCTCCTTCGGGGACAGCTTTAGGAATCCCGGAAGATGGCCTGGCGACAAACTTCAGGGGTGTTGCATCCTGGGAGTATAACGACTCGGTGGAGGCGAATAGACGTTTCGCCTTACGGGAAGCGGTCACTGTGGGGGAAGAGGGGGGAGCCCTGGTTTTAGCCAGGGCTGGGTATGGACCCTTTTTGCCACCAGCTTTACCAGGAGAGCGCCCGGGTTGACTAGAGCCAGCAGAAGGGCTCCGAATGGGCGCGTAAACAACCGTGCTCGTTGGCCTGGATGGGCCAGGAGCAGAGGGTGTCTTTCTAACTATAGAGGCATATGACGTCCCTGGCAGTGCCGGGCGTGCCAGGACCAAGTCCTTAGCCTCGAGGAATGAGAGTCGATCCTGGGCCTGAACGACCAGGATTTCTTTCTCAATAGATACGCACCGCATTGCTTCGAAGAAGCGGGGTGCGGCTCTCTGCAATTGACACACTTGGCCACACACGATTTAGACTGATCGTGTGCGGCCTTAGAGCAATTTACACATACTTCCGGTGACCCAACTTTGCATGTCTATATGAACGATTCGTATGGCCGAAGCGGTGACAGTAATAGAACCTCCGCGGCAGTGGCACGAATGCCATCCCCTTCCTGGATATCGCAGGTCCCGTTGGAAGCATCACCAGTCGTGTGTGGGGAGGCACAGGCCTTGACTCCGGCAAGGTTCAATACTCTTGCCAACAGGTCTTTTGAGCGAAGCGACCGAATGGGCCTGGCTTCCCTCTCCCCCCTAAGGGGGTTTGCCCTACTGAATTGCTTCAATGAGGGGTGGTCGCCAATGGGCTGCCTGCTGGCTTTCTTGACAGTCCCCTCAGAAAGAAAATGAAGGACTGCCGCTGGAATTAGAAAGGTGCCCGAAAGCACCTCTAGAGAAGGTGGTGAGGGGGAGTCCCCTACACCCGTAGTTGTAGGAGAGGAGTAAGCCTCCTCTCCGGTTAGAGAAATATGGAGGGTCCCCTGCGCAAGCACAGGGAAGGAGGGGACCTCCATTTTTTCTGTGGAGCTGCCCGGGGGTGGCTCCGTCGATGGAACAGGGGAAGTTGAGGGTTGGTTTTTTCTTGGTTGTTCATCTATGGGCATGGTAACCCTATTTTTTTCATGGGAAGCAATAGCTCATCACCCCTCGCAGTAGGCAGCACTGCAAGAGGTGCTTACAGGCCTGGCAGTGCCAGGTGCCGCCATTCAGGACCACCCCTACCGCCTGGTGGCCTGGCAGTCCATCGGCATGGCGGCTCCACCTTGAAACGGCGTAAAATTGATAGAGCGTGAAGAGGAAAGGAAAAGGGATGTGAGGAAGGTATGGGTGGGGATAAAGCAGGTTGTTAAAAAACCCCCATCCCGGACAGGAGCTCAGGGGTTAGGGAACATTGTCCCCTTTTCCCTCAGCCCTGGATGGTTTGCCGAGAAGAAGGTCAGCATCTACCCTGTGAAATTAGAGGCTGACCAGAGAAAGTTGTGGGAGAGGTAGTATGAAAAGCGACCATTTAGGGGAGAAATACAGGCCATCTGAAGGAAGGAAAAGCGGCTAAGCTGGGGCCGGATCGAGCCCTGGATCCCCTCAAAATTAGCTAAGCACATCAGTCAATGTGCATGAACTCATCCCGAGTAAAATGAGTTTTTTTATTTTTGTTTTTTAATTTTAAGAGCTCATCTGGCGACTGCGTACTTGGGCATTAGTCGCCATATTCAACACTGCCTAATATTAGGCATCTTTAAACTAAGATGAAAAAAAAAAAAAACATAAAAAAATAAAACAAAGAAAAAAGGCAATAAGCAGGAAGCAAGCTCCGGCGTCAGGGGGAGGTCCGCCTCCCCCAGGTGCAGTAACGTGCGACCTACTAAAATAACAAAAAACCCAACTAGTTGAATAAAGGGAAGAAGGCCAGCCTTTCCCAAAAGGTCTATAAGTCCACCAGTCAATGTGTACGAACTCATCCTGAGTACAAGGGACAGGCGGTAGCAACCCCGCCCATCCCAGTACCGAGACAGGTAACGTAGGCTGAGATCGCCCATACTGGGACATTCAACAAGAATGTGCCAAACAGTGTGGGAGACAACGCAGTCTTCACGGTAGGGCGCTGGCGACCGCTCCATCAAATGGCGGTGCGTCTCGCGTGTGTCCAATTCAGAGGAGACAGAGAGCAATCTGAAGCCTTCGCGGCATTGGGGGGTAGGTCCATAGGAGCGGTCATGGCGCAATGGCACACAACTTTAAGTTCCCTTCGACTGTTTCCCAACTTATTTGCCAAGCAGCCTGTAGAGCTGCCCATATTCCTGCCATGTAATTCAGGAGGTGAAAATATTTGTAACATGTGGAAAACACACTATTGGGAACTGTTTAATTGTTTGCACGATAGTTCACTATTCTTAGACAACAATTATGCAGTCTCTGATAACTATAAAAAGGTCTTAGTATCATGTGAAGAGGTGGCAACCATGATAAGAAAACTTGATGTAAATAAAAGGGTAACACTTCAGATTCGTGGCGCACGGTAGATGGCGCTGTTAGTCGGCTACAATTTTGGGCTACAGCATATCTCTTATGACGTCAGACGGTAGCGTCAGATGTGAACAATATCGGCGTAATATTTTTTGGTATATGAGTATATACTGGGGGGCTGCGCCCCCCAGACCCCCCAATTGATCGAAACTCAGGGTCATCGTAGGGTGGTCTTCCTGCAGTGCTTACTCCCCCACGAGCAGCTTTTTACTGGCAGAAAAAACGTAACCTAAAGACAAACAATACTAACTTTAAGCGGGCGGGTATAATTCTGCTATGGCTAGCAGAAATTCGTGGAATCGCTCTTTGATACTGGAAAATTTCTTCACGAAAAGAGCGGTTGCGAGATAGCCAGCAAAATGTTTACCGTTTTCGTTTAAATAGTACTTATCACAACGAACATAAGAACATAAGAAAAGAAGGAGACTGCAAAAGACCATTCATGGCCTACACTTGGCAGCTCCTGTTCCATTCAACACACAAAAGATTTCTTACCAGAGAAAAGTCATCAACATTGTCACCCTTAACAGGAGTTCGTCAGATCTAATCTACAATATACATAAAATGCATCCAGAGGATTATGTCCATTCATGCAACCGCAAAATATAATCTTCCCACTCCTTAGAAAAATATATACATATGTACATAAAAAAAAGTCAGTCCCATCTAGCAGCTTCATCCATATATTTATCTAATCTATTCTTAAAACTACCCAGAGAGGAGGCTTCTATCACATGCCTAGTGAGCCTATTCCATTCATCTACCACACGATTTGTAAACCAATTCCTCCCAATCTCCTTCCTAAACCTATACTTATCAAGCTTAAACCCATTGCTACGTGTCCTGTCATGTTCACTAAGTATAAGAACCTTACCCAGATCCCCTTTATTATATCCTTTTACCCATTTGAAGACTTCAATCAATTCCCCTCTGACTCTTCTCCTTTCCAATGTATGTAGATTTAGTTTTCTGAGCCTTTCACCATAGGGTAAGTTCCTTAGCCCACCAATCATCTTTGTCATCCTTCTCTGCACAGACTCAAGCAAATCAATATCCTTCCTATAATATGGTGACCAAAATTGTACTGCATAGTCTAGATGAGGCCTAACTAGCGCCAGATACAGTTTTAGAATGACTTCAGCACTCTTATTGCTTACACTCCTCCTAATGAATCCCAATATCCTATTAGCTTTATTCTTAGCATTTAGACATTGCTTTCTAGGACGAAGGTCTGAACTTACCAAAATACCCAAGTCTCTCTCACAATCAGTCCTCCCTAAAATTCTGCCATTTAATTTATAACTATTCAATGGATTATTTCTACCTATACTAAGTACACTACATTTGTCTATGTTAAACTTCATTTGCCATTTCTCGGCCCAATTGGACAGAATGGTCAATTCCTCCTGCATTACAACAGCATCAGAATCAGCCATAATGGCCCTACCTAGCTTAGTATCATCAGCAAATTTACTCAGGTCACTACTTATACCTATGTCAAGATCATTAATATAAATTAAGAATAGCAAGGGACCCAAAACAGATCCTTGAGGAACTCCACTGCTAACACACCCCCACTCAGATTTAACTCCATCTATACTAACTCTTTGCTGTCTGTCACCAAGCCATGACTGAATCCACCTAAATATACTGCCATCGATCCCGTGTGCTTTAACTTTGCTCAGAAGCCGTAAGTGTGGCACTCGATCAAAAGCCTTACTAAAGTCCAAGTATAAAATATCATAGTTTTCATCCTTATCTGCTGCTTCATACACCTTACTATAAAAAGACAGCAAATTAGTCAGGCAGGATTTACCCTTACTAAAGCCATGCTGTGATTCTTTTATCAACTTATGCTTATCCAAGTGATCCCTAATATTCCTTGCTATAATAGATTCCATCATTTTCCCTACCACTGATGTCAAACTTACTGGTCTGTAATTAGACATATTTGTTTTATCCCCTTTCTTAAATATAGGTATCACATTGGCTTTCTTCCATGCCACTGGCACAATGCCACTCTCCAATGATTTTCTAAAGATGCATGCTAGGGGCTCACTTAACACATCCTTACATTCTTTCAATATTCTAGGAAAGACCTCATCAGGACCGGGTGCTTTACTACTTTTGATTTTATCAATTTCCTTTGTCACTATCTCCTTTGTGATCAAGATATCCTTTAATTTCTCTTCATCATTACCCCGAAAGATCATTGACACCTCGGGTATATTTAGAGTATCCTCCTGTGTAAATACTGAGAGAAAAAAGTCATTTAGCATTCCAGCCATTGAGTCCCTATCACTCACTAATTCTCCATTGGAATCTATAAGTGGGCCTATTTTATCTCTAACCTTAGTTTTGTATAATTGATAAAAACTTTTAGGATCTTCCTTTGCCCTATTTGCCACTTTAATTTCATAATTTCTCCTTGCTACTCTAACTAACTTTTTAACATCTCTTGCTAGTTCATTATATCTCTGCCTTAAGTGATCCTCTCCATTTTTTATTTTCCTATAAATGCCCTTTTTAATGCCAATATAATGCTTAATTTTATCTGTCATCCATTTTGGGTCATTATTTTTAGTCCTAATCTCCTTATAAGGAATGTTAATCATCTGACCTGTAATTAATTGCTCAATTATTCTTTCATACTCCTCTTCAATTGTAATCTCTTCCTCCTGGTGATTATTGTCTCCACTAACTGATATCATTGAATCTATTCCTGAATTGATTTCATTGCCTGGTTTCTGTACAACTGCCTCCAGGTAAGTCCTTAGCCCATTATAATTTGCTCTTCTAAAGTCAGGAATTTTAACATTGTTCATGCTACTATCAATACCATTCCATTTCATCTTGAATCTAATTTCACAATGGTCACTATTACCCAAATTTCCTCCAATCTCAGTATCCTTAATAACTTCTTCCCTATTTGTCAGAACTAAATCCAGTATATTATTACCTCTAGTGGGTTCGTTAATAATCTGCCTCAGAAAATTATCTTGGACAACATTCAAAAATTCCTCAGCCTCCTGATCACCCACAAGAGCTTCCCAGTCTATATTTCTGTAATTAAAATTGCCCATTATACACACATGCTTACTTCTACATGCCCGTTCAATCTCCTGCCACAGAAGATTTGAAGCTTCCTTACTAAGATTTGGTGGTCTGTATAATAATCCTATGACAAGCTTGTTTTTACCTTCCTTTACATTTAGCCATAATGACTCTGTGTTATCATCTAATTTAATTGTACTGTTTACACAACACTGGAGATTATCTTTAATATAAATAATAACCCCTCCTCCTCTCTTCCTATTCCTATCTGTATGGAACATGTTAAAGCCCTCAATCTCAACCTCAGGTTTAAAGTGATTTCCTGCCAAATCAAGCCATGACTCTGTTATCGCAATTATATCAAAATTCTCTTCACTCGCTAACGCTCTTAAGAGATCTATCTTATTCCTTATACTCTGACCATTTGTGTAGTATATTTTTAAGGTTTTTTTATTATTCCCATCTTCATTGCATCGTGCTTTTCTATTCCTAGTTATCTGCTCATTCACTTGTGCATTAGTCCCCCTATAACGCATCAGTATGCCCTCTCCCTTAGCTATTCCTCTATCTCTGCATCCCTTCCATTTCCTACACCTGCCCTCTATTCCTGTTATTCCCTTACCTCTAACAGCTTCTAGTTTCCCACTTGTAAGGACCTAATCACACTATCCAGCTCCCCCCATAGAACCTCAATACCTGCCCGACTAAGATGGAGCCCATCCATCGCATACAACCTCCTATTCCCGTAAAACCCTCCCCAGACATCTACAAACACCAATCCTAACTCCTCACACAGTCCTTTCACAAATTCATTCAAACCAATTGCACGCGACAACCATTCTACCCCCACATCCAATCTCGGAAGCACACCAGAAACAACACCTTTTACCCTGCTTTTACTCATCCTTTCAACTAACCTTTTATACTGCTCACGTAACTCACATGTACCCACCTTCTTTACATCATTCACTCCCACATGCGTAATCACAACTGCATCCCTCTCACACCCAGAAACCAGCCTATCATACCTCTCACAAACATCACTTACACCAGCACCCGGCAGACAAACTCTCATTCCCTTCCACTTGCTATCACTCAACTTCCTATCTAAATACCTAATCTGAGAGTCACCCATCACTAGCACCTCAGTCATTCTCCTATTCTGTCTTGGCCTAACATTACCCTCCCTCCTGCTCTCAGTCACACTACCACCCATCCTGCTTTGATCCACAATCACACCAGGCAAATCACTTTCACACTCTTCCTCTCTCAGGACATTGAATCTGTTAGTCAACCTAACAGGTTCTATGTCCCTCTCATTCACACACCTAACCTGTCCTAACTTATCTATCCTATCCATTTTCACCCAGCATTCATCATCACTCACAACTTCCACACTGTTCCCAGTCCTAGCCCTATCTTCCACCCTCTTAGCACTAATCTCACCCTTCAATCGCACACTTGCATCTCTTCTCACCTCAAACACCAAATCATTCAACCTCTTACATTCCCCACTCAACCTCCTAACCTCCCCTTCCAGAAAACACACACGGCATTCAGTTACATTCACTCTCCTTTCAACTCCACATGCATCACACACCACATACACACTACTTTCAAACGGCATGCTCTCACCATCTATACAAACAGCCATACTCTCAGAAATTTACTAAGGAAAAAGTTAACACTCACCAAAAAAAATTCTTGCTCAGGATTGCTGCCAGTTATCTTCCCCAAAAGTATTAATCACTAATGTATTTATTACACAGTGATTGATGTATTAAATAAATACAAGAAAAACTATACACCCAAATCATTATTATATCCCAATCTTACAATGAGAATCAAGAGCTTCCTGCAAGACAACCTTCCAGAACAAAGCCATACAGCCAACCTATTATTAAAAACAAAAGTCAAAGTATACCTATAAAATCCAATTATAGGCCAATTGCGTTAGCTAGTATCTGTAGTAAAATTTTAGAAAGAATCATACTTTGTAGAATAGAATCATTTATCTTAACAATGGACAACAGATTTTGATTTAAGAAAAATCATCGGCCAGATATGTGTATTTACTCATTAAAAGAAATGATATTGAAATATAATAGTCTTAATAGCAATATATATTCCTGTTTTTTGGATGAGTCAAAGGCTTTTGACAGAGTTTTAATAGATAAGTTAAGTAAATTTAAGATTCCATCATATATTATAAGAATAATCAGTTACTGCTATGCTACTCAAAAAATGTGTGTAAGATGGTCAAATACCATATCTGACTTCTTTACCGTAAGTAATGGTGTTCAACAGGGAGGAATTCTTTCTCCTTACCTATTCTGTATGTATATAAATGATTTATCAATAGAATTAGGCAAAATTAAAGTAGGTTGTATAATAGGTAATGCAAAAACGAATCATTTTATTTATGGAGATGACATTGTACTAATTGCACCATCTGCAAGTGGTCTAAATAAATTAATTAACGATGGTAATGATTTTGGGATAAAAAATGATATCAAATTTAATAGTTCTAAAAGTGCGGTGCTAGTTTTTAAGTCTAAATTTCTTAAATGTTGTAAATATGATAGTTTTAAGATAGGTAATGATACAATTCCAATAGTTAGCAATATAAAGTATTTAGGGCATATAATTAGTGATGATCTCAAAGACACTGTAGATATAGAACGCCAGTGTAACAAGCTGTATATACAAAGTAACATGATTAAAAAACATTTCGGACATTGTAATGAAAATGTAAAAATTAAACTGTTTAGGTCTTATTGTGAGTCAGTTTACACAGCTCATCTATGGTGGAATTATGCAAACGCTACCCATAGTAAATTTATAGTTGCTTATAACAATAGTCTCAGAATTCTGTGTGGTGAACCTAAGTATTGTAGAGCTAGTCATATGTATGTATGTAGAAATATACCTTTGCCTAAAGAAGTAATCAGAAAACTTGTAATTGTTTTTTTAAATAGGTTAGAAAGCAGCTCAAATAAAATTGTCTGGTATTTTTCACTCAGACTGTAGGTATCTTTCTGAAATTACTATTCACATGATAAATATTACCCATTGCATTAATCCGGCAATATTAAATATTAGTAGATTGACAGTTCATTTAAATAGGTGAATAAGTATTAGCAGTAAGATAGTGGTAATTTTAGTTGTTAAGGTAAATATAATCTCTTGGTGCCTTTTGGATAAGTAATATCAAAATTTTATACTTCAAAATTGTAATGTCTTTTTTTTTTATGGATCACCGAAATCTGCAATAATGTTGTTTGTTGTTAACACTTATCATTTATGCGAGGATTTTGACAAATGTAGTTGACCTTAGATAGGCCCTTGTGGCTTTTTCTTATCTGTGAAATTTAAGAAATACCCATTTTAAGAATTTTGCATCTATAGATGTTAAGCTTACAGCTCTAAAGATATTTGGGTCCACTTTCCCTTTTAAAAATTGACACTACATTTGCTATTTTCTAATCATTAGGTATTTCTCCAAACTCCATTGATCTAGTATACATTTCTGCAAGAACTACTGCAATACTTTCTACACCGACAATGAATATTATCCAGAGCAGATTCTGCCTTATTCATATTCAACTCAATAATAAGCTCTTTAAGGGTTTCCCTATCTATATTAATAGTATTCAACAGCTCACTCCCTGACCTAGAATTATCTTAAATTAAATTATTCATATTATTTCTGTAAATACTGAAGCAGAATGATCATTAACATAACAATTCAATAAATGACAAAACGGTTAATATTTATTTTAGGACCAAATGTAGTTTCAATATCTAATATAGGATCCAAAAGCTAATTACCTGTAGTTAAAAAAATGACAAATAAATATTCATGTTCCAATATTTTTATATCAGGCATAACCATTCAATTTTTGCATTAAAATCTTATGTCTGGCTTTCTAATTAGGAATATTATGAGTTGTTTAAATTTGCAATGTGTGTGTTGGGGGGGGGGGGGGCAAAGCTCCCATTTTGGAACAAAACAAAATAATGAGTCAAAACAATGAAGTGAATGTGGTTATGCCTGATAGTGGTCAGGGAAATATAAGAGTACAGAGCCGGGCAAGGGAAGGAAAAAGATGCAGTGTAGATAGAGCGAAAGGTATATAGGTGATATCTGAAAAACACAAAGATATAGTTAGAAGATTCTATGAATCAGATGAGGTTAGTCATATGTGTCCTGGCAAAAAGGATTGTGTGAAAGTCATCAGTGCTGAAAGTACAATGAAGGTGCAAAAACAACTGGTCTTTGGGAATTTAAGAGAGTTATTTGAACTATACAAAAATGATAAAAAGAACCCCAAAATAGGATTTTCCACATTTGTTAAATTACAGGCATTATATTGTGTGCTTGCCGGTAGTGGTGGGACTCATTCTGTCTGTGTCTGCACATATCATCAAAACCCAAAATTACAGCTGGCTGCATTGGGAGAAAAAGGTCTCTCATACAAAGATCTTATGGATTACAGTGTCTGCAGTACAGAGAGAGAGAGGCTTGCATGATGCATTTTTGAAAAGATTACCCAAGAGAAGAGGGTGTTCTGAACTTTCTTGAGTTACTTGACAATGTAAAATCAGCTCCAAATGAAATATCTTTCAAGCAACGGGTGACTGTTGACCTTTGTACAATGGTAGACAAAGTGGAGCCACTTTATGAATACTTGCCATCATTAAGAATGAAAATATCCTGTATGGTTCATAATCAAATTTTTGCACAGCAGCAATCACAGTAATTAAAACGATTGAAAGAAACACTACCACCTCAGAGCGAGGCAGTTATATTAGGTGATTTCTCTGAAAATTATTCTTTCATTGTCCAAGATGCTGCCCAAGGATTACACTGGGACAATTGACAATGTACAGTTCACCCTTTTGTCATCTATTATAGATCATCTGCAGACCAGGAACTTAACCATTTTAGTGTCTGTTTCTTATCTCCATCACTAAAACACAACACTATAATGGTTTACTCATTTATAATAAAGCTTATGAACTATGTTAAATTCAGATGCCCACAACTGAAGAAGGTGTACTATTTTTCAGATGGATGTGCTGGCCAATATAAGAACAGATACAACTACACAAGTCTCTGTTACCATGAAGAGGATTTTGATTTGTCTTGTGAATGGCACTTCTTTGCTACATCCCATTGCAAAAATGCATGTGAGGGGATTGGAGAAACAGTGAAGAGAGCTACTGCTCGTGCCAGTTTTCAGAGAACTACAGAGAGGCAAATTCTTACACCAGAAGACATGTTTCAGTTTTGTGAAGAAAACTTGAGTAAGACAATAAAATTTTCTTTGTAACTACATCTGATTTGAAAGATGCAGAACAATAGTTAGAACATCGATTCAAGGACAGTAGGGCTATCCTGGGAACTCAGAAGTATCATAGATTTGTTCCTATTAACAAGGAAGAACTGATGTTGTATCTCATTTCAAGTGGCATTGGAGAAAAGAAAAGCATACCTAAAATGTGTCAAACCAGGAGAGTATGTTAGCTGTAATTATGACAGGCAAGTTTGGTATGGAATTGAGGAGGAATATTGTGAGGAGTTTGATGATTACACAGTGAACTTTTTACATCCATCTGGGTCATCAGGAGCAAGTGCATATCATTATCCATCAAATTAGGATTCATGTGCAGTGCCAGGACGACATCATATATTAACTGTCATGAGTTGTCTTACACTAAGAGGAGGCAGCAGAATTAAATATATTTTTCCCCAGAAAGAAATTGATGAAAGTATTGAATATGCCAAAATTATATTAGGTTTACAGATCTTTCCTATGATTATTGTAATTATTTTGTCAGTGAAGATTATTTACCTTAAATCCCAGTTGATGGGTACCCTCTTGGGTAATGAGACCGTCCTGTTGTTTTTAGTTGTATGCAAGATGGATTTTTCAATATGTGAATATATAACTGTGTAGGTCTTTGTGGTTTTTCCATTCTTTTTCTAATCTTGACTTAAAGATATTTACAGTTTTGCTGGTTACAGTTTCTGTTGAGAGTTTGTTCCATAATGAAGTGACTCTTGTCGGGAAGAAATTGGCTCTTGGACCGGATGAGCTCTACACTTGTGCAGTGTCCTCTTGTGTTAGTCGAGAGACCCGGAGTAAACATTGACCTGTTACACAGCTTACAGTAGTTTCCTATTTGCAGTTCGTCATGTACATGTGAAATCTTATATAGTTGTATAACATCTGACCTCTGTCTTCTAAAGTGTAGGGTAGGTAGATTAAGGGCTTTTAGTCTCTCTGAATAGGAGAGATGAGAGATACTATGAACCATGCGTGTTGCTCTATGCTGTACCCTCTCTACCATATCTCTGTCTCTTTTAGTTTTAGGAGACCAGATTACTGATGCATACTCCAGATGGGGTTGAATAAGACTCTTGTACAGAGGGAGGAAGGCATCTTTGTCTAGATATTGGTATGTATGCTTAATTGCCCGAAGTATCTTGTTGGCTTTGTTGACTTGAGCTTGGACGTGGTTACTAAAGCTTAGATTGCAATCAATAAGGACTCCCAGGTCGTTCTTCTTTGTGGTGTTCTGTAGTGTGTGATCTGTTCCATCATCTCTTGTCATTTTGTACTTGTGCTGGGGGTTGCTATTTCCCATGTGCATTACTTTGCATTTATCAGGGTGGAACTTCATTTGCATTTTAACTGACCATTCTTGTAGCATTTTCAAGTCTGCCTGTAAACAGTTAGTATGGGAGTTGCCTTGACAGTTTTGGAGAGCTGCATATATCTTTGTGTCATCTGCAATGAGCGATATGAAGTTTTGTAGTTTGTCAGGTATATCGTTGACAAATATCATAAAGAGAAGGGGGCCCATCACAGATCCCTGCGGTACGCCACTTGTAACTGGTTTCCAACATGATGCTGTACCACTTACTATTCTTGGAGATTTAGGTCAAGTCAAACTGATAGCCAAAATAAATTACTAAATAGACCTGTAATTTATAAATATGGTGTGAAAAGTAATAGCATAAAAAAACCTTTGTATGATTGTTTCTAATAGCTAAGACCTTTGACTGTTTTTTATATGCCAAAAAAATTATAATTTCAATTTCTTTAGGTCACTTTAAGAGCTTAAGTGTGAAAAATATATATAATTGAGGGAGGATTAAAAATTAAGTGCTGACTTACGTATTAATTACTTGAAAAATACTAATATAAACAAACTTTTTTCTTATTCTAATAGCCGAAGCATATGCCTTCATTTTTCTCATTTCTAAAAAAATTTCAATTTAATAACCCAGAGGTCAAATCTTGACCTGAAGTTTTAGCAAATGTATGATTTTTTATTTTTAAACCTAGAGTACTAAAACTTTCATATTTGGATTCCTTGTCTTTTTCTGATTCTAAATATATATATATATACTTTCATATAATTATGACTATTATTACCCTAGTTATGGGTTGCTAAATGTTACTGACCTCGCACAAGACCTCAAAATGCCTGATGTCATATCTCCTTAAAATTTCAGATATGGGTTTAGTGCCCCAAAACTTGCTATAAACCAAATTTCAGCAAAGTCTGAGAGATGAGGGTGTTAATTTGAAATTTTTTGAGTTGACTTCACAGAGAATGTCCCATATATTCTAAAATAGCTGCTTCAGGTATAGGAAGGCTAAGTTTTGTGAGAAGTCAAACCACCATAAAAGAAAAGGTACTTAAAGTGAGGAATCAAAATGGTGAAATAACCAAAACAGACTTAGAAACTGCCAATGAAATGAATACAACATTTCAAAATGTGTTCATACAGGAGGATGTATTGAATATACCAGCATTTGATATTGGATATTATGCGCCAGTTATTGAAGACATTGATGCGGATATGTATGAGATTAAGGGAAAAAGCTAATGGTAATAAAACTAGGAGTCCAGATGGAATTCATCCAAAGCTCTTGAGCGAATGTGATAATGAACTGGCCTTACTAGTTTTAATTATCAAGAAATCACTTGATTCAGGGATAGTACTGGCTCTTTGGATTCTTGGATCTTTGTGTCCAATCTATAAAAAAAGGTGATATTCTTGACCCTCTAAATTACAGACCAGTATCCCTGACCTGTGTACTTTGTAAAATGTGTGAAAAACTGATAAGAAAAGTTGTAGTTAAGCATCTAGAAGATAATGAATTGATTTATGATGGTCAACATGGGTTTAGAGCAAAGAACAGCACACTTACAAACTTACTGACATATATGGAGACCTTGACAGTAGCACTGGATAATCAAATACCAGTTGATGTAAATTATCTTGACTGTAGGAAAGCATTCGATACAGTGCCATATGAGAGACTATTAAGTAAGTTGGAGGCATATGGGATAAGAGGTAAAATTTTACATTGGATTAAGGCATTTTTAACTGAAAGGGAACAGTATGTGGAGATAAGAGGGACCAAGTCTGATAAACTAAGGGTAACTTCAGGAGTACCACAAGGTTCCGTTTTGGGTCCTGTACTATTTCTTATTTACATTAATGCCCTAGTGAATGAATTGGAATGTCCAATATTGCTTTTTGCTGATGATGCAAAAAATTTTAAGGAAATTAGATCACAAGAAGACATTGAATCAATGCAGAGGGACTTGAAAAAACTTGAAAATTGTCCTGTATGTTCATGAATGAGCCTCTCTTGTAGTGATTTTTGACGCAGTATATTCTTTGCTGGAGCTCCCATTGAGATCTAGTTGTGTTCACAGGAGTTGCTTCTGCCATGTCCTGCAAAGTTAGGGTGATTAGTGAATGAATGAAGGATATATCACAAAAGGTGTGTGAAGACCCATTTTTTTAAGGTCACCCTGTATATATTTTCATTGCCCCTTGATTTGCATTTTCTCATCCATTGAAAACATTCCTAGAAGTATTACCTTTTTAGGTATTATTATATAGTATAAATTGACTACTTTGTCATTAAAAACTCCTGCATTAATTTTACCATTTTTTCTACTGAATTTTAATGAAATTTAATCCTGAGATATATAGAGCAAACTTTGTTTTTCTTGTTGCTTGGTTACATAGACAAAAAACTAACAAAATTTTTGAGCAATTAATTGTCTGCATATATATAATTAATATGGATATTGATGTAACCAATGAAATTAATGAAACTCTATATGAAATATTGGATAATAAGAAGGTAAGTTTTGTTACTTTTTTAATATTTGCTCTCTTACATGGTCCAATAGTATATGAAATTTATAGTCTTTATTTTCTAATAGGGTTTTCTCTTCAAAATTATGATGTTCCTGAAATAATCTGCAGGATCAAGAGTCTATCTGATACTGAGATTTATATGGAATTTCTTATTGAAAAGGAGTTTTCTAAGAACAACCTTATATAAAGACCTGCTTACAGTGTAGAATAGAAGAAAGTATGGTAGATCATCATCATCATTTTTGAAGGCTCCATACATGCTTGCATGCATCTGACTTATTTACCTAATGGCAGCTTTCCATGCTGTACAATTTCTGGCTGTTTGTCTATTCAAACTCATATCTCTAAGGTCCCTCTGTATGACCTCATTCCACATCTTCCTCAGTCTCCCTCTGGCAGCTATACCCCCAACCTCCAAACTCGTAACACCCTTCACCCAATTATTATCCTCCATCCTCTCCATATGACCAAACTGCCTCAGTCTGCCTCTTCTCATACAATATTGCACTTCATACGCAGGCAGCTTACAGATGTCCCTTAGCTCAGAGGGAAAGATCCCTCAGTGTCAAGAGAGGAAGCAGCTCTCTGAGCTTTTTCCAACCACTTCTAACCCTTACCACAGAACTCGCCCCAGCATCTCCCCCTACACTGATCATATCTCCCAGATAGCATTCAAGAGACACCATCAAATACAATCCTCTCCTGTCTCCTCTCCTCCACCTCTCTTCTCTACACAGTACACTGAAACACTCCATCATTCTGCAGCCTAACCCTGATACCACTCATCTTTTATGCATCCACAAACCACATCCATTACACAGGATAGAGTTATTCCCTACCTCTCCTTACAGACTGCACATGGCCACATACCCTCAATGATGTCATTACCCCCATCCACTCTTGAAATCATCATCTTTGTTTTATTCAAATTCACTCTCAGTCCATGGGATTCATCCCATCCCTCTCAAGTGCCATCCTCTCATCTTCAGTAATAAGCACTAGGTCATCAGTGTATAACTTGAATGGCAATCCTGTTCTGAAATTCTGTGAAAGCACTTCCAGGACCATAACAAAGCGCAAGGGACTCAAAACGGATCCCTGATGCACACCAACCTTCACAGAGAAGTCATCACTCAATTCTCCATTTACCCACAACTGGATTTTTGAACCTTCATACATAGCCATGACCACCCTAACCAACCACTCCTCAATCCCTAATTTTCTCATTACCCACCTCACCACATCTCTTGGTACCCTATCACAGTCTTTTCCAGGTCAACAAAAATATAATCCAACACTCTTTTCCTAGGTATGTACTTCTCATGGAGCTGTCTAACTATAAATATAGCATCCATGGTTCTTTTTCCAGGCATAGAGCCAAACTGCATGTTGTCAAAGTTTATCCTTTCCCTAATTATTTCTTCTAGAACACGCTCCATAACTTTCATAACATGATTGAAGAGCTTTTTGCCTTTGTAGCTACCCCTTTCTAGCGCATCACCTTTACCTTTATATATATTCTCAAACATATTCTTCAGCCAATCTTCTGGTACAGCACATTCATATATGACAGCATTTTATAAGGTCTGTAACCAACTACACACCGATATCTCTAGAGGCTTTCAACATCTTGATATTTATCTCAGAAACACCCACTGCCTTACCTTCTGGCATGTGATTGATGGCTCTGCTTGCTGTTTTGTCCCCAATCAATGGCCGCAATCCAGCCACAGGCTCTGCAGAATCCATAAGTCTCATGTCCCAGACAAATTCTATGTTTAATAAACGATTATAGTGCTCCCTCCAAGCCTTTTTTAATATCATCCTGCCCAACCACAACTCTACCATCATCATTTTTAATGCACTGTTCACCTGCTATATCACTATTTTCTTTTTTCACCTGCCTAGCCAGTTTAAACACACTTTTCCTGCCCTTAACACCATTGAGGCTCTCAAGAAGAGGTTTTGGGCCTCTGACTTAGCCCTATACACTTTCCAATTTGCCCTTCTTTTCGCTGCCAAGTATACTTCCTTACTCCCACCCTGCTTCCATGCCATAAACGATCTTCTTTTCTCCTTCACTGCAGCCTCAACTTCCTCATTCCACCACCAAGATGCCTTGTGTCTAGGTGGACCTCTTGACCATTCACAAATCTGTTCAGTGGCTTTTAGAAGGTTATCTTTCAGTCTCCCATACTGCTTACGCTTCTGTCAGTCGCTCTATTTTCTGCCACTAATGTACCAAACTCCTCATAAAAAGCCTCCCTCACTTCCTGTTTTTAAGCTTCCACACCTTCCTCCTAGGCACAAACACCCTCCTCTTGGCCTGCACTTTCCTTAACCAAAGGTCACACACCAGTAACTTATGTTGCTGTACACACTCTTCATTGGGTATCACTTTAACATCTTTCACTAATTTTCTCTCTCTTCTTATAACCATAAAATAGTCTATATCTGACTACTACTGTCTGCAGATGTATATGTGACCAGTTTGCTTCTCTTTTTTCTGAACAGGCTGTTACAAATGGCCATGTCCATTGCTTCCCCAAATTCCAGAATTCAATCGCCTTCCACATTCCTAGTGCCAAATCAACAACCTCCATACACTCCTTCATACCCCAGTGCCTCTGCCACCACATGTCCATTTAGGTCTTCCCCCAGGATTACCATCTCGCTCTCTGCCATGCCACCAACAACTCTGATCAACCTGTCCCAAAACTCATCCTTGACCGGAGCATCCAAGCCTACTTGGAGTGCATACACTGATACAACAGATATGATTACTTTATTGAAATTCAACTTTAACACCAATATCCTGTCATTAATTCTATTTACACACGTAACACACTCTTTCCTCTTCTCTACTAATAGAACACAGACACCACCATAACCATTAGCATTTCCCATCCAAAACAGTTTATATCTCTATTCCTTCCCCATAATCATTCTCACTGAACCTTCCCTCCATCTATGTTCTTGCACACAGCATACGTTAATGTTTCTCAGCGATAAGGTCTCAACTACCTCCCCCTGTCTACCCTTCAAATTACCCACATTCCAACTAGCAATTATCAGCCTCATTTTTTGTTCTTGTTGATTAGGTGAGTTTGATCCAGGTCTCTCTAGTTCAGATACAATCATGGTAGAATATAAGTGGAGGGAAGGACAGGTTACAAGCCCATCACATGTACACAGCCAAAGCCAGGAGACTGAGTCCCATTCCCACAAGCCTAAACTTGTGGGTGGATGTATCTGTGGCTTTGGAACACCCCGCTGGGACAACTACAGGGACACCTATCCATGTGCGCACATGGCACTGTAACTATACCGTCATTTTTCACCCACTGGCAGTGCAGCCTCCTAGGGCACTACTCCTAGGTTCAGCCCCCCAATCTATTGGGCATAAGTGGCATCCTGAAAAACCATGTACCCCTTACCTTCTGACACAATCAAGTCCCAGGACCCCAGCTCCATTATGACTAAAGGCCCCACTCACCATCCCCTTGAGTCGCCAAATAGGTAGCAATGGCAAATTGTCATAGGCTGTCTTCCCTTGCTGACACCCACCTCAGGTATTGGCTGAGGGCCTAGCCTTTGCCTAAAAGGCTGTAACGTACAAGGCAGCAGGAGGTTTTACAATTAGAGTTTCCTTCTCCTATCCTTTCCTAAAAAGAAAAATCCTGCAATGCAGGAGACTCCTGTGTAACAGGAGATGCGAGATAGATTATTTTTGCATATCACCGATGAAAATAAAGAGCGCCCCAACCTCCAAGACAAAAACCCAGCAGCAAATGCCACCAATCCAAACCCCCCTCAAGAAAAGGTAACTTTTCTCATTTTAATTAAGAAGATTATGAACAATATTTTTATAATCAGAAAGAAAAAGGTATAAATTACTCATTGTATCATTCCTAAACAATAACAAGATGAACTACTTTGATAAATATTATAAAAGTGTATTCCAGAAAATCGGCCATTGCTTCCTTTTCTACCTGTTAATTAACATTTTGCAACTTTATATTTATCATTGTTCCTGGCCAGTGTTATAAATATATCCAACACTTGCATGTCTTTTTATTGCATGAAAATTTATTATTAAACTTGGTACTGTAAATTAAAATGAGCAAAATTACCTTTGCTTGAGGGTAGTTTTGTATCTCTGTTTGATGAGTAACATTTGCTGCTAAGTTTTTATCTTGTAAATTGAGGTACTCTTTATTTTCATCAGTGAGAGAACTTTGATCTTCCAGATCTTCTAGCCTCCCAGCTAGTATAGTGTGCTTGCCCGGGAATCGCTGGGGCAGCAGTTCAAATCTCTGTCTCCAAAACCAGTTATCACTCCAACCCCCCCCCCCCCCTCCCTCTTGTTGATACTGCTTTGGAATTCCTTCGATTCCTGAATGAGAAGGAACCAATCTTTGCTCCTTCCCAGGAGCCAGCTGTTGTGGAGGTTACCCCCTCATCTGAGGAGGACTCTCAAAAACTGACTCCACATCCTTCTCTATCACCATCGAATTTACAACTTTTGCCGATGTCCTCACCACCACCATCACCTCTACCATCCCAACCAATACCACCAGCTGGGTCAACATCGTCTGTTCCTTCGACACCTGAACTGACCCCTGGAGTTGCTTCTATCTCTGATTCTCCAGTGAAGACATTTCTCTCTTACAGCCACTTATCAAAATCTGATGCGCCACCTCTTAAAGAAAAACCAAAGGCAAAACTCAAGCTTCTGATGCTTCCTTTTCCATACTACAAACCTAAAGCTAGTATGACACCAACTACTTCCACTGGTAGTTCAAATCCAAAATCTCCTATCCCTAACGGTAGAAGGAAATCTACCATTATGCTTAAACGGTAACAATGTTTCCAATTATTCATTGAAACCTCCAAGGTCTCTTCCCTCAATGGGAAGAGTTCAAGCTCCTGCTTAAGGATTACAACACCGATTGTATTGCTTTACAGGAGACTTGTTTGGGTACTCGCAGAGTACCCAACATTTCGGGTTTTGTGGGATATTATAAGAACCCCGGAGAACCAATTCATGGTTCTGCTGTTTTTGTTAACAACAGGGTTCCCCACAACCAGCTCTCTCTTAACACAGACCTGCAGGCGGTTGTTGTCCGCCTGTTTTCAAGTCGCCATTATTTGGTCTGTTTGCTGTATCTCCCTCCTGGTGAGGAAAGAGATACAGCTGTTTTAGCTACAAAGTTAGCTAATTTAATTTCTCAGCTCCCTCCTCCCTTTTTATTGATTGGCAACTTTAATGCTCAACACCCCCTTTGGAGGGACCATGATAACCCTAGAGGAAATATGATTGAGAAATTTCTGGGCACTAATGATGTCTGCTTTCTTAACGATGGCAGCCACACATCATTTCACATCCAGACGAACAGCTTTATATGTGTGGACTTGTCTTTCTGTTCACCAAGTTGTAGAGCTGATTTTGACTTGGTAGTGGATCCTGATTTGTGAGGCAGTGATCACTTCCTCATTTTAATAACCATGTACAGGTGGTCCTCCTCCACAACCTAGCAAAAAATGGAATACTAAAAAAGCAAACTAGCCTACGTTCAGGCACCTCTCGAGCCATGATGGGTCCTTCCCTCATAAAGATAATGAAGTAGCTATTGATCTAGCCCACATCAATCATGCAGCTAATTCATCCATCCCACCTTCCGGCTCAACTGCTCATGGACCACAATTGCCCTGGTGGTCTGCTGAATGCTCAAGAGTCATCACCAAAGGTAAACAGGCTTGCTGACATTACCATCAGTTCCCCACGATGGTAAGGAAACTTGCTCGTAACCGAGCAAGGGCAGCACGGCGATGCACTCTTCAACAAGCTCGAAAGACCTCATTGGATGGTTACATATCGATATTTTGGCAGACTCCTGTAGACAAAATCTGGAAGAGGGTCAAAAAGCTATTGGGGAAACCCAATGGCTTTACAGCTCCCAACATTGTTCAGGCTGGAGAACTGTTGGGAGATTTGTCCCATACTTCCGATGTCTTGGCCAGATTGTTTACTAATATTTCAAGCCCAGACAACTATTCCATCCAATTCCAGCGCTTTAGGCTCCAACAGTAGCATCATCCTATCAACTTTATGGAGCCTAACATAGATAATGAGCCTTATAAGCGGCTCTTTTCTATCCATTAGTTCCATAATGCACTGAGCACTGTGGAGCCACAGCATCCGGATTGGATGTCACTTCCTATGATATGATTAGGAATATGCATCCATCCCTCCCCTCACATTTTCTGACTCCTATAACTTCATCTGGATTAGGGGCTGCTTCCCTTCTATGTGGAGGGAGGCTGTGGTTTTACCTTTCTGAAAACCACTAAAGGATGGGACAGAACTCACCCATTACTGCCCCATTGTCCTTTCTAGTTGTCCATGTAAATTTTTTGAGAGGATGATAAATACAAGACTCGTCTGATTTTTGGAGACAAACCATCTTATATCTCCCTCTCAATCAGGGTTCAGAAAAAAACAGAGTACCATCGACCTGCTTGTTAGAATGGAGTCTTATATTTGAGATGCTTTTTCAAAGAGGCAGCATTCTGTTGCTGTTTTCTTTGATATTGAGAAAGCATATGATACCACTTGGAGGTGTGGTATCCTTAAGCAACTCCATGATTGGGGCCTGCAGGGCTTTCTCCCCAGGTTTGTTGAGCAATTCCTCATATGGCACACACTACGTGTAAAAGTTGGAAATGCCCTATCAGAGCCCGTAGAGCAAGTTAAGGGTGTGCCACAAGGAAATGTCTTCACTGTCACCTGCTTCTCTGTGGCCATCAATAGCATTATCGCAAATCTCCCAGCTGAGATTTCCTCAACTGTATATTGTGGAGGACTTAGCGCTTATCTGTTCATCTCCTAGACTTCCACTTGTCATCCATATGCTACAGTGGGTTATAAATACCATAGCTGATAATGCTTCTTCCAAGGGCTTCCGCTTTTCCGCAGTAAAGACCAAGGCTGTCCACTTTTACAATCATAAATCGGTGACATGGGACCCTCCCCATTTGTCACTCTATGGTGTCCCTGTCACCTTTGAGTCCCATTTCAGATTTCTAGGGGTGATCTTTGATTCAAGGCTTTCTTGGAGGCCTCATTTGGACGCTTTGAAAAGATCTTGTCTGAAGAGAATGGACATAATGAAATTACTGTCACACACTTCTTGGGGAGGTGATTGATGCACCCTGTGTCTTCTGTATTCAGCATTGGTCCAGTCAAAGCTGGACTATGGGTCACAGGTGTACTCCTCTGCCTTGCCATTATCCTTGAAAAATTAAATACTGTGCGTAACCAGGGTGTGCGCCTGGCTTCTGGAGCCTTCAAGTCCTTCCCTGTGTGGAGTCTCTATCCAGAGAATGGGGCTCTTCCTCTTCTTTTTACAGGATCAAGTCTAACCTCAAATATCTTTTTAGACTTGAGCAATTACCATGGTCGCCAGTATATGAGTACACGTTCAATTTGGCCCCATATGATAGATTTTCATCTCTGGCTCGCCCCTTTGCTCTGCGCATGGCTGAGCACACAGGATGTCTAAGAGAGTTTTCTGTTATTCCATTTTCATTACCCAGAATTCCCCCATTGCTCATACCACCTGCAGTGGAATGAAAGGGGCTTACTGGTAGGCCCAAGGATCAGTTCTTGCCTCTAACCTTGAGAACCATGTATGATCAACACTCCTCCCACCATTGGCCTAGCACCTTTGTGTTCACCGATGGGTCCAAGTCATCGGACGGAGTTGGAGCTGCTGCTGTCTTCCCATCTAAGGCAGCATTGGTTCACCTACCAAGTACAGCTTCTGTTTGCACAGCAAAACTTGTTGCCATTCTTGCTGCACTCTTTGTTATTGCTCCTATGCCATCTGGCTGGTTTAAGATTTTCTCTGACTCCCTTAGTTCTCTGGAGGCACTGGGTGCTTTTGGTTGTAGCCATCCGCTGGTTTCCAAGATCCATCGGTGGCTTTTTTATCTTTCTTCTATTCACAAGATTTCTTTTTGATGGGTGCTTAGTCACGTGGCCATCCTAGGTAATGAAAGGGCGGATGCTGCGGCCAAGGAGGCGGCATCAATGGGGACACTACCATCAGCCCGTCCCACTTCGTGATGTCTATCCTCTCATCACTGAATATGTAGTTGGCTTATGGCAGAAGATGTGGGATGAGCTTCCTCCCACCAAGCTCCATTCCATAAAACCTTCAGTCCTCCCATGGTCACGTACCATGAGACCACATAGACTGGAGGTTATTTTGTGCTGACTGAAGATAGGCCATTGCCGCCTCACTCATGTGCACTTGGTGAATGGACAGCCCCCACCTTTGTGCTTCCTGTGCAGGGTGCAACTGTCCATCCTTCACATCTTTGCCGAGTGTTCTCTTCTGAGAAATCTTGGGAGGAGGGTCTTCCCTTTCATTAATGGGCGATGGCCCCCCAGCAGGTTCTCCGGAGCATCTTGTCTGAGACTCGTGTCTCTTTTAGTATGAATAGAATTTTTAATTTTTTAGAAGAATCTAATCTTTTAGCCAAAATTTAATATATTGTTTCATGATTTTATATTCTCTATTCTTGCATTTATTGTTGATCCATCTATAGTCTATGTATTTATCCTTTATCAAGTTCTCAATAGTTTATTTTTTATATCCTTTTACACTCTTTGATGGTTTTAAATTCCTGTACCTCCATTCAATTGATTTTAATTTTATAGCTATATTTTTGTATATTTTCTAGATGTCTCTATCTTTATTGAGAATTTTCATGCAAATTACCCATCCTCGAATTTGGCTGTGGGCTAGTCCATTTGGGCCTTGCAGCATTTATTTTTGGCACTATTCATTCATTCATTTGAATCTCTGTCTGGATTATTTTTAAGCTGATACTATTTACTAAGGGAGGTTACTATCATGACTGGGCATCATGTTGGAGAGGTGGGGCTTGCCCTGGCTGTTGTTCACTTGAGAAGCTACATACCTTGATATGAGGACTAAAACCAGCAAACTTTAACTTTAAAATCTCTCCAACTTCCTCCTCCTTTACTGACCAATCTTATGACATTATTTTATCACAAGCACCTACTGCTGGTTCTTGACTTGGGAATTCTTGCTCAGTTCATCACATGATTCAAACAATTCTCCCTTGATCTTGTGAGATGGTGCAGGGAAGGCATGTTATAAACCTTCAAAAAGGAACATTCAAAAAGTAAAACAACCCTTCCTCACCCCCTCAATTTTATCAGCCATATTAATTTTTAAACTGCTATTATAGACAGGCCATAAGAAAAGTGCAGTCCAGCTGCAACATGAATGGACAGAGGGTGTCCAGGTTAATGCATTCATTAGAACATTCCATTGTAGACTGCTTGCACAAGGCCAGGACACGTAAAGCCCACCAGAAGCTGCTGATCAACCTTCAGCAGAAGTGATGTCAACTGGCTTGAGCAGATGATCACTGTAACTGGACCATGCATCAGTGGGACATGTCTTACGGTCTGACAAGTCCACATTCCAGCTGTTCTTGACTACAGGCAACATTAGAGTCCAGAGGAGCAATAGAATTGAGAGTGCATAGTGCCAGCAGTAAAACACAGTGGCCACTCTGTAATGGTATCAGGCTGCATGTCAAGTTCAGGAGTGGTCCATCGCAGTTATGATGGCACGATGAATTCAGAAAAGGACCAAGCAACCCTGGGCGATTACACGCATCCCTTCAGCCAGAAAGCTCTCTTGAAATACTCAGAATGTGATTTTCTGGCAGGACAATGCCCCATCTCACTAGTCTGCATCCACCATAGCGGTTCCGGGACAACAATATCACAGTGATGGAATGGTCACCTCAATATGAATCCACTGGAAAACCTGTGGCAGGAACTGAAAGAGCCTGTAAGACATTGCCAGCCAGCCTCCAATGAGCAACTGAAAGCAGTCAGTACCAAGAATTGGGACAGCATCCCTCCAAGAATAAATGCTCTCATCACTTATCAGTGCCAACATACTCTTGACATGCTACTGAGCTTTCTGCATGATTGCTTTTGCTCTAATTTCTATAGAGCTTTATCTGCTTATTTGTTATGTATTGCCGATGTTACATGTTTTGGCAAATTTTGTTCATTCTTGTTGATTATTTGGGAGCATATATAACTAATATTTATTCCTCTTTACTAGCAAAGCTACCTGGCATTATACAGGCATAAAAAAACTATCTTGAACAAATTAAATTTTCTGCTAGAGTTAAATTACATAGATTAAATAAAAATAAAAATGTATAATTTTGAAATGTCTAATCAGTGTAAAATAACTTTGCTCAGAAGATGGTTGAACAAGCGCTAACAATGAGCTGTAATAAATTATTAATATTGGAACCCTTATTCATAACCTTTTGCCAGGCAAAAAACTAATAAAATTAGAGAAGCATAGGAGAAAGTTAATCAAAGATCAGTTGGATCTTGTTTTTAATAAAACATTGATAATGAACTATAACATCTACACTATCACACTACAACATACACACACATGTCATACCATCAGTAACTTCAAACACACAAACTGGAAAAACTACTAGGAATACACAGAGATGCACTTTCAAGAACCTAAGCATTAATAACACAGACTTGCACAGTTTAATGACATCATAAATAACACAGACAAAGCACACATTTCAAAAGGAAACACTACAACCCCAACTACTCACCAGATATCAACAGATTAATTAGGAAATGCAACAATCTCCACAGCACACCTGACAATAACGAATGAATATAGGAACTCAACACAAAGATTAGCACAAAAACAACAAATTATTTGTAGTTTCACAAACTTAAATATTGGTAATATACAAACCCATGCTGTCATCTCCACAACAAACAAAATTACAGCAACAGTGACACTTCCTTCTTCCCCAACCATAAGGAAGACCTAAACAACTTTTCACTAAACACAACAGTGATACTTGCCACAATCATAGACACAAGACAAGTCATAAAACAACTTAAAAATTTACATTACTCTGCACATCTTCCAAAGTCTTGGAATGCCTTATACTATTCATAACCTGACCACACATACTATTAACAACTACACAATACAGCTACAAACAAGATCACTACACCATGATATTTCTCACTCCTCTCACAAAATGACATCAATTACAGATGCCCACTGCACAGAAACTTTTAATTACAATAGTAAAGCTTTTAATGCCATTCCATATCTTTCCCTCACAAACAAAATATGCAACACCAAATTACACAACACAAAACTGTCGCGCTAACTACTTATCAGGCAGACAGGCATTTGTACACTTCAATGATGAGTCATCCATCAAAAGAAACTTTACTAACAGCATGCCACAAGGCTCAGTTCTCAGTCCAGCACTCATTTAACATATATGCATGACATACCCACCCCATCAAAATACATTTATTCCTCATCATATGCAGATGACTTGTCAATCATATCCAAACACACAGATACAAACACATTCTCAACACAGGTACAAACATACATAACCGAACTATAAAACTGGCTCTTCCTAAACAGACTCAAAGTAGCACCTACCAAATCTACCAGCACTGTCCTCAACAGTCACAACACGGAACATCAGCAAAGACCAACAGCAACACTTAGCAACACATTAATACCACACATACATGAGAAAGATACTCAGTCACTTACAATACTTCAATGTCATTTGGACCCTACATAAAAGATATAGTCACAAGATCTACTCAGAGCCCTAACAGGAACAAATACTAAGAAGAACACCACTGAATGTCAGAGAAGGCATCTTAATAAAAACTATTCATCGGCAGCGGCGGCTCCAGCTCAGGTCCGAGCATCAGTTTTGTCTTCAATTATCCAGTCTCCTTGGCTTATGTTTGTGCCAGATATGATTTAGGAGCCCAGTCTGTTAGGAAAAGGGTCCAGTCCTGAAATGAAAGAAGGCTGGAGAGAAAACGGAGATGAATGCCAGTCGCTGAGTAATTTCTTTGGGCCGAGCGTGGGTACGCGACACCCATATGCGCCCACTGCGGCTCAAAACATTGTGACATGAAGCTTTGGCAAGGCTGCTTGCATTGGGCTGCCGATTGGTATTGCTACCGCGTGAAAGCATTCGTGCCACTACCGCAGAGGTGCTACTACTGTAACCGCTTCAGCCATACTAATTGCTCCTGTAGATGCGCAAAGTCGTGGCTACTCGAAGTATGTGTAAGTTGCTCCAATGCCACACACAATAAGTCCAAATCCTGTGGCCAAGTGTGTTAATTGCAGAGAGCCGCACCCCGCATCTTTGAAGCAATGTGGTGCGTATCTCCTTGAGAAGGAAATTCCGGCCATTCAGGGGTAGGATCATCTCTCATTTAGCGAGGCTAAGGACTTGGTCTTGGCACGCCCGGCGCTGCCTGTAACTTCCTATGCCTCAATGTTAAGAAAAACACCCCCTGCTCCTGGCCAATTCAGGCCTATGAGTACGATCATTTCCGTGCCCATTCGGAACCCTCTTGCGGGCTCTACCCACGCTGGTCGCTTCCCTGGTAGAGGTAGCGGCACAAAGGGTTCACATCCAGCCCCGGGAAAAACCAGGCATCCCCTCCCTTCCCCCAAGGTGAACGTTTCGCGTAAGGCGAAACAGCCGCGCGCATCCAATGAGTCGTTATACTCACAGGAGGCAACACCCCTGAAGAGGGTCGTGAGGCCATCTTCCGTGATTCCTAAAGATGGCCCCCAAAAGGAGGCCAGCACTAAAGGAGATTCGTCTCATTCGCCCACACCCAGTGGTAGGCTGGGTGACTCAGAGACGGTGGATCCACGAAAACAGGGCCCCGCACCTCCGAAGCCGCCCCGCTCGCCTAAGGTTTCGAGGCAGAGGGAGGAAAGGTCTCCCATGGCGAGCCCAACCAACACCGATAAGTCCACGAAGGCAACCGCGCCTTCAGCCCATTGTCCGGGTAACAACGCCCCAGAGTTCTTCCTGCGGGAAGCGCACGACTATTCCCGTGAGGGTCTTCTCTTCGAAGAGGGGCCCCTCATCTCCCCTGAGCTAGGCCCAGAGTGCATATTCCTTCAATGGAATTGCCGTTTAAATATTTTCTGGGCCGCTGCCCCCCGAGAGCCCGCCCCAGTGGTGCTTGGCACAGGCATGGTGGTCCACATTTCAGGAAATGACTGATTTCTCTGTTACAATCAAGGAGTTTAGGTCGGTAGATGAGGCCGTTGAGTTCTCCGGCAACCTCATCGCCGTAGGTCTAACTACTATTCCTAGAAAACGTCTGGCCGTTTTGCACGCCTACCGCTCCCGTGGTGTTCAGCCGAGTGTGAGACAGCCCTCAAACAGAAGCGTTATGCCTACATTCGCTATAAGCGATTGTAGGCATGAATTTCGTCAAGCTATGGCTAGGTTCAGGTATATTTCGAAGCACGCCCGCCACTCTTCTTGGCGGGCATACATGTTTTCAATTAACGGGAAGACCCCTCTAGCAGAGCTGTGGAGCCGAGTCAACAGGATTCGGGGAAATTCTCGCAGGCGCCCCCCTCCCGTTCTCCAGGAGAATGTGACCGCAATCTCGAACCCCGCGTCCGTGGCAGAATTCTCTGCATTCTCTAGCTGGGATGCTGCTCTGCCAGCATTCAATGCGCATTGTGATGTCGCGGAAGGCCACTGACTGGACTTTACCTCCAGAGGCGAGAACCCTTCAATGACAGGTTTACTCTGAGTGAGTTGCATTCTGCTCTTGCTTCATCCGCGGATACCGCCCCTGGTCCGGGCGATGTCTTGTACGCCATGTCTCAACAGCTGGGTGAGCAAGGCATGGCCTTTCAGTTAGATTTATTCAAAGGGATCTGGGTACAGGGTATCCTCCGAGATTCCTGGCGAATCGCTTCTGTGCTCTCTTTTCGCAAAGCGGGGAGAGATACCCTCCCGACCGGTTTCTGCTCAATCTCTCTAACCTCCTGCATGTGCAAGTTGATGGTGAAATTGGTAAATGCTAGATTAGCCTTCTTGCTGGACAGCAGAGGTCATCTGTCTTGTGCACAGTGCGGCTTCTGCAAGTTCCACTCCATGTTGGATGCTCTGCTCCGACTGGAAAATGCCATCTGCGAGCCCTTCCTCCGTAGACAGCACTGTGCCACTGTGTTTTTCAATCTGGAGAAGGCATATGATACCCCATGGAGATACGGTACCATGGAGACTCTCCACACGATAGGGGCGAGGGGACGCCTCCCAATCTTTATATCGAATTTTTGCGAGATCGTCGAATCTGTGTACGGAAGATGGGAGACAGTTGAGTTCACCTAAAGTTGCATGCCATTGCGCCGCGACTGTTGTAAATTAGACACCCTCGTGGACGCATCGCAATTTGATGGAGTGTTCGCCTGCGCCCTATTGTGATGACTGCATTTTCTCCCAGACTGTTCAGCACATTCTCGTCGAATGTCCCAGTCTAGGTGATCTTCGCGCTTGTTACCTGTCCTGGATGGTAGCCCGGTAGTCTAAAGGGGGATTTAATTGAGATCAAAGCGGTTGCTTGCTGCCCCAGTGTGCTTGGTTCGAATCCCATCCCAGTACAGAATTTTTGTGAATTAGGAAATAACTTTTTCCAAAGAAAAATGATCCAGTTTTTCTGTTTCTTGCGGTTTCCTGATTTCCTCATTCTTTTGGCCTCATGAAATATATATATATATATATATATATATATATATATATATATATATATATATATATATATATATATATATATATATATATATATATATATATATATATATATATATATATATATATATATATATATAGTGATAGTGAAACCAGTGTATAGGAGCCAAAAGTTTAATTTCTGCAACTAGTTTCAGTATGTAGTTTATCATACCCTCTTCAGTTGTATACTGAGAATGCGATTGTTATAAAAGTCTATAAATAGTGTACATTTCAAAAATAGTGATTCATTTTGCCTTAATCATCTCCTTTCTATAAATAAATTTCGTAAAAGTTATCAGTCAAACATTGAGTTCTTAAGTAGTTTTGTAGCTGGTGCTTTATCCCACAGTGACAGTGTGAAATACTTAGAGATCCCCAGGTGTCTCATGACTGCCCTCAAATTACCTATTTCTAACAAAATTATCATCCTAACAAAATTGGACAAAACTAACCAAATGGTGGTGTTAGACAAACTTTCTTATATTGAAAAATTATAGGATTTACTTAATGATATGAACATTTACAAGAATTTATCTTCCAACCCATTGAAAAATAAAACTGAGATCTTGATCAAAACTCTCACAAAATTGCTCAAACGATCCAACCCAGACCTTCTTCATCATTTGAAACCTACCAACCCATCACTTCCCTGTATCTATGGTCTGCCAAAAACCCACAAATAGGAATGCCACTCCGACCTATTATATTGTGTATCGACTCTCATGCATACAAACTTTCAAAGTGGTTAGCCTCCCTTCTTGCTGAAGCTGTTGGATTGACCTCTCCTTCACACATAATCCATTCCTCGGATTTCATTGAAAAATTTAGGAAAATCAACATAAATGGAAGCTGCTTAGTAAGCTTTGATATAAACAGCCTGTTCACTAATGTCCCAGTCAATGAAGCTCTTAATTTCTATCTAAAATTAAAACTAAAATTAAACCTCCCTCTAGACAAAAATAAAATTAGAAATCTTGTTAAACTTTGTGTTACTGTCAATGTATACATCAACGATATGGTTTTTTCCATCAAAAATATGGTCTTAGCATGGGTAATCTTTTCTCGCTCTTATTATATAACCTTTTTATGGAGCGTTTTGAAGTATCATTACTTCCTTCTGTGATTCCCCATCATAATTTTGTATGGTATAGGTATGTAGATGTGATGTCATATCGATTTGGCCTATAAATAGTTTAAACTTATTTGACAATTTCTTTAAATATCTTAATGACCTTCATCCCACTATCAATTTTAAAGTAGAGTGGGAAAAGATAATTCTTTATCCTTTCTTGATGCAAAAATTGTTAGTCATTGATAAAATTAGCTTCAATGTATACCGAAAACCAACCCATTCTAACTTTTATATCCATTTCCTTTCTCATCATGATATTATCATTAAGTGAGCCATTGCATCAGTTATGTTTTTGATAGCACTTAGGATATGTGATCCTTGCTTTCTAAAAGATGAGATTACATATATAACCTGCAGTTTCATTGAATTAAATTATCCTCTCCACATAATCAATGAAAGTTTATCTAAAGCAATCAGTCTTGGCGAACCGGGCGGATGTTGAGATTATCTTCTGCTGGGTTCCTGGACATGTAGGAATTGCGGGGAATGAGCGTGCTGATGAGGGTGCCAAAGAGTCACAGCGACTACATGGCAGGAATACGGGCAGCTCTTTGGACTGCTTGGCAAAGAAGAGGGGAGATGGTCGAAGGGAACTTAAAGTTGCGTTTTATTGCGCCCCGACTGTTCCCATGGACCTATCCCCCAATGCCCCGACGGCTTCAGGTCGCTTTCTGTCGTCTCCAAATCGGACACACTCGTGTGACGCATCGCTATTTGATGGAGCGCTCGCTGGTGGACTTTTTGACTTTTGGGGGGGAGGCTGGCCTTCTCCCTTTTATTTAATTAGGCTTTTGTTTTTTGGTTATTGCTTTTTCTTTGTAGGTCGCACACTCCTGCGCTGGGGGAAGGGGGGACCTCCCCCCGAGGCTGGAGCTTGCTTCCTAATTGTTATCTTTCCTTTTTACCCTTTTTTTCTCAAATTTTATTTTAAAGTAAACTAGAACTAGGCTGTTTGTTTGCGGCGACTTATGACCAAGTGGGCAGTTGCCAGATACCCCTTAAAAAAAAATTATCTAAAGCAAAATCTACTCATTACCATCCCAAGGATAAAAACTAATTTAGTAATAAGAAGTGTCTATCCCTCCTTTTTCCTCCCCTCCTGAAAGGAGTGAACAAAGTTATTTCTCCACGCCTAACCACATTTAAATAGCCTTTTTCTATCCTTAAATCTTTCCCTTTGACTAAACCCATGGATCAGCCAAATGAAGCAGATGTAAATTTAATCCTGTGTGGCTCTACAAACTGCCCCCTATTCTACATAGGAGAGACCGGAAGAACCTTAACAAAGTGAATTTATGAACATAAAGGTGATGTCAGACGAGGCAGTACCACATCCAGTATTTTTATTCATATTAGCAATTTCAACCACCAAATTGACTATTCAAAGGCACAAATCATATATAATTGTAAAGATTTCCATAAAGAAAAATAGTAGAATCTATATTAATAGGAGAAATTCCCAATTTGAATTTGTCAGATGGGCAATTGAAATGCAGCCTAAATTCCTGTAACCTCAACATCAACAGCTTAGTCAACGATCTTAGACTCACACCCCCTGATTAATGACCTTTTTTCCCCATTTTGTGTTTCTTTGTTTTTTTTCTTTTCTTTTTTTCTGATCTGTATGCTATTTATAGACTTTTGTAACAATCGCATTCTCAGTATATGACTGAAGAGGGTATGATAAAATACATACAGAAACTAGTCTATTAAATTAAACTTTTGGCTCCTATACAGTGGTTTCACTTTCATATACCATAACTTGCCATTGAGTTCTTATATATATATATATATATATATATATATATATATATATATATATATATATATATATATATATATATATATATATATATATATATATATATATATATATATATATATATATATATATATATATATATGGACCTACCCCCCAATGCCACGACTGCTTTAGGCTGCTTTCTGCTGACAGAACTCTGACTTGTTGAGTTTAGCTAACTAGATCGGGCCATTGAGTTTTTCTCTGCTACCTTTTTTGCTGCCTTCTTTCATTTCTTAAGTGTATAGACACTTCACCAACCTGGTTTTCTGCTGTGTGAGATGGCCTCTGAGAGCATTGCTACACCGATAATCTCTAAAAATGCTTTCCTGTGAATTCATTTGTGAATTTTGTTGAGCAATGGCCAGATTTGGTTTAATTTCAAATGATGCTAACCGCTCTTCTTGGTGAATATATCTTTCTTCACCTAATGGGAAGACTACTCTTATAGAGGTGTGGAAGTTTATCAAAATGATTCACATATTTTCCACAAGGACCTATCCTCCAGGAAGACAGGAGTGTCATGCTGGTCCCAGTATTCTTTTTGTATCCTTAGTGACCACTTTCTCAAACCCAATCTCTCATTACTGCTGGCTGGATTTCACCTTACACATGGAGAACCCTTCCATAACCTGTTTCACTGAGTGTACTATGTGCTGCCCTTCATTTGGGTGGATACTATCTCTAGTCAGAATGATAGCCTGCATGCCATGCTCTTACACATGGATGAGTGAGTTATGGTCTTTCTTTTAATTTAGCTTAATAGGATCTGGTGTAAGGATATCATCCTAAATTCTTGGAGAATGGCTACTATCTTTGGTTTTGCATGCCATTGAGAGACCACTCTCCTCCAGAGGATTTCCTGACTAAATTTCTCTAACCTCTTGCATGTGCTAGTTAATGAACAAAATCATAAATCTCAAGTTAGTGTAGTTCTTGTTCAATAGTCACCCAATTATTGACTAACCTCCCAACTCCACTGAACCAGAAAACTATAAAACGCATATACACCCACTTTATCTGCTTTATCTGTGTAGATTGTCCAAACAAGCTACAAAGTGCTCTACTTCAAAGCTTGCTCCCTTATTTTCACCCAACCAAAGCAACCCTAGATTATTAAATTACTTTCACTGGCATGCTTGCAATCAGAACAAAACTATGCTGTATATAAATAAAGTTAAACCCTGTTCTACCTGACTGACCCCAGTGCAACCTCCACCAGCCAGAAAACGTTTCCCATCCCATTCTATTCTGCCCAGTCTTAGCCCTCTCATACCTTCTTGCAATATAACTGCTCTGAGACATCTGCTAAAAAAATTATTCATTTAAGCACTGGTGCTCTTTATATATGATGTTTCTTTGCTTTTATTTCTAAATTAGCTTCAACATAGGATTTTCATGTACTTTATTCCGCTGTGCTCTCATTGCATTCATCAGATGAGTACTGTAAATTATCTAAAAGAAAACTGATTTGCAAACTCAATTACCCAATATTATGCATCCTCATTGTAGTCCTATTAGCCATTTGTCATGCTTTAAAAGAAGTTACAGTTTAAAAATAATAATGAAAAAAAAGTACCTGCTTAAAAGATGTATTGTGACCTTTTTTTTAACCAATATATGTGTAATAATGGGTTAGGAATAGTAAATAGGAGGTGCATATTAATAAATTTATATTTTTTCAGGAACCTAAAGAGATTTCAATCAAAGAAGAAATTAAAAATGAATTTTTTGAAATTGAGGAAGAATATTTTGCTGAGCCAAATGAAGGAGGACTTGATTGTAAAAAAGAAAGCTCTGAGGTAAAAAGCCATAATGAAACATTGCAACTAATAGAGGTAATATTACACATTTGAATTTTAATACCTTTTAAATAATAAATTGTGATAAAGATTTTTTTATCAGTAAAACTGTTTTTTCCTAACTCTCAAAAAATGTGTGTAGAGATGATGTAGCCAAGCGCGCTGAGGTTGCAACCAACCTTTTTAATCTCAGTAAATTGATGTGTTAGACCACTCATCTAATCTTGAGAACAAATATTCCTACATGTAGACAGGCTTCTATGGATTGCTTTGCTAGGTCAATCTGAAAGGTTGAAAGAGAGACAAAATTAATTATATATATATATATATATATATATATATATATATATATAGCGACTCACAAAGCGCCCTGAGTGCTCTCGGGGTATTGGAATCTCCGCATCCCCTGGTTCGCGATATCCATGATGCCACAGTTTTGGCGAGCTGGGCAGACATTTTCCTGGACATGTAGGAATTGCGGGGAATGAGGGCGCCAAAGAGTCCGCGAAGACTCTGCGACCTGACCAGCGTTTCGCTCTTCCTCACACCGACTACATGTCAGGAATACGGGCCGCTGTTCGGACTGCTTGGCAAAGAAGATGGGAGACGGTCGAAGGGAACTTAAAGTTGCGTGCCATTGTGCCGCGACTGTTCCCATGGACCTATCCCCCAATGCCGCGGCGGCTTCAGGTCGCTTTCTGTCGTCTCCGAATCGGACACACTCGTGTGACGCATCGCTATTTGATGGAGCGCTCGCCTGCGCCCTATTGCGACGACTGCGTCGTCCCCCAGACTGTTCGGCACATTCTTGTCGAATGTCCCAGTCTGGGTGATCTTCGTGCATGATACCTGTCCCGGTACCGGGATGGGCACGGTCGCTACCGCCTGTCCCTTGTACTTGGGACGAGTGCGTGCACTTTGACTGGTGGACTTGTTGACTTTTGGGGGGAGGCCAGCCTTCTCCCTATTATTTAAGCAGGTTTTTATTTTGTTTTTTTGTTTTTTTCCCCTTATAGGTTGCACACTCCTGCCCTGGGGAGACCTTTTCCTGACGCAGGAGCTTGCTTACTGCTCGTTTCCTTTTCCCTTTTTTTTTAATTTTGGGTGTTGGATTTGGGTTGTTTTTGTTTTTGTGTGTGTTTTTGAATTTGATTTTAAAGTAGCCTAGTACTAGGCTCCGCCACGACGCGGCGGACTTCCGCCGCGTCGTGGCACGGTTGCCGAGGCCCTTTCTCTTGCTCAGAGATCTGAATGGTAGACACTTCCTCTGAGAAGACTACTCGATTAATCCAGTGGTCAAGTCCTTGCCGACCTGATCGACGAGCTGGAGATGGGTCATCACTGCCAGAGAACTGCTTCATTTTCCTGCCTCAATCTATCTTTGTGCTCTCCGGATGTACAGCCTGATTTAGGGGGGGGGTAGTTGATGACCTCCATGGAAGTGATCACTTTCCCATTCAAATATCATTTTCTGGGCCCCTGCCGCCTGAGAGTCAGCCCCAGTAGTGATTGGCGCAGGCGCAGTGGACCGCAATCAGGAAATGACTGATTTCTCTGTCCCAGTCTATCGAGGAGTTCAGGTCTGTAGATGAGGCTGTTGAGTTCTTGTTCGGCAACCTCATCGCCGTGGGTATAACCACGCCGCAGTCTACCATGAACTTCGTGAAAGGAGTAATATATGTGAGGGAACTAGTGAACTACTCAAGAGATGACCACTTTAGAGCTGGCCGACCATGGGGTGGTCAAGGTCGAGCGTGTGATAAGAAAATGGGAGGGGCCTCGAGACTCATCCCTACATTCTTCGTCACGTTCGACTGTGACAAGCTCCCTGAGTCCGTGTGTGCCGGTTGGTATCGCTACCGCCTGAAGGCATTCGTGCCACTTCCGTGGAGGTGCTATTACTGTCACCGCTTCGTCCATACTAATCGCTCCTGTAGACGCGCAAATTCAGGGTTACCCAAAGTCTGTGTAATTTGCTCGAAGGCCGCACACGATAAGTCCAAATCGTGTGTGTCAATTGCAGAGAACCGCACCCCGCTTCTTCGAAGCAATGTGAGAAGGAAATCCTGGCCGTTTAGGCCCAGGATCGTTTCTCATTGATTTCGCGAGGCTAAGGACTGGGTCCTGGCGCGCCCAGTGCTCCCTGGGACGTCTTAGGCCTCAATGTTAAGAAAGACACCCTCTGCTACTGGCCCGTCCAGGCCTACGAGCACGGTCGTTTCCGCACCCATTTAGAACCCTTATCCGGCTTCTATCTAACCCGTCCACTCCCCTGGTACAGCTGGCGGCATAAAGGGTTCACTCCCAGCCCCAGCTAAAACCAGGGTTCCCCTCCCTTCCCATAGCGTGACCGTTTCTCGTAAGGCCTAACGGCCGGACGCATCAAACAAGTCGTTAGACCCACAGGAGGCAACACTCCTGAAGAGGGCCGTGAGGCCATCTTTCCGGGTTCCTAAATCTGCCCCGCTAAAGGAGGACAGCACAAAATGAGCTTCGGCTACTTCGCCCATGCTCACTGGTAGGCTGTGTGGCTCGGAGACGGGGGGGTCGTCCTCCAAAAGAGGGTCCCCCGCCTGCCTAAGGTTTTGAGGCGGAAAGAGTAAACGAGTTCTGCCTCCGGGAAGCGTACGTCCATTCCCGTGAGGGTCTTCTCTTCGAAGAGGGCCCCCGCGTCTCCTCCGAGCTAGTCTTGGAGGGCATATTCCTTCAATGGAATTGCCGCGGACTCCGGGCCAACTGGGAGGAGTTGCGGAGGCTCGCTTCGTTCCGTTCCTAGTTTCTTATATTTTTGCAGGAGACCATACTGGGCGCGCGCCCCCTGCCCACCCTACCAGTGTATAAGGGTTTTGCTACCCCATCACCACCACGGGATTGGAACCGGACAGGAGGATGCCGCAATTTACAACTGGCATGGTGTCTCCGTTCCTCCCTTCGCTTTAGATTCCTCCTTCCAGGCAGTAGCTGTGCAGCTGCACCTGGATAAGAGATATACCGTTATTTCCGCATACATTCCACTGACTTCGACACGGGGAACTTCCCGCTGCGTCGTGGCACGGTTGCCGAGTCCCTTTCGCCTGCTCGCAGATCTGAACGGTAGACACATCCTCTGGGAAGACTACTCAATTAATCCCAGGGGTTAAGTCCTTGCCGACCTGATCGACGAGCTTGACATGGCTGTCCGAAATGTGGATGAGATTACGCATCACTGCCTGCCCGCGAACTGCTTCATTTTCCTGCCTCGATCTATCTATGTGCTCTTCGGATGAACAGCCTGATTTAGGGTGGTGGGTGGTCGATGACCTCCATGGTAGTGATCACTTTCCCATTCAAATATTATTTTATGGGCCACTGCCGCTCGAGAGCCTGGCCCGGTGGTGCTTGGTGTAGCTGCTGTGCTCCGCATTTCAGGAAATGACTGATTTATCTGTCTCAGTCGAGGCAAATTCATCGCCGTGGGCCTAACTATTATTCCTTGAACGTCTGGTCATGTTGCACGCCGACCGCTTCAAAGTTGGTCAGCCGAGTGTGAGACGGCCCTCCAACGGAAGCGTTATGCTAGGCGCCGTCCGAACGACTCCACTTCGGTGAATTTTTTCGAGCTACAAGGGATTGCGATATATTTCAAGCACGCCCGCCGCTCTTCTTGGCGGGCATAGTGTATTCGCTTAACGGGAATACTCCTTTAGCACAGGTGTGGAAGCGAGTCAAAAGGATTCGGGGCAAGTTCTCGCATGACCCCCCTCCCGTTCTCCAGGAGAGTGGAAATACATTCTCGGACCCCTCGTTCGTGGCATACTCCTTCGTGACCTCTTTCTCCGCATTATCTAGCCGGGATGCGTCTTCACCAGCATTCACTGCGCGTTGTGATGTCGCAGAAGGCCACCGACTGGACTTTACCTCAAGAGGCGAAGAAGCCTTCAACGACAGGTTTACTCTGAGTGAATTGCGTTTCGTTCTCGCTTCATGCTCAGACACCGCCCATGGTCCAAACGATGTCCCGTAGGCCATGCGTTGCGCCTGTATGAGTGAACCATTGTATTTCTGCTAGATATGTTCATCAAGATCTTGTCAGAGGGTATCCTCCCAGATTCCTCGTGAATCACTACTGTGCTCACTTTTCGTAAACTGGGGAGAGATCACTCTACCCCGGCCGGTTTCCGCTCAACTCTCTAATTTCCTGCGTGTTCAACTTTTTGGAAAAATTGTAAATGTTAGATAATCTTTTTTTTCTGGACAGAGGATGCCATCTATCTTCTGCAAAGTGCGGCTTCTGCAAATTCTTATCCAAATCGGATGCTCTGCTCCCACTGGAAAAGGCCGTCTGCGAAGCCTTCATTCGTAGACAGTACTACGGTACGGTGCTTTTCGATGTGAAGAAGGCCAATGATACCCCATGGCAATACGGTATCATGGAAACTAACCATACAATGGGGGCGAGGTGACCCCTCCCATTCTTTATATGTGAATTTCTGTGATATCGTTGATTCCGAGTACGGGTAAGGAGAGCCCTCTCCGGCCCAAAGGTTTTGGTTTTCTTTGGCCAAGACTAAGGTGGTGCACTTATGCCGCCATCCACGGCTTCATCCCGACCCAGATTTGTTTCTTAATGGGGTGCGCCTGGATGTGGTGGAGTCGCACCGTTTCCTTGGTCTTGTATTCGACCGACGCCTCACCTGGGAGGCTCATATTCGCAGCCTTAGGGTCTATTTTACCCGCGCCATGGACATTCTCCGTTCCGTGACGTTCAGCGCTTGGGGCGCTGATAGGGCTACTGCCCTACTTTTTTATCGATCCTTTGTTCGTTCGAAGCTCGACTACGGATGCGAGTTTTATGCATCCGCAGCCGAGCGTTTATTGCGGAAGGTGGATTCGATCCACCACACCGGCCTTCGCCTTGCGACCGGTGCCTTCCGCACTTCCCCCATTGAGAGCCTGTTGGTCGATGCTGGGGAGATGCCACTCGCTCTGCGCCGCGTGCAGTGCATCACTCGCCTGTACGCGCGAGCCCGGCGCCTCCCTCAGTCGCCAACAGCTCTCAATGCATCCGCAGCTGATCTCGATGGTGCCTATGCCGCCGAGAGACGCCAGTCATACCCTAAGCCCTCTGGGTTTAGGGCCAGGAAACTCCTTCGAGAGCTAGATATAGCTCTCGGGCCGGTGGCGCCCCTGGTTCTGCCCAGGACGCCACCCTGGAATGTACCACATTTGGCTATTTGTCGCCACGCCTCTGCTCCCAAAGCTTGTACTGCGCCGGGAGTATTGCGTTCGACCTTTTTGGAGCACACATCGTGTCACGCTGGAACCGTGCCAGTGTATACGGATGGCTCCAAGTCCCAAGAGGGGGTCGGCTTCCACGCCGTATCCCCTCTGTTTGAAGTCAGCGGGGCTCTGCCAGACGCTGCGTCTGTCTTAGCGTCCTAGCTGGCTGCATTACACCGCTCGGTACGGGAGATAACGCGACTTGCCCGGTTCGGAGACCGGATTGTGATTTATAGCGACTTACAAAGCGCTAGAATGCTTTCGGGGCATTACAATCTCCGCGATATCCGTGAGGCCACGGTTTTGGTGAGCCGAGCGGATGTCGAGATTATTTTCTGTACGGTTCCTGCACATTTAATAATGACGGGGAATGAGGGAGTCAAAGAGTCCGCGAGGACTTGGCGATCAGACCATCGTTTCGCTCTTCCTCACACCGATTATATGGCAACAATACGGGCAGCTCTCAGGGCTTCTTGGCAAAGAAGATGGGAGTCGGTCGAGGGCAACTTAAAGTTACGTGCCATTGCGCCGCGACTGTTCATATTGACCTACCCCCAAATGCCGCGATGGCTTTAGGTTGCTTTCTGTATTCTCCGAATTGGACATACTCGCGGGACGCACCGCCATTTAATGAAGCGCTCGCCTGCGCCTTATTGTTAAGATTGCGTTGTCCCCCAGATTGTTTTTACACTCCCTTCGTGACACTCTGGGTGATCTTCGCGCACGTTACCTGTCCCAGTACCAGGACGAGCGACGTCGCTCCCGCTTGTACTCGAGACGTGTTGTTGCACACTAACTAGTGGACTATATGACTTTTGGGGGTAGTCTGCCCTCCTTCACTCTATTTGACTGTTTGTTGTGGGTCGCATATTCTTCCGTCTGGGGGAGGCGGGCCTCCCCGACGCTAGGGCTTTCTTTGGTGTTACATTTTTTCTTTTTATTTTTTTTTATCCTTACTTTTTTATTGTTGCTATTTGTTTTATTAATATAGCTTAGTTATATGATGTGATATGAGTACCGTGACTTCTGCCCTAGTATTCAATTGTAAGATGAGCTCCTAAAAAAAAAGTGGCTCCTAAATAATGCTACTAAGAAATCTTGATCTTCCAAAACTCTGCAACAGCACAAGACTCATAGTGAAAAGAATGATGCCTCATGTTATTGAAGCAACAATTCTTTCTACTTCTGGGAGAGGAGAAAATTTCTAGATACCAAGAATTTTTACTGCAATTTCCTGTCAAATTAGTTTTGCCATGTCAATAAACAAATTACAAGGTCAAACACAGTTAGTGTTTGAATTACACTTAGAAAATCCATGTTTTTCACATTGTCAATTCTATTTTGGATGCTTTAAGAGTTGAAAGCAAAAAAATCTCTACATTTATGCACCCATTGTATACATAGAAATAAATCCTTTCTGACAATTCTAATACTTAAAAATATTGGTTGTTATTTCATTTCTATATGATCCTAGATGTTTGTTAATTTTTCTAATATATTTATATTCTTGAAATATATTATATAGATACCAAGTTCGAAATCATTTCAATAATTCTGTCCTGGGCAACGCCAGGTAGTTCTGCTAGTGACTATAAATACCTAATAAAAGTAGCTTCGCACAAATACAATTCTCATTGTTCCCAATTTTGCTCTTCACTTTATTAAAAGTGTTCAGTAGGATAGAATAGAATGGACAATGATTTACGCTTTATGCTGTCATATTCATCGGATTTTAAATTAACTTCATACTTTATTTGCAGATGGAATGTCGACCTTCAAATGTCATTAAAGGTAGTTTGGCTCCATCTAACTCTAATGTACTTATGTGTGATAGAAGAGTAAAGCTTGATAAGCTGTCATCTGTTATCAATCGTTTCAAATGCGGTTTCTGTCCCTATCAAGCAAAAAAGAGAGGGACTCTTAAGATACATGAAAGGATCCACACAGGTGAAAGGCCTTTCAAATGCAGTTCATGCCCTTATCAAGCAATCTGTAGTGGGAGTCTTAAAAAACATGAAAGGATCCACACGGGTGAAAAGCCTTTCAAATGCAGTTCATGCCCTTATCAAGCAGCTGTTAGGTGGAGTCTTTACAGGCATGAAAGAACCCACACTGGTGAAAAGCCTTTCAAATGCCGTTCATGTCCCTATCAAACCGTCGAGAGAGGGCATCTTAATAAACATGAAAGGATCCATACCGGTGTAAAGCCTTTCAAATGCATGTCATGCCCTTATCAAGCAATCTGTGGTGGGAGTCTTAAAAAGCATGAAAGGATCCACACGGGTGAAAAGCCTTTCAAATGCAGTTCATGCCCTTATCAAACAATCTGTAGTGGAAGTCTTAAAAAACATGAAAGGATCCACACGGGTGAAAAGCCTTTCAGATGCAGTGAATGCCCTTATCGAGCAATCTGTAGTGGGAGTCTTAAAAGACATGAAAGACTGCACACTGAAAAACCTTTTAAATGCATTTCTTGCCAATATAAAGCATCTGATAAGGAGAGTATGTTGAAACATAAAAGAATCCACACGGTTGAAAAGCCTTTGAAATGCGTTTCGTGTTCCTATCAAACAGCCAGTAGCTGGCATCTTAAGCGGCATGAGAGAATAACGCACATTGGTGCATTATTCAAGTGCAGTTCCTGCCCCTATCAATCATCTGAAATAGGGAATCTTAAGACACATGAAATAACACATACACTTCTAAAGCCTTTCAAATGCACTTCAAGGTCTTATCAAGCAACCAATGCAGTCGAAAAGCCTTTCAAATGCAGTTCCTGTTCCTATCAAGCAACGTGGAGCTGGCATCTTGAGCGACATGTAAGAATCCACAGAAAATCCTCTTAAATGCAGTTATTGTATCTATGAAGCAGCCGAGAGAGAGTATCTTCGGAAACATGAAAGAATCTACACGGATGAAAAACATTTAAATGCACTTCGTGCTCCCAGCGATCAAAATCCAGTTTTATTTTTAACGACATTTAGTTACGAACTCGAATATCAAACCTTTCAAATTCATTTCTTCTCCTTATCAGTCCAATTCAAATGTAATATTAAAATAAACTTAATACGGAAACAGTAGGAAATTATTCATAGGCGTATCTGTGATGTAAATTATAATTTTAGCAAATACATCACTCAAGCATGTGGCCTCCCATACCAACTCGCAGTAAAAGGGGAATTTTAGAAGCTTTTTTTTTATAATCTCCCGATTGATGTCACGAACTGTACACTACAAATGCACCTGGTTCCTATCCTGCACAAGCGTCCCAATTCTGATTTTTGAGTACCCATGTTCGTTGTTGGAATTCGTTCCCACATAACTCCGGATTCCCTTCCAAATTCAGGGAAGCAGGGGGTCCGTTATAAAGGTCGCTGATGTAGGTAGCTTGCCTCACCTCTGAAGTGGTCTTATCGTTCTTTGTTTAATGTTTCGAGTAATTTAACCTTTTGATATAACGGAAAATTTACATGTATATATCAGAGCGTTTACGGTCTCGTGTTAGACGTTATCTATAAGATTCGTTATATTTCCAACTGTCTCTATGATTATTACCCCGGGGGCCAGGGGGATCTACCTGACACAGACTGCTGTAAAAGGTTGTGGGGGTATCATTGGATTCCTTAGACTATCAGCTATCACATCCAGGTTCACAACCTCGCGAATCGTCTGCTCAATCCGTGCAATCCAAGATGGCCCCCATTTGCATTTTTATTAATTAATATCTATCACATATCTATAAGTAATACCTTGATTATGGGTATTTGTGGGTCAACTAATCTGTTTATGATCTAGATATGCTAGAATGGTAATTTGTTATACAAAATCAATAAAAGTATTTTAGTAATTAGTTTTATCTTATTTGATAGCCGTTTGACATCGCACACAATGAACAGAATATATACAACATAGGTGGGTGCGATAACGAAAAAATATATCTCGATAACGATAACCTTATCGGAGATAACCGATGATCGATAACGCGATACATTTATTGCCCGATAAGGTGATAACCGATAAATTGATAAATCCAAAATTATAATACAATAGTAAGAATATTTGAATACTGTTTCTTAGTTTCTTACCTCGTGAGGCTCTTCCTTCATCTCCTCATAGGTTTTGAGGATTCTCCTCCCAGCTCGGACCTACCTATTTCTGCCTCCAAGGCACGCGCGGCTCGCCCCTGTGCTAAACTGGAACCAAAAACTGAAATTAGAGATTATCGCTATTTGGGATCCAAAAGTATCGGCGATACCGATAAATGGATAACGCGGAACAAAAATCGTATAACCGATAACCAGATATCGTTATCGCGATAACGCCCACAATGATATACTACAATCATAACAAACAAAGTAATAATTAAAGAGCAAGCACTATATAAGGCAACTTCTAAAGGAGGTATTCAATCCTTAATACTTATTTAAATATCAATATTGGACCATTATGAACATCAATTAAAACGGTGTTATCTTTAAGTTTTATAGTATTCTTACTGGTCATTTAACAGTTTACGGTTAACATTATATTCAATTTTATTCAATCCACTTTCTTAATTCTTTAAAAAATAAGGAATTATTGTAAAGAAGACTATATATGGAGTGATAACAAATCTTTCTTAAATATCCAGAAATTGATTGTCTCACAAGATCACTCATACAATGTTTTTTTCTTACATATACAACACAAATAATGAAAAAAGCTTCTGGTATGTGACAACATACCAGCAAACTATTCAGCCATCTGATTCTGATTCCTCAGAATGATCTGGTCACCCTTGGCACTTACAGCCAATATAGCAGGAAACTTTCATTCTGGCAAAAGAACAGTTTCTGCAGCAACCTTTTTTTCCATTCATATGACACTGTCTGCGACCAGTCCTGTGGCCACGATTGTCCAGTCATAGGAACTGGTACAAGCATTTTATCTTTGATGGCCCAACCATAGTCTTTAATATTTGGAAAATTAGGCTTAATTAGATGTGCAGTTTTGTCGATGATAGTATAATACATGGTGCGCCTCAGATTCAACATGAAGATATTTTCAGTAGGCGGCAACAATTTCAGCAAAGTTGCCTTGTTCGTGAGGAATTTGTTAGCCCCGGCCCGGCATCTGACAATGACATCCCTGCGATGGCATTACTTTTTACATGAATCGTAGTCCCCCGTAAGGGGCGCGGCGATTTGCCATCCTGGCAGCCGTGCTGACGGGATCCAGCGCCCCGTCCTGCCCCAGCTTAGCCTCTCTTCCTTCCTTCAGATGGCCTGTATTCCTATCCTACCTCGTCGCTTTTCATACAACCTCTCCCACAACTTTCTCTGGTCAGCCTCTAATTTCACAGGGTAAAAGCTGACCTTTTTCTCAGCCAATCGTCCTGGATCGGGGCTGAGGGGGGAGGGGACAATGTCCCCTAACCCCTGAGCTCCGGTCTGGGCTGGTTGGCTTTTAACAACCTGCTTCATCTTCACCCATACCTTCCTCACATCCCTTTTCCTCTCGTCTTCAAAATCTATCTTTTTTACGCAGTGTTCAAGGTGGAGCCGCCATGCCGAAGGACTGCCAGGCCACCAGGCGTGAGGGGTGGTCCCAAATGGCGGCGCCTGGCTCTGCCGGGCCTGTAAGCACCTCTTGCAGTGCGGGCTAGTGCAAGAGGTGGTGAGCGATTGCATCCCGTAGAAAAAAGAGGGTCACCATGCCAAATGATGCAAAAAAAAACATCTTCCCCCTAATTCCCCCTATAACAACAACAATGGAGCCGCCGTCGTGCAGCTCCACAGAAAAGATGGAGGTCCTCCCCCTGGGCTTGCGCAGGGGGCCCTCCATATTTCTCTAACCGCAGAGGAGGCTTACTCCTCTCCTTCGCTTACGGGTGCAGGGGACTCCCCCTCCCCCACTTCTCTGGAGGTGCTTTCGAGCACCCCTCTTCAAGCGGCAGTCCCATCTTTTCTTTCCAAGGAGACTGCCAAGAAAGCCAGCAGGCAGCCCACTGCCGACCGCCCTTCGTGTAAGCGGCTCGGTAGGGCAAACCCCATTAGGGGGGAGAGGGAATCCAGGCCCCTTCGGTCACTTCCCTCAAAAGACCTGCTGGCAACAATATTGAACCTTGCCGGGGTCAAGGCCTGTGCCTCCCCACACAAGACTAGTGACAATACAGCCAACGGGACCTGCGATGTCTTGGGAGGGTATGGCCAACTGGAGGCCCCTCCTGTGACACACATGGTCCTTGAGGAACCCCAGCCTCAGACGGTAGGACCTTCCATGGGGGAGAATCCGGGCTCGGCGCCAAGCACCGAACCCGAATCCGCCCCTATGCAAGGTCCTCCTCAAACGGCTGAGGAACCTGAGGCAGTACAATGAGGGAAGGGATCTCCTCCGACAGGTGCCCCTACGACTACCGGGACCTTCTCAATTTCGGAGAGGGACCTGGCTGAGGCCGGTCCATCTGACAAGGGGCTTCTGCCAGCGGAGGTGAGAAGCGGGTTCATTCCCCGCCCTCCTCTCCTAAAAAGAAGAATAAAAAGACAAGAAAGACCAAAAAGACTCGGGGCTCCTCTCCATCCGTGGGGGCTGCGTGGACGGATGGGTCTGCTGCCACTTTGGTAGGTGACCAAGCCAAGATTAGCACATCGGCCCCTCTACCCCCCCGGTGAGTGTGACGCCGCACTCTACCATGAACTTTGTGAAAGGAGTAGTTTATGCGAGGGAACTCGTTGACTACTCCATTGAGGACATCACCCTAGAGCTGGCCGACCATGGGGCGGTTAAGGTCGAGCGTGTAATGAGAAAACAGGGAGGGGCCTCGAGACCCACCCCTACACTCTTCGTCACGTTCGACTGTGACAAGCTCCCTGAGTCGGTGCGTGCCGGTTGGTACCGCTACCGCGTGAAGGCATTCGTGCCACTGCCGCGGTGGTGCTATTACTGTCACCGGTTGGCCATAAGAATCGCTGATGTAGACTTGCAAAGTCGGGGTCACACAAAGTCTGTGTAAATTGCTCCAAGGTCGCACACGATAAGTCCAAATCGTGTGTGGACAAGTGTGACAATTGCGGAGAGCCGCACGCTGCTTCTTCGCAGCAATGTGGTGCATATCTCCTTGAGAAAGAAATCCTGGCCGTTCAGGCCCAGGATCGAGTCTCATTCCGCGAGGCTAAGACTTGGTCCTGGCGCGCCCGGCTCTGCCTGGGACTTCATATGCCTCAATAGTTAGAAAGGCACCCTCTGCTCCTGGCCCATCCAGGACAACGAGCACGGTTGTTTCCACGCCCATTCGGAGCCCTTCTGCGGTCTCTACCCAACCCGGGCGCTCCTCTGGTAAAGCTGGCGGCAAAAAGGGTTCATACCCAGCCCCGGCTTAAACCAGGGCTCTCCCCTCTTCCCCCAGCGTGACCGTTTCCCGTAAGGCGAAACGGCCACGCGCCTCCACTGAGTCGTTAGACTCACAGGAGGCAACCCCCCTAAAGATGGTCGCTAGGCCATCTTCCGGGGTTCCTAAAGCTGTTCCCCGAAAGGAGGACAGCAAGAAAGGAGCTTCGGCTCCTTCGCTTACGCCCCGAGGTGGAGAGAGTGTATCGAAGACGGTGGTTGCTCGAAAAGAGGGCCCTCCGCTTCCGAAGCCGCAACGCCTCCCTAAGGTTTCGAGGCGGAGGGAGGAAAAGACTCGCATGGCGAGCCCAACCTCCCCCAATAAGTCCTCGAAGGCGACAGCGCTTTCAGCGCTTTGTCCGGCCAACAGCGCCCGGGGTTCTGCCCCCGGGGAGCGTACGGCCATCTCCGTGAGGGTCTTCAGTTCGAAGAGGGACCCCGCGTCTCCTCCGAGCTAGGCCTGGAGGGCATATTCCATCAATGGAATTGCCGTGGACTCCGGGCCAACTGGAAGGAGCATCGGAGGCTCGTCTCTTCCCGTTCCCCGTTAGCTATCGTTTTACAGGAGACCATGCTAGGCGCGTGCCCCCTGCCCGCCCTTCCGGGGTATAAGTGTCTTGCAACCCCACCACCACGGGTTCATGGGCTGGGGGATGCGCGGTTTACACCCGGCATGATGTCTCCGTTCTTCCTTTCTCTTTAGATACCTCCTTTCAAGCAGTGGCTGTGCAGCTGCACCTGGATAGGAGGTATACTATCATTTCTACGTACATTCCACCGTCAGCTGACTTCGACGCGGGGGACTTCCGCCGTGTCGTGGCACGGTTGGCGAGGCACTATCTCCTTCTTGGAGATCTGAACGGAAGGCATCCTCTCTGGGGAGATTACTCCATAAATCCCAGGGGACAAGTCCTTGCCGATCTGACCGAAGAGCTTGAGATGGGTGTCCTAGACGTGGATGAGGTTACGCATCACTGTCTGAGAACCGCTTCATTTTCTTGCCTTGACCTATCTTTGTGCTCTTCGGATGAGCAGCCTGATTTTGATTGGGAGGTGGTCGATGACCTCCATGTTAGTGATTACTTTCCCATTCAAATATCATTTTCAGGGCAACTGCTGCCTTAGAGCCCACCTCGGTGGTGCTTGGCGCGGGCGCGGTGGCCTGCATTTCAAGAAATGACTGAATTCTCTATCTCAGTCGAGGAGTTTAGGTCGGTAGATGAGGCCGTTGAGTTCTTCTCCGGCAACCTCATCGCCGTGGGCCTGACTACTATTCTTAGGACGTCTAGGCGTTTTGCACGCCGACTATTTCCATGGTGGTCGGCCGAGTGTGAGACGGCCCTCAAACAGAAGCGTTATGCCTACATGCGCTATAAGCGCCGCCCGAACGATTTCACTGTCGCTGAATTTCGTCGGGCTAGGGCTAGGTTCCGGTATATTTCGAAGCACGCCCGCCGCTCTTCTTGGCGGGCATACGTGTCTTCACCAAACGGGAAGAGCCGTTTAGCTGAGGTGTGGAAGCGAGTCAAAAGGATTCGGGGCCGGTTCTCGCAGGACCCCCCTCCCGTTCTCCAGAAGAATGGGACCGCAATCTCGGACCCCGCGTCCGTGGCGGAATCCTTAGCGACCGCTTTTCCGCATTCTCTAGCCGTGATGCTGCTCCGCCAGCATTCAATGCACGTCGTGATGTCGCAGGAGGACGCAGACTGGACTTTACCTCCACAGGCGGAGAACCCCTCAACGACAAGTTTACTGTGAGTGAGTTGCGTTCCGCTCTCGCTTCGTGCGCGGACACCGCCAAAGGGCCGTACGATGTCCCGTACGCCATGCTTCGACACCTGGTTGAGCGAGGCATGGCCTTTCTGTTAGATTTGTTTAATAGGATATGGGTGGAAGGTCTTCTCCCAGACTCCTGGCAAATCGCTACTGTGCTCGCCTCTCGCAAACCAGGGTGAGATCACTCTACTCCGACCGGTTTCCGCCCAATCTCTCTAACCTCCTGCGTGTGCAAGTTGATGGAGAAATTGGTAAATGTTAGACTAGCCTTTTTCCTGGACAGTGGAGGCCATCTATCTTCCGCACAGAGCGGCTTCCGCAAGTTCCACTCCACGTCGGATGCTCTGCTCCGACTGGAAAATGCTGTCTGCGAGGCTTTCATTCGTAGACAGCACTACGCCACGGTCTTTTTCGATCTGGAGAAGGCCTATGATACCGCATGGCGATACGGTATCATGGAGACTCTCCACACGATGGGGGCGAGGGAACGCCTCTCAATGTTTATATCTGAATTTTTTCTGAGATCGTCGATTCCGCGTACGGGTTGGGGAGCCCTCTTCGACCCAAAGGAGCAGGAAGAGGGTGTCCCGCAGGGAAGTCTCCTCAGTTTTACACTCTTTGCCCTGAGCATCAACGGCATCACCTCGGTGCTGCCGGAAGATGTTCTCGCTACGCTCTATGTGGACGACCTTTCGATCTCTTTTGGCGCGGCCCAGATGCCAACTCTGGAGCGTCGACCCAACAGGCATTGAACCGTGTCTCTCGCTATGCCGAAGCGCACAGGTTTCGGTTTTCTTCGGCCAAGACTAAGGTGGTGCACTTCTGCCGCCATTCACGGCTTCACCCCGACCCAGATTTGTTTCTTAATGGGGTGCGCCTGGATGTGGTTGAGTCGCACCGTTTCCTTGGTCTTGTATTCGACCGACGCCTCACCTGGGAGGCTCATATTCGCAGCCTCAGGGTCTCTTGTACCCGCGCCATGGATATTCTCTGTTCGGTGACGTTCAGCGCTTGAGGCGCTGATAGGGCTACTGCCCTACTTTTTTATCGATCCTTTGTTCGTTCGAAGCTGGACTACGGATGCGAGTTTTGTGCATCCGCAGCCGAGCGTTTATTGCGGAAGGTGGATTTGATCCACCACACCGGCCTTTCCCTTGCGACTGGTGCCTTCCGCACTTCCCCCATTGAGAGCCTGTTGGTCGATGCTGGGGAGATGCCACTCGCTCTGCGCCGCGTGCAGTGCATCACTCGCCTGTACGCGCGAGCCCGGTGCCTCCATCAGTCGCCAACAGCTCTCACTACATCCGCAGCTGATCTCGACGGTGCCTCTGCCGCCGAAAGACGCCAGTCATACCCTAATCCCTTTGGGTTTAGGGCCAGGAGACTCCTTCGAGAGCTAGATATAGCTCTCGGGCCGGTGGCGCTCTCTGGTTCTGCCCAGGACGCCACGCTGGAGGGTACCACATTTGGCTATTTGTCGCCACGCCTCTGCTCCAAAGCTTATACTGCGCCGGGAGTATTGCGTTCGACCGTTTTGGAGCACACATCGTGTCACGCTGGAACCGTGCCCGCGTATACGGATGGCTCCAAGTCCCTAGAGGGGGTCGGCTTCGACGCCGTATCCCCTCTGTTTTAAGTCAGCGGGGCTCTACCAGGCGCTGCGTCTGTCTTCAGGCCGAGCTGGTAGCAATACACCACTCGGTACGGGAGATTACGTAACGTGCCCGGTTCGGAGACCGGATTGTGATCTATAACGACTCACAAAGCGCCCTGAGTGCTCTTGGGGCATTGGAATCTCCGCATCCCCTGGTTCGCGTTATCCGTGACGCCACGGTTTTGGCGCGCCGTGCAGATGTCGAGATTATCTTCTGCTGGGTTCCTGGACATGTAGGAATTGTGGGGAATTAGCGCGCCGATAAGGGTGCCAAAGAGTCCGCGAGGACTCTGCGACCGGACCAGCGTTTTGCTCTTACTCACACCGACTACATGGCAGGAATACGGGCAGCTCTTCGGACTGCTTGGCAAAGAAGATGGGAGCCGGTCGAAGGGAACTTAAAGTTGCGTGCCATTGCGCCGCGACTGTTCCCATGGACCTATCCCTTAATGCCGCGGCGGCTTCAGGTTGCTTTCTGTCGTCTCCGAATCGGGCACACTCGTGTGACGCATCGCTTTTTGATGGAGCGCTCGCCTGCGCCCTATTGCAACGACTGCGTCGTCCCCCAGACGTTCGGCACATTCTTGTCGAATGTCTCAGTCTGGGTGATCTTCGCGCACGATACTTGTCCCGGCACCGGGATGGGCGGGGTCGCTACCGCCTGTCCCTTGTACTCGGGACGAGTTCGTGCACATTGACTTTTGGGGGGAGGCCTGGGCTTCTTCCCTTTATTTAAGGTTCTTTTTGTTTTTTGTTAGATATCTTTGTTTTGTAGGTTGCACTCTCCTGCACCGGGGTGAGGGGAACCTCCCCCTGCTCCCGGAGATTGCTTCCTGATTGTTAAGTTTTCCAATTTATATCGTTATGTTTTCATATATTTTTTTTAAAGTAGCCTAGTTCTAGGCTGTCGTATTTTTCGGCGACTTATGCCTAAGTGGGTAGTTGCCAGATGGGCTTTATAAAAGTAAAAAAAAATGAATCGTAGTCATAAGATCTCGATCTTGGTTGATCAAGTCATCCGTAATATTCAACTGTCCATTTTCACCAAATGCTTCAAGCGCACTGGTGTTGACTTTGGTCGACTCGGTGAACCATCCCTTTTTGCTAGTGAAGTAAGGGTGGCTTGTAGTATCCCTTTCACTGAAACTATGTCGAAATGGCAGCAATTTGCATTATAACGCACTGGCCCAGTTCGGACCCAGAGCTCTTCAAGCTGTGTCATCAGTATTGATGCATAGAGTAACAACAGTGTCATTGGCATGCACAATAATACTCAGCTGCATCCTTGTTCGCAGAGAAGATGGAGTAGAGAATGATTCTGGTATCCGCTTCCTGTGTTGATCCAAGCTCATGAACGTTGAACACAGTTCCTCCTGTTAGATCAACTGACTTGGACATTTCTCGAAAGCCACCACCAATGTAGAGGGATCTTGAACCCATGAATGAATTTTCCTTTTCCAGATTACTCCAATAATTGGGCAGATACATCAGAAGTTAAAATTTGTTCTGATTGCTTGAAAAAAACTCTTTTGGGTCTGGAACATTATACTGGCTCCCCACTTCATCCAGCTTTTGAATTCTGTTTCCAATGCGTTTTAAACGGGTTGCATCTTTCGTACTAGGGGCCCAGTATCAGTCACGGCAAAAGTGAATGGACCTTGCACCATGTAGAAAACTATTCAGAATTTGTTTTTTCAGTCTGTTTGCATAATGTGCAAAATTTTCATTTTTTTGACTGGGAAGCAACGAATAAGGCCCATTGCATAAACGATAACCGATGTACAATTATCAGTGTATGGTAGCTCTTCTACACTTCACTTGATACATGTGTCTCAACTTTGAGGACTTTGATGAGGTCCGATTTGAATCCTGATGACCTCATCGTTGCATCGCTTTCAAACAATGCTGGTGGCATTGAGCTACATTCATAATCACCTAGACAATGTCTGATATCCACTTTGCCACCACTGGCAGCTATTTGGGTGATACGAAGCGACGCGGCCATTCGGTCACTTTTTTGTGGTGTTTGAGGTTTTGTTCCTTGCTCTTTGTATTATTATTATTATTTGCACTTTTCAGTCGCCAGAATCATGATAAGGGTTTTCAGAGGCAGAGTTAAGGTGGAACATTGCACGGTATCTCGTGCTAACAGAGGCTGCGATAACCTTAGGAGTGACCTTGGTACGAGCAGTAGGCTTCAGTGCTAATCCTCGAAAATCACTAGTTTCTTTACCATCCCCCGTAAGGGGCACGACGATTTGCTCTCCTGGCCGCCGTGCTGACGGGACTCAGCGCCCCGTCCGGCTCCAGCTTAGCATGCTTTTTCTCCTTCCCTTGCCCCTACTTCGTCTTCTGTATCAATTCTCTTTCACCCTTCATCGTCCTTCCATCTACGTTTATTTGTCGATCTCGGTGTATCGGAGCTGTCCGTCAGGGGGCGCGACCCTTTAGCTGGTCCTTCCTGTGTTGGTTGGTGGGTGTTTGAGCCGGCGTGGCGCTCTTGGGGGTCTTCGCTTCACCAGCCGGTAAATTTCCGAGGTTGGCCGGCCATTTTTAAAACGATGGTTGGGTCAGGGGTCGACGTGCTTACCCTTCTGGTTGGGTCGGCGCTCCGAGTAGGTGTCTTGACGGTAGACAATGGCTGCGCTGTGCGTGTTCGCACCCCCTTTCCTACTCTACTTTATATGGGTAATAATAAAAAAAAATTTCGTACTACGCCTGTCAATAAGTCTTCTTTTCCGCGCTTGTTAGATCCCTTCGCAGAAGAGATAGATCCTGGTTTGGATTATCCTCGTTTTCTGGTGCTGAATTCCAGTTCCGGGTCTCCGCTTCCTAAATTGGACGTGTTTGATTTGAATGAAAAGTTTGAGTCCCGCTGTGGTGCGCCCCGCCGTATGTGGGCCCGTGGTAGTGGCGATTTAGTGGTTGAGGTAACTTCACGAGAGCAGTGTGGTGCTGTACGGTATTTGTCCTTCTTTCGGAGGTCCCGGTTTCGGTTGTGCCCCACCCTCCCCTTAATTTAGCTATGGGAGTGATTCGCTGCAACGAATTATTACAATATGTTTCGAGACTAAAGGATAAACTTTCATCCCAGAGAGTTACGGACGTTTATATAGTTTCTAAGTTTGTTGGTCCCGCTAAGGTTTCTCCGAGTACGTTCATCGTCCCTTTTGAGCTTCAGGATCTGCCCCGGTTTGTTCGTGCTGGTTATTTTCGTGTCCCTGTGTCCCCTTATGTCGAGCTCCCATACATTGTTTTAATTGCCACTAGTTTGGCCATATGAGCAGCAATTTTAGGCAGTCTCGTCGCTGTGTGGCTTGTGCGTTGGCGTATCATGGCTCCTCTTGTGGGAATCATGAATGTTGCGCCAATTGTGGAGGTTTCCATAGCACGGCTTCACGTTATTGTCTGGTATTCCTTTTTGAGAAGGAGTTCCTGGCTTTTCTGGACTTCCGTGAGGTCCCCCCGTAAGGGGCGCGGCGATTTGCCATCCTGGCCGCCGTGCTGACGGGACTCAGCACGTTGTCCTACCCCAGTTTAGCCTCTTCTTCTTCCTTCAAAACACTTGTTCCCTTTCTTTTCATACAACCTCTCCCACAACTTTCTCTGGTCAGCCTCTAATTTCACAGGGTAGATGCTGACCTTCTTTTCAAGCCAACCGTCCCGGATCGGGGCTGAGGGGGAAGGGGACAACTTTCCATTACCCCTGAACTCCGGTTTGGAATGGGTTTTTTTTTAACAACCTGCTTCATCCCCACCCATACCTTCCTCACATTCCTTTTCCTCTCCTCTTCACAATCTATCCTTTTACGCCGCGTTCAAGGTGGAGCCGCCATGCCGATGGACTCCCAAGCCACCAGGCGGGAGGGGTGTTCCCAAATGGCGGCGCCTGGCTCTGCCAGGCCTGTAAGCACCTCTTGCAATGCGGGCAACTGTGAGAGGTGGTGAGCTATTGCGTCCCGCAGAAAATTTAGAGTCACCATGCCCAATGATGTTAAAAAACCAAATCTCCCCCTAATTCCCCCTTGCTCATCGACCGAGCCGCCCTCGAGCACCTCCAACGAAAAAATGGAGCCCCCCTCCCCTGTGCTTGCGCAGGGGACCCTCCATATTTCTTTAACCGGAGAGGAGGCTTACTCCTCTCCTACTCATACGGGTGAAAGGGACCCCCCTCACCCCCTTCTCTGGAGGTGCTTTCGGGCACCTCCCTATTTCCAGCGGCAGTCCATCCTTTTCTTTCTAAGGGAACTGCCAAGAAAGCCAGGAGGCAGCCCATTGCCGACCGCCCCTCGTGTAAGCCGCTCGGTAGGGCAAACCACCTTAGGGGGGAGAGGGAAGCCAGGCCCCTTCGGTCGCTTCCCTCAAAAGACCTGCTGGCAAGAATATTAAACCTTGCCGGGGTCAAGGCCTGTGCCTTCCCACAAAAGACTGGTGACGTTGCCAAGGGGACCTGCGATGTCCTGGGAGGAGATGGCCAACTGGAGGCCCCTCCTGTGATAGCCATGGTCCTTGAAGAAACACAGCCTAAGACGGTAGGGCCTTCCATAGGGGGGAATCCGTGCTCGACGCCAAGCACCGAACCCGAATCCGCCCCTATGCAAGGTCCTCCTCAAACGGCCGAGGGCTCCGAGGCAGTACAAGGAGGGGAGGGATCTCCTCCAAACGGGGCCCCTGCGACCACCAGTACCTTCTCAATTTCGGAGAAGGATCTGGCTGAGGCCGGTCCATCTGGCCTAGGGGCTCCTATCGGCGGAGGTGAGAAGCGGGTTCATTCCCCGCCCTCCTTTCCAAAAAAGAAAAAGACTAAGAAGACTCGGGGCTCCTCTCCATCCGCGGGGGGTACGGGGACGGATGGGTCTGCTGCCACTTTGGCAAGCGACCAAGCCAAGACGGGCACATCCGGCCCCTCTGTCGCCCTGGTTGCGGAGCCTCTGACTAAGACTAAATGTGCAATGGGTGGAGCCTTGATGACATCTGGGCCCCTGATTCAGAGGTTACCTGGCGTTTTTGAGCCCGCTGGCTTCAAACGCTTCCTCGTTATTCGCTCCACTGATTGCAGCATGTTGGCCAAGGGTAACATAATCCATCAGAGGAGAGGATTAGCTAGTACAATTAGAAGAGAGCCGAAGGTGACCCGTTTCTCGGACGGGAGCCTTCTGGCGAATGCGGTGAATCCCGCCGAGGCGGCCAAGATTAGTGCTCTTCGGACACTTCATGGCACCCCGCTGAGTGTGATGCCGCACTATACCATGAACTTTGTAAAAAGGAGTAGTTTATGCGAGGAAACTCGTTGACTACTCCATTGAGGACATCACCCTAAAGCTGGCCGACCATGGGGTGGTCAAGGACGAACGTGTGATGAGAAAACAGGGAGGGGCCTCGAGACCCACCCCTACACTCTTCGTCACGTTCGACTGTGACCTTACTCCCTGAGTCGGTGCGTGCCGGTTGGTAACGCTACCGCGTGAAGGCATTCGTGCCACTGCCGCGGCGGTGCTATTACTGTGACGCTTCGGGGTCATCCGAAGTTTGTGTAAATTGCTCCAAGGCCGCACACGATAAGTCCAAATCGTGTGTGGACAAGTGTGTCAATGGCGGAAAGCCGCACCCCACTTCTTCGAAGCAATGTGGTGTATATCTCCTTGAGAAAGAAATCCTGGACGTTCAGGCCCAGGATCGACTCTCAATCTGCGAGGCTAAGGACTTGGTCCTGGCGTGCCTGGCTCTGCCTGAGACGTCATATGCCTCAATAGTTAGAAAGGCACCCTCTGCTCCTGGCCCATCCAGGCGAACGAGCACGGTTGTTTCCGCTCATTCGGAGTCCTTCTGTGGGCTCTACTCAACCCTGGCGCTCCCCTGGTAAAGCTGGCGGCAAAAAGGGTTCACACCTAGCCCTGGCTAAAACCAGGGCTCCCCCCTCTTCCCCCACCATGACCGTTTCCCGTAAGGCGAAACGGCCGCGCGCCTCCACCGAGTCGTTAGACTCACAGGAGGCATCACCCCTGAAGATGAACGCTAGGCCATCTTCCGGGGTTCATAAAGCTGTCCCCCGAAAGGAGGACAGCAACAAAGGAGCTTCGGTTCCTTCGCCCACACCCCGAGGTGGAGCGAGTGGCTCGGAGACGGTGGTTGCTCGAAAAGAGGGTCCCCCGTCTTCGAAGGCGCAACGCCCGCCTAAGGTTTCGAGGCGGAGGGAGGAAAAGACACGCATGGCAAGCCCAACCTCCCCCAATAAGTCCACGAAGGCGACAGCGCTTTCAGCGCTTTGTCCGGCCAACAGCGCCCGGGGTTCTGCCTCCGGGAAGCGTACTGCCATTCCCGTGAGGGTCTTCAGTTTGAAGAGGACCCCCGCGTCTCCTCCGAGCTAGGCGTGGAGGGCATATTCCTTCAATGGAATTGCCGTGGACTCCTGGCCAACTGGGAGGAGCTGCGGAGGCTCGTCTCGTCCCGTTCCCCGTTAGCTATCTCTTTGCAGGAGACCATGCTAGGCGCGTGCCCCCTGCCCACCCTCCTGAGGTATAAGGGTCTTGCGACCCCACCACCGCGGGATGGCCGAGCTGGGGGATGCCCGGTTAACACCCGGCATGATGTCTCCGTTCTTCCTTTCTCTTTAGATACCTCCTTTCAGGCAGTGGCTGTGCAGCTGCACCTGGATAGGAGGTATACTATCATTTCTGCGTACATTCCACCGTCAGCTGACTTCGACGCAGGGGACTTCCGCCGTGTCGTGGCACGGTTACCGAGGCACTATCTGTTGCTTGGAGATCTGAACGGCAGGCATCCTCTCTGGGGAGATTACTCCATAAATTCCAGGGAACAAGTCCTTGCCGATCTGATCCAAGAGCTTGAGATGGGTGTTCTAAACGTGGATGAGTTTATGCATCACTATCCGAGAACCGCTTCATTTTCTTGCCTTGACCTATCTTTGTGCTCTTCGGATGCACAGCCTGATTTTGATTGGGGGGTGGTCGATAACCTCCATGGTAGTGATCATTTTCCCATTCAAATATCATTTTCAAAGCAACTGCCACATGAGAGCCCACCTCGGTGGTGCTTGGCACGGGCGCGGTGGCCTGCATTTCCAGAAATTGCTGAATTTTCTATCCCAGATGAGTTTAGGTCGGTAGATGAGACCGTTGAGTTCTTCTCCGGCAACCTCATCGCCGCGGGCCTGACTACTATTCCTAGGACGTCTGGCCGTTTTGCACGCCGACCACTCCCATGGTGGTGGGCCGAGTGTTATACGGCCCTCAAACAGAAGCGTTATCTCTACATGCGCTATAAGCGCCGCCCGAACTATTTCACTGTCGCTGAATTTCGTCGGGCTAGGGCTAAGTTCCGATATATTGCGAAGCACGCCCGCCGCTCTTCTTGGCGGGCATACGTGTCTTCACTTAACAGGAAGACCCCTTTAGCAGGGGTGTGGAGGCGAATCAAAAGGATTCGGGGCAAGTTCTTGCAGGACCCCCCTCCCGTTCCTTCGGAGAATGGGACTGCAATCTCGGACACCCGTACGTCGATTCCGCGTACGGGTGGGGGAAGCCCTCTCCGGCCCAATGGAGCAGGAAGAGGGTGTCCCGCAGGGAAGTGTCCTCATTGTCGCACTCTTTGCCCTGAGCATCAACGGCATCACCTCCGTGCTGCCGGAAGATGTTCTCGCTACGCTCTACGTGGACGACCTTTCGATCTCTTTTGGCGCGGCCCAGATGCCAACTCTGGAGCGTCGATTCCAACAGGCATTGAACCGCGTCTTTCGCTATGCCGAATCGCACAGTTTTCGGTTTTCTTTGGCAAAGACCAAGGTGGTGCACTTTTGCCGCCACCCACGGCTTCACCCCGACCCAGATTTGTTTCTTAATGGGGTGCGCCTGGATGGGGTGGAAACGCACGGTTTCCCTGGTCTTGTATTCGACCGACGCCTCATCTGGGAGGCTCATGTTCGCAGCCTTAGGGTCTCTTGTACCCGTGCTATGGACATTCTCCGTTCTGTGACGTTCAGCGCTTGGGGTGCTGATAGGGCTACTGCCCTACTTTTTTATCGATCCTTTGTTCGTTCGAAGCTTGTTTACGGATGCGAGTTTTATGCATCCGCAGCCGAACGTTTATTGCGGAAGGTGGATTCGATCCACCACACCAGCCTTCGCCTTGGGACCGGTGCCTTCCGCACTTTCCCCATTGAGAGCCTGTTGGTCGATGCTGGGGAGATGCCACTCGCTCTGCGCCGCGTTCAGTGCATCACTCGCCTGTACGCGCGAGCCCGGCGCCTACCTCAATCGCCAACAGCTCTCACTGCATCCGCAGCCGATCTCGATGTTGTCTATGCCGCCGAGAGACGCCAGTCATACCCTAAAAAGGGTTTAGGGCTAGGAAACTCCTTCGAGATTTTGATATAGCTCTCGTGCCGGTGGTGCCTCTGGTTCTGCCCAGGACGCTACCCTGGAGGGTACCACATTTGGCTATTTGTCGCTACGCCTCTGCTCCCAAAGCTTGTACGGCACCGGGAGTATTGCGTTCGACCTTTCTGGAGCACACCTCGTCTCATGCTGGAACCGTGCCAGTGTATACGGATGGCTTCAAGTCCCAAGAGGGGGTCGGCTTCCACGCTGTATCCCCTCTGTTTGAAGTCAGCGGGGCTCTGTCAGGTGCTGCGTCTGTCTTCACGGCCGATCTGGTGGCAATACACCACCCGTTACGGGAGATCACGCGACGTGCCCGGTTCGGAGAGCAGATTGTGGTCTATAGCGACTCACAAAGCGCCCTGAGTGCTCTCGGGGCATTGGAATCTCCGCATGCCCTGGTTCGCGAAATCCGTGACTTCACGGTTATGGCGAGCCGGGTAGATGTCGAGATTATCTCCTGCTGAGTTCCTGGACATGTAGGAATTGCGGGGAATGAGCGCGCCAAAGAGTCCGCGAGGACTCTGCGGCCGGACCAGCGTTTCGCTCTTCCTCACACCGACTACATGGCAGGAATACGGGCAGCTCTTTGGACTGCTTGGCAAAGAAGATGGGAGACGGTCGAAGGGAACCTTAAGTTGTGTGCCATTGCGCCACGACTGTTCCCATTGACCTATTCCCCAATGCCGCCCCCGTAAGGGGCGCGGTGATTTGCCATCCTGGCCGCCGTGCTGACGGGATCCAGCGCTCCGTCCGGCCCCAGCTTAGCCTCTCTTCCTTCCTTCAGATAGCCCGATTTCTCCCCTACCTCGTCGCTTTTCATACAACCTCTCCCACAACTTTCTCTGGTCAGCCTCTAATTTCACAGGGTAGAATGCTGACCTTCTCAAGCCAACCACCCCGGATCGGGGCTGAGGGGGGAGGGGACATTGTTCCCTAACCCCTCAGCTCCGGTTCGGGATGGGTTTTTTTTAACAACCTGCTTCATCCCCACCCATACCTTCCTCACATCCCTTTTCCTCTCCTCTTCACAACCTATATTTTTTACGCCGTGTTCAAGGTGGAGCCGCCATGCCGAAGGACTGCCAGGCCACCAGGCGGGAGGGGTGGTCCCGAATGGCGGCGCCTGGCTCTGCCGGGCTTGTAAGCACCTCTCGCAGTGCGGGCAACTGCGAGAGGTGATGAGCTATTGCGTCCCGTAATAAAAAGAGGGTCACCATGCCCATGAATGAAAAAAAACACCAAAAAACCCAACCCCCAACTTCCCCAAGAAAATCAACGGAGCCGCCCTCGGGCAGCTCCACCGAGAAAATGGAGGTCCCCCCCCTTGTGCTTGCGCAAGGGACCCTCCATAATTCTTTAACCGGAGAGGAGGCTTACTCCTCTCCTACGCCTACGGGTGTAGGGGACTCCCCCTCACCCCCTTCTCTGGAGGTGCTTTCGGGCACCTCCCTATCTCCAGCGGCAGTCCCTCCTTTGCTTTCTAAGGGGACTGCCAAGAAAGCCAGCAGGCAGCCCACTGCCGACCGCCCCTCGTGCAAGCGGCTCGGTAGGGCAAACCCCCTTAGGGGGGAGAGGGAAGCCAGGCCCCTTCGGTCGCTTCCCTCAAAAGACCTGCTGGCAAGAATTTTAAACCTTGCTGGGGTCAAGGCCTGTGCCTCCCCACACCACCTGACTAGAGACAATACTGCCAAGGGGACCTGCGATGTCCTGGGAGGGGATGGCCAACTGGAGGCCCCTCCTGTGATAGACATGGTCCTTGAGGAGACCCAGCCTCAGACGGTAGGGCCTTCCATGGGGGGGGAATTCGGGCTCGGCGCCAAGCACCGAACCCGAATCCGCCCCTATGCAAGGTCCTCCTCAAATGGCTGAGGGCTCCGAGGCAGTAAAAGGAGGGGAGGGATCTCCTCCGACAGGTGCCCCTACGACAACCAGGACCTTCTCCATTTCGGAGAGGGACCTGGCTGAGGCTGGTCCATCTGGCCTGGGGACTTCTGCCGGCGGAGGTGAAAGCGGGTTCATTCCCCGCCCTCCTCTCCGAAAAAGAAAAAGAAAAAGACTAAAAAGACAAAAAAGACTCGTGGCTCCTCTCCATCCACGGGGGCTGCGGGGACGGATGGGTCTGCTGCCACTCTGGCAAGCGACCAAGCCAAGATCGGCACATCCGGCCCCTCTACCCCCTCGTGTGCGGAGCCCCTGACAAAGAAGACTAATACCAAGAGTGCACAGGGCGGAGCCTCGATGACATCGGGGCCCCTCATTCAGAGGTTACCTGGCGTTTTCGAGCCCGCTGGCTTCAAACGCTTCCTCGTTATTCGCTCCACTGATGGCACCATGTTGTCCAAGGGCAACATGATCCATCAGAGGAGAGGATTAGCTAGTGCAATTGGTAGAGAGCCGAAGGTAACCCGTTTCTCGGACGGGAGCCTTCTGGCGAATGCGGCGAATCCCGCCGAGGCGGCCAAGATAAGTGCTCTTCGGACACTTCATGGCTCCCCGGTGAGTGTGACGCCGCACTCTACCATGAACTTTGTGAAAGGAGTAGTTTATGCGAGGGAACTCGTTGACTACTCCATTGAGGACATCACCTTAGAGCTGGCCGACCATGGGGCGGTCAAGGTCGAACGTGTGATGAGAAAACAGGGAGGGGCCTCGAGACCCACCCCTACACTCTTCGTCACGTTCGACTGTGACAAGCTCCCTGAGTCGGTGCGTGCCGGTTGGTACCGCTACCGCGTGAAGGCATTCGGCCCACTGCCGCGGCGGTGCTATTACTGTCACCGCTTCGGCCATACGAATCGATCATGTAGACGTGCAAAATCGGGGTCACCCGAAGTCTGTGTAAATTGCTCCAAGGTCGCACACGATAAGTCCAAATCGTGTGTGGCCAAGTGTGTCAATTGCGGAGAGCCGCACCCTGCTTCTTCGAAGCAATGTGGTGCATATCTCCTTGAGAAAGAAATCCTGGCCGTTCAGGCCCAGGATCGACTCTCATTCCGCGAGGCAAAGGACTTGGTCCTGGCGCGCCCGGCTCTGCCTGGGACGTCATATGCCTCAATAGTTAGGAAGGCACCCTCTGCTCCCGGCCCATCCAGGCCAACGAGCACGGTTGTTTCCGCGCCCATTCGGAGCCCTTCTGCGGGCTCTACCCAACCCGGGCGCTCCCCTGGTAAAGCTGGCGGCAAAAAGGGTTCATACCCTGCCCCGGCTAAAACCAGGGCTCCCCCCTCTTCCCCCAGCGTGACCGTTTCCCGTAAGGCGAAACGGCCACGCGCCTCCACCGAGTCGTTAGACTCACAGGAGGACAGCAACAAAGGAGCTTCGGCTCCTTCGCCCACGCCCCGAGGTGGAGCGAGTGGCTCGGAGACGGTGGTTCCTCGAAAAGAGGGCCCCCCGCCTCCGAAGCCACAACGCCCGCCTAAGGTTTCGAGGCGGAGGGAGGAAAAGACTCGCATGGCGAGCCCAACCTCCCCCAATAAGTCCTCGAAGGCGACAGCGCCTTCAGCGCTTTGTCCGGCCAACAGCGCCCGGGGTTCTGCCCCCGGGAAGCGTACGGCCATTCCCGTGAGGGTCTTCAATTCGAGGAGGGCCCCCGCGTCTCCTCCGAGCTAGGCCTGGAGGGCATATTCCTTCAATGGAATTGCCGTGGACTCCGGGCCAACTGGGAGGAGCTGCGGAGGCTCATCTCGTCCCGTTCCCCGTTAGCTATTTTTTTGCAGGAGACCATGCTAGGTGCGTGCCCCCTCCCTGCCCTCCCGGGGTATAAGGGTCTTGCGACCCCACCACCGCGGGATGGCCGGGCTGGGGGATGCGCAGTTTACACCCGGCATGATGTCTCCGTTCTTCCTTTCTCTTTAGATACCTCCTTTCAGGCAGTGGCTGTGCAGCTGCACCTGGATAGGAGGTATACTATCATTTCTGCGTACATTCCACCGTCAGCTGACTTCGACGCGGGGGACTTCCGCCGCGTCGTTGCACGGTTGCCGAGGCCCTATCTCTTGCTTGGAGATCTGAACGGCAGGCATCCTCTCTGGGGAGATTACTCCATAAAATCCCAGGGGACAAGCCCTTGCCGATCTGATCGAAGAGCTTGAGATGGGTGTCCTAAACGTGGATGATTTTACGCATCACTGTCCGAGAACCGCTTCATTTTCTTGCCTTGACCTATCTTTGTGCTCTTCGGATGCACAGCCTGATTTTGATTGGGGGGTGGTCGATGACCTCCATGGTAGTGATCACTTTCCCATTCAAATATCATTTTCAGGGCAACTGCCGCCTGAGAGACCACCTCGGTGGTGCTTGGCGCGGGCGCGGTGGCCTGCATTTCAGGAAATGACTGAATTCTCTATCTCAGTCGAGGAGTTTAGGTCGGTAGATGAGGCCGTTGAGTTCTTCTCCGGCAACCTCATCGCCGTGGGCCTGACTACTATTCCTAGGACGTCTGGCCGTTTTGCACGCCGACCACTCCCATGGTGGTCGGCCGAGTGTGAGACGGCCCTCAAACAGAAGCGTTATGCCTACATGCGCTATAAGCGCCGCCCGGACGATTTCACTGTCGCTGAATTTCGTCGGGCTAGGGCTAGGTTCCGGTATATTTCGAAGCACGCCCGCCGCTCTTCTTGGCGGGCATACGTGTCTTCACTTAACGGGAAGACCCCTTTAGCTGAGGTGTGGAAGCGAGTCAAAAGGATTCGGGGCAAGTTCTCGCAGGACCCCCCTCCCGTTCTCCAGGAGAATGGGACCGCAATCTCAGACCCCGCGTCCGTGGCGGAATCCTTAGCGACCGCTTTTTCCGCATTCTCTAGCCGTGATGCTGCTCCGCCAGCATTCAATGCACGTCGTGATGTCGCGGAAGGCCGCCGGCTGGACTTTACCTCCAGTGGCGGAGAACCCTTCAACGACAAGTTTACTGTGAGTGAGTTGCGTTCCGCTCTCGCTTCGTGCGCGGACACCGCCCATGGTCCGGACGATGTCCCGTACGCCATGCTTCGACACCTGGGTGAGCGAAGCATGGCCTTTCTGTTAGATCTGTTCAACAGGATCTGGGTGGAAGGTCTTCTCCCAGACTCCTGGCGAATCGCTACTGTGCTCGCCTTTCGCAAACCGGGGAGAGATCACTCTACTCCGACCGATTTCCGCCCAATCTCTCTAACCTCTTGCGTGTGCAAGTTGATGGAGAAATTGGTAAACGTTAGATTAGCTTTTTTCCTGGACAGCGGAGGCCATCTGTCTTCCGCACAGTGCGGCTTCCGCAAGTTCCACTCCACGTCGGATGCTCTGCTCCGACTGGAAAATGCCGTCTGCGAGGCTTTTCTTCGTAGACAGCACTACGCCACGGTATTTTTCGATCTGGAGAAGGCCTATGATACCGCATCGCGATACGGTATCATGGAGACTCTCTACACGATGGGGGCGAGGGGACGCCTCCCAATGTTTATATCTGAATTTTTGCGAGATCGTCGATTCCGCGTACGGGTGGGGGGAGCTCTCTCCGGCCCAAAGGAGCAGGAAGAGGGTGTCCCGCAGGGAAGTGTCCTCAGTGTCACACTCTTTGCCCTGAGCATCAACGGCATCACCTCGGTGCTGCCGGAAGATGTTCTCGCTACGCTCTACGTGGACGACCTTTCGATCTCTTTTGGCGCGGCCCAGATGCCAACTCTGGACCGTCGACTCCAACAGGCATTGAACCGCGTCTCTCGCTATGCCGAAGCGCACAGGTTTCGGTTTTCTTTGGCCAAGACTAAGGTGGTGCACTTCTGCCGCCATCCACGGCTTCACCCCGACCCAGATTTGTTTCTTAATGGGGTGCGCCTTGATGTGGTTGAGTCGCACCGTTTCCTTGGTCTTGTATTTTAGCGACGCCTCACCTGGGAGGCTCATATTCGCAGCCTTAGGGTCTCTTGTACCCGCGCCATGGACATTCTCCGTTCCGTGACGTTCAGCGCTTGGGGCGCTGATAGGGCTACCGCCTTACTTTTTTATCGATCCTTTGTTCGCTCGAAGCTCGACTACGGATGCGAGTTTTATGCATCCGCAGCCGAGCGTTTATTGCGGAAGGTGGATTCGATCCACCACACCGGCCTTCGCCTTGCGACCGGTGCCTTCCGCACTTCCCCCATTGAGAGCCTGTTGGTCGATGCTGGGGAGATGCCACTCGCTCTGCGCCGCGTGCAGTGCATCACTCGCCTGTACGCGCGAGCCCGGCGCCTCCCTCAGTCGCCAACAGCTCTCACTGCATCCGCAGCTGATCTCGATGGTGCCTATGCCGCCGAGAGACGCCAGTCATGCCCTAAGCCCTTTGGGTTTAGGGCCAGGAAACTCCTTCGAGAGCTAGATATAGCTCTCGGGCCGGTGGCGCCCCTGGTTCTGCCCAGGACGCCACCCTGGAGGGTACCATATTTGGCTATTTGTCGCCACGCCTCTGCTCCCAAAGCTTGTACTGCGCCGGGAGTATTGCGTTCGACCTTTTTGGAGCACACATCGTGTCACGCTGGAACCGTGCCAGTGTATACGGATGGCTCCAAGTCCCAAGAGGGGGTCGGCTTCCACGCCGTATCCCCTCTGTTTGAAGTCAGCGGGGCTCTGTCACCAGGCGCTGCGTCTGTCTTCACGGCCGAGCTGGTGGCAATACACCACTCGGTACGGGAGATTACGCGACGTGCCCGGTTCGGAGACCAGATTGTGATCTATAGCGACTCACAAAGCGCCCTGAGTGCTCTCGGGGCATTGGAATCTCCGCATCCCCTGGTTCGCGATATCCGTGACGCCACGGTTTTGGCGAGCCGGGCAGATGTCGAGATTATCTTCTGCTGGGTTCCTGGACATGTAGGAATTGCGGGGAATGAGCGCGCCAAAGAGTCCGCGAGGACTCTGCGACCGGACCAGCGTTTCGCTCTTCCTCACACCGACTACATGGCAGGAATACGGGCAGCTCTTCGGACTGCTTGGCAAAGAAGATGGGAGACGGTCGAAAGGGAACTTAAAGTTGCGTGCCATTGCGCCGCGACTGTTCCCATGGACCTATCCCCCAATGCCGCGGTGGCTTCAGGTTGCTTTCTGTCGTCTCCGAATCGGACACACTCGTGTGACGCATCGCTATTTGATGGAGCGCTCGCGTGCGCCGTATTGCGACGACTGCGTCGTCCCCCAGACTGTTCGGCACATTCTTGTCGAATGTCCCAGTCTGGGTGATCTTCGCGCATGTTACCTGTCCCGGTACCGGGATGGGTGGGGTCGCTACCGCCTGTCCCTTGTACTCGGGTCGAGTGCGTGCACCATGACTGGTGGACTGATAGACTTTTGGGTGATGGCCTGCCTCCTCCCTTGTATTTATTTGTTTTTTTTTTGTGTGTAGGTCGCAGGCTCCTGCGCCGGGAGACGGATCCTGCCCCCTGACGCCGGAGCTTGCTCCCTGATTGTTATCCCCTTTTTATTGTTTCTGTTAAAATTTTTATTTTAAAGTAGCCTAGAACTGGGCTGTTTGTTTGCGGCGACTTATGGCCAAGTGGGCAGTCGCCAGATAGCCCCTTGAAAAAATTTTTTTGAAAAATTCCGTGAGGCCCGTCCTATGGTGCCGGGTCGGTTTGTCCCCTCCGGCAGTCTATTCTCTGACGTTCTCCGGGAGGCGGGATCCTGCCGTCCTCCTCCCGGTCGTCCCACTCCCTTGTCTTTTCGCGGACCCTCTGTTGCTCCTTCCCTGCTTTTTGGTCCTCCGGTGCACACCCTCTCTTCTGTCATTGGTCTCTTCTCATGTTCCTCCTTCTGTCTCGGACCGTGAGACCGACGGGGTTCAGAAGCTGGAAGATATCCGGCAGTTCCCCCAGGCGTCTGACCCACTGTTCCTTCCGTTCCTTTGCCTCAGCGAAAACGGAAGGGTTCCTCCTCACCCCGTTTCGAGTCAAAGTGCGCTGCTTCGACTGAGGCTGGTTTGGCCCCCGAGTCGGTTATTGGACTTTCCTGTTTAATTTTTAAGAATTTTTAAATTGGTTACTGAGAACAATTTGAACAAGAAATTGCGAGAAGAATAATTAAATTAGATTTTAAATTAAAAATAATGGCTGTAATATAAACTTAGTAAAAGAATAAATCTCAACTTACTTGCGCTAATACAAGGTGGTTATTAAATATCCCATTCACAGTGTCTAATTATAATATGCCTAAAGGATCCTAATAGGTAGCTATTATTAATAAATGACAGCTAAATATATACTTAGCCTGTGAAATGGTGATTAATCTTGGTCTTGAAGCGAGATAATGGCTTATTTATCCATTAATATTTATGAAACAATCAAAATAGCTAAATTATTACGATACGTCTTTGCACGCTGTATGAACCAGAACTTAATAACTTGAGGAATCTTTAGTAGATATTTAACAGGGTCTTTATTTACGTCTTGATACTGAGTCGTAGTAGCAGAGCAGCTAACTGCTTCTCGGTACACCAGGAGCTGTGCTAGGTGGCAACTCGAAACAATACACTTTTGCAAAGCGCAACGACGACCACCAATTAAAAGTTAATTAACCCAAGTCAATATTACTACTACTCCCAACTTACTTTAATATAGAAAGGAAACTAAATTAAAATGAATATCTATGTACAATTTCCACTTTCGTTTCCGGGAGTAAAAAATACTTACGACATCCTGCGGCCGAAGAGAATAAAAATTATTGCAATAAATTAATCATGCGTCTCTAATTTTCATTAATCCAATCTTTGATTCCATTAAATATTAACACAATTAACATTATTAACCCCATATTTGATTAACCCCTCCCCCCTGTCATTTCCTCGCCTTTTTACGATTCGCAGACTCACGGAAGAATTATTCTAAAGCCCATTCATTCTCCCGGGCAAGAAACAGTTAGATGTCACCAAGGTCTTTCAGTGTTTGCCACTGTTGGTATGACTTCATGGCGGCATATTGCTTTTTCCTTTTGTCCTTCCTGGATTCTTGAGACAGTGTATTTACTGGTCCCTTCCTATTAAAGATTTCGGGTTCGGTATCGAGATTTTTTAATTCTGAAGGTTTGGTATTAGGCGATTCATTTTTGTTATTTTATCATTACACCTAATTTCTAGTGGATACAATTTATTAATGGTGCGTATTACGCTACTTAATCTAGTTTTTAATTTTGCTGTTCTTACCACACCATCTTGGCCCTTATATAATTCCTGTATTAAATCCAACGACCAGTTTTCTCTGTTTTTATCAGAATGTATCAACACTACTTCCCCTTTCTCAATATTACTACTTATACAATCATCCCCACCTTTATTATTTGCACGATTTATGAGAGAGGTCAAATAATTCTGTTTCCACTGTTCAAACCATTGTTCTAAAATTTTAGATAACTTATAGTATCTTCTACTCAGTGGAACAGTTTCCATAAATGTAGGATCCTCTATTTGAGGTGACGTAGTTATTGCAGGTAGGGAATTAAGGCACCATCCATATATTAAATCGGAGGTGGTAAGAGTTTCTGGTTCATTTAAGTTATTATAGGTATAAGTAAGTGGTCTGTTATTAACTACATTCTATCTCAACTATTAAGGTACGAAGATCATCCATATTAATGGATTTTCCATATAACACTTTTCTTAAACATCCCTTTACTACACCAATTAACCTTTCATAGAATCCTCCAAACCAGGGCGCTCTTGGGGAGAATAAATTTCCATTCGCATTTTCTTTCTTCTAGTTCTTTCTGTACAGCACTATCCTCCAATATTATACTGAGCAAATCTGCCCCCAGTTTAAAATTTGTGGCATTATCACTAAGAATAATTTTTGGACAGGATCTTCTAGCCACAAACCTTCTAAATATATTTAAAAATGTTTCTGCCGTCATGTCCATGGCTAAGTCCAAATGAATTGCTCTAGTGGCTGCACAAGTAAAAAGAACTATAGAAACTTTCCGGGATTCTTTATTACCGTCTTTCCCTCCCTCATCTTTTACGGTGATAGCGCCCGTATAGTCTACTCCAACTATCTCGAAGGGTTTAGCATCCTTCACTCGTTCTTTCGGTAATGGAGGAGATTTAGGATAGGGATAGGATACTTCCTCCAGCCTTTTGCACAAAAAACATTTACTTATTACATTTTTGCCCCTGTGTCTGCCTTTAGGGATCCAAAAAATTTCCTTTAATTTACATAGAGTTTCCTGAACCCCTGCATGCATGCTCTGTTCGTGTGCGTTATTAATGAGTAGATCTGTTATATGATTTTTGGAGGGGAGAAGAATAGGGAATCTTGTATGGTATGGCAAGTCAGCATTACTGATTCTACCCCTACATCGCATTACACCTTCATTTTGGAATAAATTAAACTCTTTAACTAGATGAGGGGGGTTTACTTAGTTTGGGATTTTTAAAATAATCACAAATTTCCTCAAATGAACATTTTTGCAAATTTTCCAACCAATACTGATGTGGATTAATTTTAAACCTATTGCCACTGGTCTGGTTAATAAACTTAAAAACTAGTTTAGTTCCCCTCATCAATTTATTCCAGCTACCGATTCTGTTAGGATCAAGAGTATATTGTATCGGCTCGGACTTCACGGCTAATAATGATTTCGCTGAATCAACATCTGGCTCATACTTTTGGTGACGCCATCTATCTTTATTATTTAGCCACTTCGGAACTCTGAGCCATAATCTTGAGGGTCTTTAAATTTGGTAAACTTCACCTCTCGCGTCAGCATGTCCGCCGGGTTACTCTCCGTAGGTAGATATTTCTATAAACATTCGGGATCTGTACGATCCATATCTACTACCCTATTTTGTACATAAACTATCTTACAATTTTTATTTCTTACCCACTGCTAAGCCACTTCGCTATCCGACCAAATATAACTACTTTGTATCTTAACATCTTTCAATACTTCTTTTAAGTATTTAATTTCACCGCCATATACCTGGCCATTAATTCTAATTGTGGTATTGTCTTTTCTTTCATAGGTGAAATGCGGGATTTAGAGATTATTAACATGGGATCGGATCTATAATTTGTAGCATACGCTACGGCTCCGTACGCTTTTTGCGAAGCATCACAAAATATGTGAAAGTCATACGGTTCTCCACTGTGCAATACCGCCCTTGGATATTCGAGAGTATCCAACTCCTTCGCTTCTAAGCTCAGTTCCTCCCATTTATTCATAATTTCCATGGGAAGATCTTCATCCCATCCCAACTTCCAACTTCCTGGACTAGCAGTTTCATGGGAGTAATTAACGGGGAAACCAACCCCAAGGGATCGAATACTTTACTTATATTACTTAAGAGCGTTCTCTTACTCGTGGCCGCATGCCATTTAACGCTATTTACTGAAATAGTATCCTTATTATAATTCCAATTTATTCCCAATATTTTTTCATTTTCCATTATATTGTTTAACTGTGTCGAGTTAGTTGTCCATCCTTGTAACGACATATTAGCTTCTTCCAACAACTCGTTAGTAACAGTATACATATTATAATAAATGACGTGCAGGATTGTATTTATAGGACACAAACGCCATCAATCCTCGCTAACTCGACTCCTATAAAACTCCCTAGTATAAACCTCCCGACCTTATGTGGAGAGATGGAGGAATGGGAGGGATTCTGGGATCAGTTTAAAAGTTCAGTCGATCGTTCTGACATTAATCCGGTTCGAAGGACCATATCGCGACTTTCCTGTTTAATTTTTAAGAATTTTGAAATTGGTCACTGAGAACAATTTGAACAAGAGGCCTCCTGACGACGCGCCCGAGCGTGTGACAGTGCCATTGGTTTGGCTGGGGGTACGAGGACACAGATTTGCTGTGGCAGTGGCATTAGCGATGAACGAGGCACTGGCACGAGAGAACTCGATGGGGATAAGGTGATCCGCTTGTTGGTTCCTTCACAGATGGCATCAAGCGGGATGTGGGAGTCTTGAGTCCCGTTGTCCGCTGACGGAGTGACCAGTGGGGGAGAGATTTGCTCCTGACTAACCACTTCTGCCGATGAGGGTTCCTGCAACAAAGGAGGAGGAGACAGCAAAACGGAAGGGGGAGTTGGAGAGGCAGAAGTAGTTAAATAGGTGGGGTTTAGGTTGTTTTGGGGGATTACTATACCATAAAGGGGTATAGTAGTAGGAGAATGAGTTGATTGGGGTTTAGATGAACATTTTCGGTATAAGCGGGTTTTAGGCGGTCGATAGAGACAATATCTTGCCTGTTGCCAAGCTTTAGGACGAAGAATTTCGGTTTCTGGAGATAACGAGAAAGGGTCCGTCATAGACTGGTTGTATCGAAGTGCGAGCTGAATCGAGACGGACGAAAACATGGGAGCATGTTGTCATCTAGTTCGGCACGAAGGTTTTATAATTAGCAGGCACTCTAGGGGCAGTTGGCTTAATTTCAGCCATCACTCGTACAAGGTTATGTACGTATGAAGAAGGATCTAGGTGAGAAGGTAGAGGTCGGTCAGAGGAAGAAAAGAATTGACTGTGCAAACGAAGTTGAGTACCGTAAACTAATTCCGTTGCAGAGCAAGCCAAATCGTATTTCAAGGAGGAGCGAATGCCAAGGAGAATCAAAGGTAGCTTGTCCACCCAAGTCATGTTTGGATCGGTGGAGCGTAAGCTTGCTTTGATGGTCCAATGCAGACGTTCTACCTTAGAGTTACCCTGGGGGTGATATCTTGTAGTACGAAGGCGAAAGGAGCCAAGGACTGACATGAGTGCATCCCATTGGTGGGATTCAAACTGGCTGCCACGATCAGTCATGATCGTTGAGGGAACACCAAAACGAGCAACCCATGCTGAGACGAAAACTCGAGTTACAGTGGATTCTCTGATGTCCGAGATAGAAACCGCCTCTGGCCAGCGAGTAAAACGATCGATCATAGTGAGAAGATAATTGCAACCACGGGAGTAAGGAAGAGGACCTACTAGATCGATGTGAACGGCGTCAAAACGTGACGAAGGAAGAGGAAAAGGGACCAGAGGAGCTTTTGTGTGGCGCTGGACTTTAGCACGCTGGCATGGCAGGCATGAGCGAATCCATTTGGTCACGTCGGCATTCATACCTGGCCAAACGAAGCGTTGTGCAACGAGCTTGCGAGTGGCATTGACTCCAGGATGAGAGAGCCCATGAATTTGGTCGAAGATGTGCTGACGGTAAGCGAGAGGAATGAGAGGACGAGGACAGTGAGGAATTGAATAGTCAACCAGGATGCGTCTGAAAAGACTGGCAGGCAAGTCAATCTCGCGAACGACGAGTTGAGAAGATTGACGCAGTGTTTGCGGGTCTTCATCTTGTTCCTGGTCAAGCGCTATTGTTGCATGATCGATGAGAGCAGTGTACGAGAGTTGCGTGCCCGAAATCGATGAAATACGAGAGAGTGCGTCCGGTACGACGTTTAAAGAACCAGGAACGTAGCGAATATCGTTCGTCATCTGCAGGATGAAGTCAAGATGACGAGTGTCAACTGCAGTGTGTAATGGTCAGTAAAAATGGTAAATTAACGCCCTTCCAAATGATGGCGGAAGAGGCGGACAGCGAGATATATTCCGATGAGTTCTCGAAAAAACGTTGAATATCTCTTTTGAGGGTTTGTAAGAGTCCGAGAGAAGAAAGCAAGAGTTTGCCATTGGTCACCAACTTTCTGCTGCAAGTTTGCACCTACGTGTGTTGAGGATGCATCTAAGGTGACGCTGATGGGGGCTCCTGGAGAAGGATGAGCCAATTCCCCAGCGCGGGCAATAGCCTCTTTGGTGCGAGAGAATGAATCGCACGCCTCAGCAGACCATTCAAGAAGAGAATTCTTTTTGGTGTTGGTGAGCATAGAGTTAAGAGGTTGCATGACCTGGGCACATTTAGGGATGAATCTGTGGTAGAAATTTACCATGCCACAGAAACTCCTGAGTTGTTTGCTGAATGTAGGACGAGAAAAGTTTCGCATCTCAGTAACTATCTTCGAGTGGGCTAATCCCTGCACTCGAGACATGGTGCCCCAAGAATGAGAGTTGCGGGACACCAAAGACGCACTTGGAGGTGTTTAGTACGATACCGTACTCCTGAAGACGAGAAAAAACTTGGCGAAGGTGAGAAAGGTGTTCCTCCAGCGAGGAAGATGATATTAGGAGGTCATCGATGTAGCAAAATACAAACGGAAGACCCCTAAGGACTTGATCAATAAAGCGCTGGAAAGTTTGCCCAGAGTTACGGAATCCATATGGTATCTTGACCATTTCATAAGCACCAAACGGAGTGTTGATGTTAGTCTTTGTGACATCATTTCGGTAAATAGGGATTTGGTTGAAAGCACGAACCAGATCCAAGCGAGAAAAAATCGTACAGCCATGGAGAGAAGAGGTAAAATCGGCTAAGTACGGCAAGGAATAACGGTCAGGAATAGTTACATCGTTGAGATCTCTGTAATCCCCAACTGCTCTGAATTCCCCCGGCGTGGATTTGGGCACAATGTGAAGTGGAGAAGCCCACGGAGAACAGGAAGGCCTACAAATGCCTGAATCAATCATGAATTGGAATTCATCACGCATAGCAGAGAGTTTATCAGGTGCTAGACGGCGTGGCTGTGAGAATACAGGACATCCTGTTGTCTCGATCCGATGCACCACACTCTGTTTAATGGGCCTGTCCTTCGAAGGTGGAAGGGTGAGCTCAGGAAACTCCGGAAGGAGACGCTGAAACGGTGGCTCTGTGGATGGGAGACGAATAGAGAGGAAGGAACTCTGAGAAGGTTAGTACGAACCTGAGACAGTGAGGAGAGTTTTGCGGTGGACAAGCTTGCGTTGTCGAGAATCGACCGAGAGGTCGTGAGCCGAAAGAAAGTCAAGGCCCAATATTAGACAATCTACCTCGGCCATGATGAAAGTCCAGCGAAAAACCCGACGGAGACCGAGTGAGACTTGAAGGTAACGCCTTCCATAGGTCCTAATATTGGTCGAATTGGCTGCCTTCAGAACTAAATCTGAAGGGGTAGAAGCTTTGTCTGCCTTAGAAATTGGTATGACACTGCATTCAGCACCAGTGTCCACCAGGAATGAAAATTCAGAAAGTGGGTCAAAAATACGAAATGGACGAGCTACTTAATAATAATAATAATAATAATAATAATAATGAGTCTTTTGTAATGCACTCTTCAAGGCCTGAGGCCTTACAAGAGCACACGTTGTGCTGAGATGAGAATGGAAATTCAATGGAAATTCAAGAGGGGGGAAGAAGGCAATACAGAAAAGACGCGTTTTCAGGAGACGCTTAAATGTGGTAAGAGAGGGAGAAGACCTGATTTCAGCAGGAAGGGCATTCCACAACTTAGGGGCGCAGATTGAGAAGGAGCAGTCCCCCATTGAGCAGAGGGATGAACGAGGAATATTCAAAAGAGGTGCATGTGATGACCGAAGGGCGCGAGAGGGCAGAAGAGAGGTAAGACGGGGTCTTGTTGTTTAGGGCCTTAAATGTGAAGAGAAGTATCTTGAAATGAGTACGGGATTTGACAGGGAGCCAGTTTAGTTCATGCAGCAAGGGTTTCGAGGGAGAGAAACGAGGGCGACGGAGGAGAAGCCTGGCGGCATAGTTCTGTACAAGTTGAAGGGGGCGGAGAGAGGAGGATGGCAGATTCACAAGCAGAGAGTTACAGTAGTCAAGGCGTGAGGTGATGAAGGCATGAACAGCAGTCTCAAGACTTTGGCGATCAAATTGAGAGCGAATGCGAGAGAAGTTACGAAGGAAACATAGAGAGGATTTGCTGACATTTCGGATATGAGGCTTAAAGGAGAGATGCTCATCAAAAACAACACCCAGATTCCTAACGCAGTCAGAGAAAATGATAGTATTACCGCCCAGAGTAAGCGAGGGGAAGAGAGATTTAGATTTTTGGACAAGAGCAGGGGTGCCGACGAGGAGGACCTCAGTTTTGGAGTGATTAAGCCTGAGGAACTTGGTAGAGATCCAGTCAGAAATGGAGGAGTAGGCAGCCAGGAGGTCAGTGATAGAGTAGGCAAGAGACGTGGGGGATGAGGAAACGAAAGTTTGAGTGTCATCAGCATATAGGTGGAAGGATAGACCGAGATTACGGAGAAGGGAACTAAGACAGAGAAGGTAGATACGAAATAGTAGAGGACCAAGGACAGAGCCTTGTGGCACTCCAAAGCGAATGGAGTTAGAGTTGGATGAAACGTCGTCAATCACAACGGATTGGGTACGAGACGAGAGGTATGAGCGGAACCAGTCAAGCACGGTGCCTGATATGCCGAAGAAAGAGTGGAGACTATCAAGTAGGACGGTATGGTCAATAGTATCGAAGGCCGAGTAGAACGAGGATGGAGGCACAACCCCTGTCCGCGGCTCTTCGTAAGCAAGCGGACACATTGAGAAGGGCGGTTTCTATGGAGTGACCTGACTTGAAACCAGATTGATAGGTTTCATCAATGTTACAGGCCACCATGTGACTGTTGATGCGTGAAGCAACCACTCTCTCCAGAACCTTAGAGAGGAAAAGAAGTTGCGAAATCGGGCGATAATTGGAAGGGTCAGTGGGGTTCAGTTGAGGCTTTTTAGGAATCGGACGATGTGGGCACGTTTGAAGGAAGAGGGAACAAGACCAGTTGCAAGTGAAGTGTTGAACAGGTGAAGAAGCGTTGGGAAGATAGCAGGGAGAATTTTACATAACAGTTTAGGCGGAAAAATGTCCTTTGGGGAGCCCGATTTCTTAGAACGCGAGAGCAGGGCTGTAAGCTCCAACGCGGTCACAGCGGGGAAAACGATAAGCGACTGAGGCGGCAAGTCAGGGAGAATGGTAGGAGCCGGGACAGAAGGCTGAGGGAGGGAGGAACGGAGGTTAGTGACCTTATCTGCCAAAAAATTCAAGAGAGTAGCTGGGCTAATGGGGGGGGGGGGGATACCTGGGCTGGGGAAGTAAGACGGGAGAGCAGGTGGAAGACGGTATGGGGATCATTCCCACTATCAGTAAGCAGATTACGTGATTAGGCTTCACAAGCAGATTTTAATTTCACCACGTAGGAAGCTGTCGCAAGACTGAACGCCAGCGAGAGAGGGGTCGTGTCTTGCCCACGGGTGCGAGCCTTTCTAAGGACTCTTTCATAGGCACCCATAGACTGCCTAGCACTGAGGAGTTCCATAGAGTACCAAGGGGCACAGTGACAACGGGAGTTCGAAGGGGTGACAAGGAGAGAGTGGGCATCAAGACAAGTGAGAAGGGGTTGCTCCAAACAAGAGAGAATCTGGTCAGGAGAGGCAGAAGCATCAATGGGAGGAAGTTTGGAGGCCACATCATTAGATAGGGAGGGAATATCAATGGAGGCAAGTCGACGGACTGCTAGGCAAGGGGTGAATACGGGGCCGGCAGAACAAGCTGCCGCCATTTGAGGCCATTCCTCCTGAATAGTGGCCTGACAGCCCATCGGCATGGCGGCCCCACCTTAGGTTCGACGTAAAATGGAGAGATAGTGAAATGAGAAAGAAAGGAGATGTAAGAAAGGTGTGGGCGGGGATGAGACAAGACTTAAAAAAACGCCACCCCAGACCGGAGCTCAGGGATGAAGGAACGTTGCCCCCCCATCACCCGCCCAGATCCAGGATAGTTGGTTGAGATGAAGCTTGTCAGCATCTACCCTGTGAAATATATGATGACCAGAGAAAGTTGTGGGAGAGGTTGTAAGGAAAGTGAGGGAGTATGGTAGAAAACATAGGCTGTCATAAAAAAGGGGATGAGGCTAAGCTGGGGATGGACGAGGCGCTGAGTCACGTGACCACGGTGGACAGGAAGGCAAATCGCCACGCACCTTATGACGGAGAACCCTTACGATAAAGGGAAGTTTTATGTTTATGGCTAGCCATTGCAAATAAAAAAAAAATTACATTCTCCCTCGGGACTCCCCAACAGAGAGGCCTACAGGGGATCGGCTCTACTGCAACACTAGATTTGGTTACGTCCCTAATGTCCTGCAGGAGAATGGATATATATCCATCACACCATCTTTATAGACTATAGTGGCTGCCCGAGTTTTCAGACGTTCGGGGAAAAGGGGTCAATGATGGGTTTCTCCTTGGGCATCGGCAGACGAAGACGGTAGAGATGCCTAAGACCCTCCGACCTTAATAAAAGAACAATCCTGAATCAGTCCGATAAAAAAACACGAGGTCAAGTAACCGTCGGGGTAACCTCATAGGAGAAAGAAAAGGGGGAAATAAAAGGTAGTACAAGAAAGTAAGCGTGGGGGGTATATTAAAAATCTAGTTCGACGAACGAAGGGACTCCTAAGGGCCCCGCGGCTGACCTCCTTCAACGGAGAAGGCTAGAGCCTCTCTTGGACCAACCAATGAAGAAAGAATAGATCCCAGAGAGGGGGGAGGCAATATGATAGAAAATTTGTAAATGTTAGATTTACTGGAAAATGCCGTCTGGGAGGACTCCCCTCGGAGACAGCATTCCGCCACGGTGTTTTTCGATCTGAAGAACTATGATACTGCATGGTGATACGGAATTTTTCTTTTTATTATTTTCAAGGGCTCATCTGGTGACTGCATACTTGGGCATGGGTGGCCGTATTCAACATTGCCTAAAATTAGCCATCTTTAAAAGAGGATGCTAAAAATAAAAAATAAATAAAACAACCATCAATCAAATAAAACGAAGAAAAAGATAATAACCAGGAAGCAAGCTCAGGAGTCGGGGGAGGAAGACCTCCACCGGGGCAGAAATATGCGACATACTAAAATAAGAAAAAACAACAACAAAAAACCTCATCTATTTAAATAAAGGGGAGCAGGCCAGCCTCGTCCAAAAGACTAAAAGTCCACAGGTTGGTGCGCACGAACCCGTCATGAGTACAAGAGACAGGAGATAGCGACACCCCCTCCATCCCCGTAAGGGACAGGTAACGTGCGCGGAGATCGCCCAGACTGGGATATTAAACAAGAATGTGCCAAACAGTCTGGGAAACAACGCAGTCTTCATAGTATTGCGCAGGCGAGCGCTCCATCAAATAGCAGTGCATCCCGCGAAGGTGTCCAATTCGGAGACGACAGAAAGCAACCTGAAGCCTTTGCAACATTGAGGGTAGGACCATGGGAACAGTCGCGGTGCATTGGCACACAACTTTAGGTTCCCTTCGACTGTCTTCCATCTTCTTTGCCAAGCAGTCCGAAGAGCTACCCATATTCCTGCCATGTAGTCGGTGTGAGAAAGAGCAAAACGATGGTCGGTCCAATCGCAAAGTCGTCGACGACTATAAGGCACCCTCACCGGAACGGTCATTCCCCGCAATTCCTACATGTCCAGGAAGCCAGCAGAAGATCATCTCGACATTGGCCCGGCTTGCCAAAACAATAGCGTCACGGATATGGCGAACTAGAGGATGCGGAGATTCTAATACCCCGAGAGCACTCAGGTGCTTTGTAAGTCGCTATAGATCACAATCCGGTCTCCGAACCGGGCACGTCGCGTAATCTCCCGTACCGAGTGGTGTATTGCCATCAGCTCGGCCGTGAAAACAGAGGCAGCGTCTTGCGGAGCCCCGCTAGCTTCAAACAGAGGGGATACGGCGTGGAAGATGACCCCCCCTTCGGACTTGGAGACATCCGTATACAGTGGCACAGTTCCAACGTGCCACGAGGTGTGCTCCAAAAAGGTCGAACGCAATAATCTCGGCGATGTACAAGCTTTTGGAGCAGAGGCGTGGCGACAAATAGCCAAAGGTGGTACCCTCCAGGGTGGCCACCTAGGCAGAACTATGGGCGCCACCGGCCCGAGAGCTATACCTAGCTCTCGAAGGAGTTTCCTGGCCCTAAACCCAAAGGGATTAGGGAATGACTAGCGTCTCCCGGTGGCATAGGCACCGTTGAAGTCAGTTGCGGATGCAGTGAGAGCTGTTGGCGACTGAGGGAAGCACCGGGCTCACGCGTACAGGCAAGTGATGCAATATACGCGGCGTAGAGCGAGTGACATCTCCCCAGCATCGACGAGTAGGCTCTCAATGGGGGAAAGGCGGAAAGCGCCGGTCGCAAGGCCAAGGCCGGTGTAGTGGATCGAGTCCACCTTCCACAATGCACATCGGCTGCGGATGCATAAAACTCGGAACCCTAGTCAAGCTTCGAACGAACAAAGGATCGGTAAAAAAGTAAGGCAGTAGCCCTATCAGCGCCCCAAGCGCTGAACGTCACGGAACAGAGAATGTTTATGGCGCGGGTACAAGAGATGCTAAGGCTGTGAATATGAGCCTCCCAGGTGAGGCGTCGGTCAATACAAGATCAAGGAACCGGTGCGATTCAACCACTTCCAGACTTACCCCATTAAGAAACAAGTCTGGGACATGGTGGAGCCGTGGATGGTGGTATAATTGCACCACCTTAGTGTTGGCCAAGGAAAACCGAAACCTGTGCGCTTCGGCATAGTGAGAGACGCGGTTCAATGCCTATTGGAGTCGACGCTCCAGAGTTGGCATCTGAGCCGCGGCAAAAGATATCGCAATGTCGTCCACGTAGAGCGTAGTGAGAAAATTTTGCGGCAGCACCGAGGTGATGGCGTTGATGCTTAGAGCAAAGAGTGACAGTAAGGACACTTTCCTGATGGACACATTCCTTCTGGTCCATTGGGCCGGGGAGGGCTCTCCCTACCCGTACGCGGATTTGACGATCTCGCAAAAATTCAGATATAAAGATTGGCAGGCGTCCCCTCGGCCCCATTGTGTGGACATTCTCTATGATACCGTATCACCATGCGGTATCATAGGCCTTGTCCAGATCGCAAAATACCATAGCGTAGTGCTGTCTAAGATGGAAGGCCTCGCAGACGGCATTTTCCCATCGGGGTAGAGCATCTGACGTGGAGTGGAACTTGCGGAAGCCGCACTGTGTAGAAGACAGATGTCCTCCGCTGTCCAGAAAAAGGCTAATCTACAGAGATTGGGTGGAAACCGGCCGGAGTAGAGTGATCTCGCCCCGGTTTGCGAAAAGTGAATACCGTAGCGTTTCTCTAGGAATCTGGGAGGAGACCCTCCACCGAGATCCTGTTGAACATATGTAACAGAAAGAGCATGCCTCGTTACCCAGGTGTCGAAGCATGGTGTACGATATCTTTGTAACCATGGGCGATGGCCACGCAAGAAGCAAGACCCACTTGCACATCACTTAGAGTAAACCGGTCATTTAAAGGTTCTCCGCCTCTGGAGGTAAAGTGCGGTCGGCGGCCTAGCGCGACATTACGGCGTGCATTGAATGCTGACGAGGCAGCATCCCGGATAGAGAATGCGGAAAAAGTGGTCGCGAAGAATTCGGCCACAGACGCGGGGTCCGAGATTGCCCTCCCATTCTCCTGGGGTACACGAGGGGGGGGGGCGGTCCTAAGAAAATTTGCCCCCAATCTTTTTGATTTGCTTCCGCACCTCTGCTAGAGGGGTCTGTCCGTTACGTGAAAACACGTATGCCTGCTCAGGGGAGCGGCGGGCGTGCTTCAAAATATACCGAAACTTAGCACAACCCGACGAAATTCACCGACAGTGAAATCATTCGGGCGGCGCTTATAGCGCATGTAGGAAAACGGCTTCTGTTTGAGGGCCGTCTCACACTCAGCCGACCACCATGGGAGTGGTCGTCGTGCAAAACAGCCAGACGTTCTTGGAATAGTAATAAGGCCCGCTGCGATGAGATTGCCTAGAAAAGAACTCAACTGCCTCATCTACCGACCTAAACTCCTCGACTAAGATAGAGAATTCAGCCATTTCCTGAAATGCAGGCCACCGCGCCCGCGCCAAGCACCACCGAGGTGGGCTCTCAGACGGCAATTGCCCTGAAAATGATATTTGAATGGGAAAGTGATCACTACCATGGAGGTCATCGACCACCCCCCCCAATCAAAATCAGGCTGTGCATCCGAAAAGCACAAAGATAGGTCAAGGCAAGAAAATGAATCGGTTCTCGGGGAGTGATGCGTAAACTCATCCACATTTAAGACACCTATCTCAAGTTATTCAATCAGATCGGCAAGGACTTGTCCCCTGGGATATATTGAATAATCTTCCCAGAGAAGATGCCTGCCGTTCAGATCTCCAAGCAAGAGAAAGGGCCTCGGCAACCGTGCCACGATGCGGCGGAAGTCCTCCGCAGCGAAGTCAGCTGACAGTGGAATGTACGCAGAAATAACAGTATACCTCCTATCAGGTTAAGCTGGACAGCCACTGCCTGAAAGGAGGTATCTAAAGTGAAAAGAAGAACGGAGATATCATGCCGCGTGTAAACCGCGCATTCCCCAGCCTAACCTCCATCTCATGGTGGTGGGGTCGCAAAACCCTTATACCCCAGGTGCGTGGGCAGGGGGCACGTGCCTAGCATGGTCTCCTGCAGAAAAATAGCTAACGGGTAACGGAATGGGACGAGCCTCTGCAGCTCCCTTCAGTTGGCCCGGTGTTTGCGGCAATTCCATTGAAGAAATATGCCCCGCAGGTGTAGCTTGGAGGAACTGCAGGGGCCCTCCTCGAAGAGAAGACCATCACGAGAATGGCTTGACGCTTCCCGGAGGCAGAACCCCTGGCGCTGTTGGCTGGTCGATGCGCTGAAAGTGCTGACGCCTTCGAGGAATTATTGGGGGAGGTTAGCCTCGCCATGCGAGTCTTTTCCTCCCACCCCTCGAAACTTTAGGCGGGTGTTGCGGCTTTGGAGTCACGAAGGAGTCTCTCTTTTCGAGGATCCAGCGTTTTCGAGCCACTCAGCCAACCACTAGGCATGGGCCAAGGAGCCTAAGCTCCTTTGTTGCTGTCCTTTTTTCGAGGGGCACCTTTAGGAAAGTCGGAAGATAGCCTGGCGATTAACTTTAGGGGTGTTGCCTCCTGTGAGTCAAACGACTCGGTAGAGGAGCGAAGCCGTTTCGCATTACGGGAAACGGTCACGCTGGGGGAAGGGAGATGAGCTCTGGTTTTAGATGGGGTTAGGTGTGAACCCTTTATGCCACCAGCTTTACCAGAGAAGCGCCCTTTCCGAGTAGAACCCGCAGAAGGGCTCCGAATTGGCGCGGAAACAACCGTGCTCATTGTCCTGGATGAGTCAGGTGCAGAGGGTGTATTTCTTAGCAGTGAGGCGTAAGGCGTCCCAGGCCGAGCCAGGCGCGCCAGGACCAAGTCCTTAGCCTCGCGGTATGAGAGAAAATCCTGCACCTGAACGGCCAGGATTTTTTTCACAAAGAGAGATGCACCCCATTGCTTCGAAAACCTGGGATACGACTCCCCGCATTTGACACACTTGGCCACACACCATTTGAACTTATCGTGTGCGGCTTTGGAGCAATTTACACAGACAAGCGGTGATCCCGACTTTGCACGTCTACAGGAGCGATTCATACAGCCAAAGCGGTGACAGTAATAGCACCTCCGCGGCAGTGGCATGAATGCCTTCACGGGGTAGCGATACCAACCGGCACGCACCGACTCACGGAGCCTGATATAATCGAACGTGACGAAGAGTGTAGGGGTAGGTCTCGAGGCCCCTTGCTCTTTTCTCATCACACATTCGACCTTGACCGCCCCATGGTCGGCCAGCTCTAGGGTGATGTCCTCAATGGAGTAGTCAACGAGTTCCCTCGCATAAACTACTCCTTTCACGAAGTTCATCGTAGAGCATGGGGTCACACTCACACGCGTGACCTTAAGTGTCCGAAGGGTAGTAAACATGGCCACCTCGGAGAGATTAGATGCATTCGCCAAAAGACTCCCGTCCGAGAAACGGGTCACCTTCGGCTTTCTACCAATCACGCTAGTTAAAGCTCTCCTCTGATTGATCATGTTGCTCTTATCGAAAATGGTGCTATCAGTGGAGCTAATAATGAGCAAGCGATTGAGGCCAGCGGGCTCGAAAACGCCGGAAAGATTCTGTATGAAGGGCCCCGATGTAATCGAGGCTACGCTCTGCGCACTAGCAATTTTGTTTTTAATCAGGAACTCTGCACCTGGGGGGGAGGAGGAGGGGCATGATGTGCTGATCTTAGCTTGGTCGCTTACCGAAATGGCTGTAGACCCATCCGTCCCTGGGGACCCCGCGGATGGAGAGGAGCCCCCAGTCTTATTAGTCTTTTTCCTGTTCTTGTTCTCTGGCCTCCGGGCCAGATATACCGGCATCTGCAAGGTCCTTCTCCGAGATGAAGAAGGTCCTGTCAGTCGCAGGGGCACCGGTTGGAGGAGATCCCTCCCCTCCTTGTACTGCCTTGAAAACCCTAGCCGTTTGAGGAGAAACTTGCATATGGGCGGAATCGGGTCTGGTGCTTGGCGCAGAGCCTGGATTCCCTCCCATGGAAGGACCTACCGTCTGAGGCTGGGTTGCCTCAATGACCATGTCTATCTCAGGGAGCTTTCAGTTGCCCCCCCTCCCTTCAGGACATCGCAGGTCCCTTTGGCAGCATGGTCACTAGTCACGATGGGGAGGCCCAGGCCTTGACCCCAGCAAGGTTAATATTCTTGCCAGCAGGTCTTTTGAGGGAAGCGATCGAAGGGCCCTGGCTTTCGTCTGTCTTCTAAGGAGTTCTCCCTACCGAGCCGCTTCAATGGGAAGTGGTTGGGTATGGGCTGCCTGCTGGCTTCTTTGCCGTCCCCTTGGATAGAAAAGGGGCGACTGCCACTGGGAAGAGAGATGTGCCTGAAAGCACCTCTAGACAAGGGTGTTTTTTTAAAGTTTAAGAGCCTAACTGGCAAGTTCCCACTTGGGTATAAGTCGCCGGAATCAAGACAGCCTAGCACTAGGCCCCTTTTAAAATAAGAATATGAAAACAAGGATAAAAAGATCACAACAATCAGGAAGCAATCTCCGTCGTCAGGGGGAGGTTCCCCATCCCTCTGGTGCAGGAGCGGGCGAGCTACAAAAAAAAACAACAATAATAAAAAAAACCCCCAAAAAACCTAGTTAAAAAAAAAGGAGAAGGCTGGCCTCCCACAAAAATTCAACAAGTATAGCAGTCAATGTGCACGCACTCGTCCTGAGTACAAAGGACAGGTGGTAGTGACCCCGCCCAAGGACAGGGACAGGTAACGTGCGCGAAGATCACCCAGACTTGGATATTCGGCAAGAATGTGCCGAACAGTCTGGGGGACGAAGCAGTCGTGACAATAGGGCGCAGGCGAGCACTCCATCAAATAGCGATGCGTTACACTAGTGTGTCCGATTTGGAGACGACAGAAAGCGACCTGAAGCCGTCTTGGCATTGGGGGATAGGTCCATGTGAACAGTCGCGGCCCAATGGCACGCTCCTTCAAGTTACCTTCGACCGTCTCCCATCTTCTTTGCCAAGCAGTCCGAAGAGCTACCTGTATTCCTACCATGTAGTCGGTGTGAGGAAGAGCCAAACGCTTGTCGGATTGCAGAGTCCTCGCAGAGAATTTGGCACGCTCATTCACCGCAATTCCTACATGTCCAGGAACCCAGCAAAAGATAATCTCGCCATACCTCGCTCATCCAGGTGTAAAAGCATGGCGTACGGGACATCGTCCGGGCCATGTGCGGTGTCCGCGCACGAAGCAAGAGCGGAGCGCAATTCACTCATAGTAAACACGTCGTTGAAGGTTTCTCTTCCTCTGGAGGTAAAGTCCAGCCAGTGGCCTTCGCGACATCACGACGTGCATTGAATGCTGGCGGTGCAGCATCCCGGCTAGAGAATAGGAAGAAAGTGGACCAAAGGATTTCGCCATGGACGCGGGGTCCGAGATTACGGTCCCATTCTCCTGGACGGGAGGGGGGTCCTGTGAGAACTTGCCCCGAATACTTTTGACTCGCTTCCACACCTCTGCTATAGGGGTCTTTCCCGTTAAGTGAAGACACGTATGCCCGCCAAGAAGAGCGGCGGGCGTGCTTCGAAATATACAGGAACCTAGCCCTAGCCCGATGAAATTCAGCGACAGTGAAATCGTTCGGGTGGCGCTTATAGCACATGTAGGCATAACGCTTCTGTCTGAGGGCCGTCTCACACTCGGCCGACCACCATGGGAGTGGTCGGCGTGCAAAACGGCCAGACGTTCTAGGAATAGTAGTCAGGCCCGCGGCGATGAGGTTGCCAGAGAAGAACTCCAAGGCCTCATCTACCGACCTAAACTCCTCGACTGATATAGAAAATTCAGTCATTTCCTGAAATTCAGGCCACCGCGCCCGCGCCAAGCACCAACGAGGTGTGCTCTCAGGCGGCAGTGGCCCAGAAAATGATATTTGAAATGGGAAAGTGATAACTACTATGGAGGTCATCGACCTCCTCCCCAATCAAAATCAGGCTGTGCATCCGAAGAGCACAAAGATAGATCAAGGCAAGAAGATAGAGCGGTTCTCAGAAAGTGATACGTAAACTCCCCATCATTTAGGACACCTGTCTCAAGCTCTTTGATCAGATCGGCAAAGGCTTGTCCCCAGGGATTTATTAAGTAATCTCCCCAGAGACTTTGCCTGCCGTTCAGATCCCCATGCAAGAGAAAGGGCCTCGGCAACCGTGCCACGACGTGGCGGAAGTCCGCTGACGGTGCAAAGTACGCAGAAATTATAGTATACCTCCTATCCAGGTGCAGCTGCACAGCCACTGCCTGAAAGGAGGTATCTAAAGCGAAGAGAAGAACGGAGATATCACGCCGGATGTAAACTGCGCATCCTCCAACCCTGCCATCTCGTGGTGTTGGGGTCTTAAGACCTTTATTCCCAATGAAGGCGGGCAGGGGGCACGCGCCTAGCATGGTCTCCTGCAGAAAAATAGCTAACGGGGAACGGGACGAGACAAGCCTTCACAGCTCCTCCCAGTTGGCCTGGAATACACGCCAATTTCATTGAAGGAATATGCCCTCCAGGCCTAGCTTGGCGGAAACGCGGGGGCCCTCTTCGAGCAGATGACCCTCGCAAGAATGGCTGTACGCTTTCCGGAGGCAGAACTCCGGGCACTGTTGGCCGGACAAAGCACTGAAGGCGCTGCGCTTTCGAGAACTTATTGGGCGAGGTTGGGCTTGCCATGCGATTGTTTTCCTACCTTACGCGGGCATTGTGGCTTCGGAGGTGGGGGACCCTCTTTACGAGGAACCACTGTCTCTGAGCCACTCAGCCCACCACTAGGCGTGGGCGAAGAAGCCGAAGCTCCTTTATTGCTGTCTTCATTTCGGGGGACAGCTTCAGGAACCCCGGAGGATGGCCTGGTGACCAACTTCAGAGGTGTTGCCTCCTGTAAATCTAACGAATCGTTGGAGGCGCGTGGCCGTTTCGCGTTTGGGAAAACGGTCACACTTAAGGGAAGGTGGGGGGAGCCCTGGTTTTAGCTGGTGCTGGGTGTGAACCCTTTTGCCGCCAGCTTTACCAGGAAAGCACCCATTTTTAATAAAACCCGCAGAAGTGCTCCGAATGGTTGCAGGAACAACTGTGCTCGTTGCCCTAAATGCGCCAGGAGCAGAGGGCGCCTTTCTAACTATTGAGGTATAAGACGTCCCAGGCTGAGCCTGGCGCGCCAGGACCAAGTCCTTAGCCTTGCGGGATGAGAGTCGATCCTGGACTTGAACTGCCAGGATTTATTTCTTAACCAGATATGAACTACATTGCTTTGAAGAAGCGTGGTGCAGCACTCCGCAATTGGCACACTTGTCCACACACGATTTGGACTTATCGTGTGCGCCCTGGAGCAATTTACACAGACTTCGGGTGACCCCAACTTTGCACGTCTACATGAACGATTCGTATAGCTGAAGCGGTGACACTAATAGCACCTCCGCGGCAGTGGCACGAATGCCTTCACGCAGTAGCGGTACCAACCCGCACGCACCAATTCAGGGAGCTTGTTACAGTCAAATGTGACGAAGAGTGTAGGGGTGGGTCTCGAGGCCCATCCCTGTTTACTCATCACACGTTCGATCTTGAGCTCCACATGGTCAGCCAGCTCTAACGTGATGTCATATATAGAGTAGTCAACGAGTTGCCTCGCCTAAACTACTCCTTTCACAAAGTTCATGGTTTTGTGCGGTGTCACACTCAGCATGGTGCCATTAAGTGTCCGAAGAGCACTTATCTTGGCCGCCTCGGAGGGAACCGCCACATTCGCCGGAAGGCTCCCGTCCGAGAAAATGTTCACCTTCGGCTCTCTACCAATTACACTAGGTAATGCTCTCCTCTGATGGATCATGTTGTCCTTGGACAACATGGTGCCATCAGTGGAGCGAATAAAGAAGAAGCGTTTGAAGCCAGCGGGCTCGAAAACGCCTCTTAACCTCTAAATGAGCGGCCCCGATGTTATCGAGGCTCCACCCTGGGCACTTTTCCTCTTAGTCGGGGGCTCTCCACCGGGGGGGTATAGGGGCCGGATATGCTGATGTTGGCTTGGTCGCTTACCTTAGCAGCAGACACATCCGTCCATGCAGCTCCTGCGGATGGAGAGGAGCCCCAAGTCTCCTTACTCTTTTTCCTGTTCTATTTCTTTTTAGGATAGGAGGGCGGGGAATGAACCCGATTCTTCCCTTCACCGGCACGAGCCCCCAGGCCAGATGGACCGGCCTCAGCTAGGTCCTCCTCTGAAATAGATAACGTCCCGGCCTTCGTAGGGTCATCGGTTGGATGAGATCCCTCAGCTCCTTGTACTGCCTTGGAAACCCGGGCCGTTTGAGGAGTACGTTACATAGGGGCAGATTCGGGTTCAGTGCTTGGCGCCAAGCCCATATTCGCTCCCATGGAAGGCCCTACCATCTGAGGCTGGGTTGCCGAAAGGCCTATGTCTATCTCAGGGGGTGCCTCCATTTGGCTATCCCCCCAACATATTGCAGGTCCCGTTGTCAGCATTGTCATTTGTCACGTGTGGGGAGGTACTGGCTTTGACCCCGGCAAGGTTCAATATTCTTGCCAGCAGGTCTTTTGAGGGAAGTGACCGAAGGGGCCTGGCTTTCCTCTTCCCCCTAAGGTGGTTTGCCGTACCTAGCCGTTTCACTGAGGAGCGGTCGGCTATGGGCTGCCTGCTGGCTATCTTTGCAGTTCCTTTGGATAGAAAAAGGGTGACTGCCGCTGGAAAAAGGGAGGTGCCCGAAAGCACCTGCAGAGAAGGGAGGGGAGTCCCCTACACCCGTAGGTGAAGGAGAGGAGTAAGCCTCCTCTCCGGTTAGTGAAATATGGAGGGTCCCCTGTGCAGGCACAGGGGGAGGGGGATCTCCATTTTCCCTCTGGATCTGCCCGAGGGTGGCTCCGACGTTGGATGCGGGGAAATTAAGGTTTTTTTTTTTTAATAGACTCATCATTGGGCATGGTGACCCTTAGCATGGCGGCGGCTCGACCTTGGGCACGGCGAAAACCCGATAGTGTGTGAAGAAGAAGGAAATGAGACGTGAGGAAGGTATGGGTGGGGTTGAAGCAGGTTGTTTATAACCAAACATCCCAGACCGGAGCTCAGGGGTTAAGGAACATTGTCCCCTTCCCCCTCAGCCCCGATCCGGGACTGTTGGTTGAGAAGAAGGTCAGCATCTACCCTGTGAAATTAGAGGCTGACCAGAGAAAATTGTGGGATAGGTTGTAGGGGAAGTGAGGAAGTAGGTGAGAAACGCAGGCTATCTGAAGGAAGGAAGAGAAGCTAATCTGGGGCCGGACTGAGAGCTGTATCCCGTCAGCACGGTGGCCAGGATGGCAAATCGCTGTGCCCCTTATGGGGTAGACAAGGGGGTGAGGGGGAATCCCCTACCCCCATAGGCGAAGGAGAGGAGTAAGCCTCCTCTCCGATTAGAGATATTTGGAAGGTCCCCTGTGAGAGCAGAGGGGGGGGCGGGGGCTCCTTTGCTTTTGTGGAGTTGTCCGAAGGACGCTCCAAGGATGGAAAAGGAAAAATTGAGGGGAGATTTTTTTTCGGTATCATCATTGGCCATGGTGACCCTATTTTTTTACAGAAAGCAATCGCTCATCACCCCATCGCAGTAGCCCGCCCTGCAAGGGGTGCGTACCGGGAAGGCAAAACCAGGTGCCGCCATTCAAGGTCACCTCTTCCACCTGGTGGCTCCACCTTGGACACACGGCGTAAAATGTATAGTGTTTGAAATTAGAAAGGAAGAGGAGGTGAGGAAGATGTGGGTGGGGATAAAGTAGGTTATTCAAAAACCCAACATCCCAAACCGGAGCTCAGGGATGAGAAATCATTGTCCCCTCCCCCCCTCAGCCCTGATTCGACATAGTTGGCTGATAAGAAGGTCGGCATCTACCTGGAGAAAATAGAGGATGAGCAGAGAAAGTTGTGGGAGAGGTTGTAGGGAAAGTGAGGAAGTAGAGGATAAATACAGGCTGTCCTTAATAAGAAGAAAATGCTAATCTGGTGCCGGGTGGGGCGCTGAGTCCCGTCAGCACAGCGGCAGGAAGGCAAATCGCGGCGCCCCTTAAGGGGTGGCGATACGGAATCATGGATACTCTCCACACGATAGAGGCAAGGGAACACCTAGCTAATCTTTATATTCGAATTTCTGCGAGATCATCGATTCCACGTATGGTCGGGGAAAGACCTCTCCGGCCCAATAGAGCAGAAAGATGTGGTCCTGCAGGGAAGTGTCTTCAGTGTCCCTATTTGACCTGAGAATCGACGGTATCACTTCGGTGCTGCCGCAAGATGTCCTCACTACGCTCTACGTGGACGACATTTCGATCTCTTTTAGCGTGGCCCAGATGCCAACTCTGGAGCGTTGACTCCAACAGGCATTGAACCACGTCTCTCGCTATGCTGAACCGCACAAGTTTTTGATTTTCATTGGCCAAGACTAAAGTGGTGCATTTCTGCCGCCATCCACGGCTCCATACTGAACCAGATTTGTTTCTAAATCCGTTGGCCTCTACGTGCTGGACTTTCCCCGTTTCCTTGGTCTTATATTTGACCGTCGCCTCACAGGGGAGGCTCATATTTGCACCCTTAGGGTCTCTTGTACACGCACCATGGATATTCTTCATTCCGTGACGTTCAGCGCATGGAGCGATGATAGGGCTATTATATTACTTTTTATCGATCCTTTGTTCGTTCTAAGCTCGACTACGGATGCGAATTTTATGCATCCGCAGCCGAGCGTTTCTTGCGGAAGCTGGATCCGATCCACCACACCGGCCTTCCCCTTGAGACCGGTGCCTTCCGCACTTACCCCATTGAGAGCCTACTTGTCGATGCTGGGCAGATGCCACTCGTTCTGTGCCGTGCATTATTTGCCTGTACGCGCGAGCCCAGCACCCCCTTCAGTCGCCAACAACTCACTGCATCCGCAGCTGATCTCGAGGGTGCCTATGCCGCCTAAAGACGCCACTCATATCCAGCGCCTTTTTTGTTTAAAGCTAGGAAACCCCTTTGATAACCTGGTATAGCTCTCAGGCTGTTGGAGCTCCTTGTTCTGCCCAGGACGTCACCCTGATGGGAACCACCTTTGCATATTTTTCGCCACGCCTCTGATCCCAAAGCTTTTACAGCGCGAGGAGTACTGCGTTCTGCCTTTTTGGAGCAAACTGCGTGTAATGCTCGAACCGTGCTAGTGAATATGGATGGCTCCAAGTCGCAAGATGTGGTTTGTTTCCACGATGTACCCTCTATGTTTGAAGTCAACGGGACTCTGCTAGGTGCTGCGTCTGTCGTCACGGCCTAACCGGTTGCAATAGACCCCTCCGTACGGGAGATAACGCTACGTGCTTGGTTCTGAGACCGCATCGTGATTTATAGCGACTCACAAAGCGACATGAGTTCTCGTTAGGCATTGGAATCTCAGTATCCTCTGGGTTCGCGATATCCGTGAGGCCACGATTTTGTGCGATCCGGGTGGATGTCGAGATTATCTTCTGGGTTCCTGGACATTTTGGAATTGCTGGGAATGAGTGCGCCAAAAAGTCCGCAAGGACTGGGCAACCACAACAGCGTTTCGCTCTTCCTCACATAGATTTCATGGCAGGAATACGAGCAGCTCTCCTGGCTGCTTGGCAAAGAAACACACTCGAGGGACGCAACAGTATCTTTTGACTGTTTGTTGTAGGTCGCATGTTCCTGCGACGGGTGGAGGCTGGTCTACCCCTGACGCCGGAGCCTGCTTCCTTCGTGTTGCCTTTTTGCTGTTTTTGTGCCTTGTCATTTGTTTTTTTTTAATATAGCCTAGAGGTAGGCTGTGCTGAGTACGGCGAATAATCCCCAAGTAGGCAGTCGCCAGATGGGCTCCTAATTTTTTTTTAAATCGCTAAACAAGGCACTGGAGATGAAGTGTGTTGGCACAGGCAGGTAGAAAATAGATGATAGCGGTAGTAGGTTAAGAAGCTTAGAGGAAGCCGGACGCGGTTCTCTACCTAAAAATCTAAATATCGCCGGTGAATCGTGTGATCTTTGGATAATATGCTGTCATTAGTAGAAAGAATAATCAGGCAACGCTTATAGTGGTCGTTTCGAAGAGGCCGGAAGACTCGCTGAGTGCCCAAGACATTACCAATAATTCATTCGCCCTACCAACAACTTCGGTCTTTGTCATATTGTGAGCATCGCTGCTCGATAGTGCCCCTGAGCCGGATGTGCCCTTCTCTCCTGCAAAAATAGCGTGGGACCCGTCCGTCTCCGAAATCCTCGTTTTCTTAGATTACGTCTTGGGAGAGGAAGTATGAAGGGTGCCATCTTTTTTTATCTACGGAATGGTCCCCACACCAGGACGAGCCAGCCTAGCTAGGTCCTTCGATAATGTCTATGCCTGAAAGGGGTGGAGCAGATCCCTCCTCTTCTCATGAGGGCCAGGCAAATGGACATACTTTGGATTGGGCATACCTTCCACCGCCTCTGTTCTCCTCGCCCTTGAAGACCCTGCTATATGGACGGAAGTATTATTTCTACCTCAAGTGTGTCTCCAAATGCCCCCCTCCCCCCCAAGGTGTCAGGGATCCCGACCGGGGACTCTATGACTCTGCCCTAGACTCATCATTGTGGCTGACGAACCGAGATCTATGGGGGAAGAAAGTGTGGTAGGCACGCCAGCCCCTAGCAAGGTTGAGACAGTCTAAAGGTAGCAGATGGGTCATTTTAGGGCTGATAACTGTTTTGGTGGCGGGTTCCTGTTAAAGGAAAAATAAAGGCCGCAGTTTGTCTAGAAGAGTAGGCCGAGGGAGCCCCAAAGTAGATGGTGAAGCTCTAAAGCTGCCTCAGCCATAGATAGGAGAGGGAAAAATCCCATCGCCACTAGGAGGCTAAAGGGGATCATGAGTAAGCCCAGAGAGGGTTATCTATTCGGACGGGTAGCTGCTCGAACGCGGCTCTAAAGATAGCATTAGAGAAGCTCATTTACTGCACAAAAGTGGAAGGGTGAAAGCACCTCCAACGGTCAGAGTGGTACTGTCAAATTCGTCGCCCAACCTAACACCAAAGTTGGGGAAGTTTCGCTAATAAGGACATGAGCATAAATCTTGTTTGAACAGCTCAGCCAAGGAAATTCCAGAATTGGGATCAGTAAGAAAAAAAAAAGGTAGATTGGTGGGCTTTACTCCACCTATCCCATCTCGTCTTTATAGACTTTTCAGTTCTCCACCCAGAGCGCATTAATGGTTGGAGCTCGTACATGTGTAGCAATGCCAAAGACCAGAAGTTACCCATCCTTCCTCAAAGGTTGTAGCTCCTTACTGGGCAGCCAGAGAGGTCAGGCGGATATCCTTACTACGAAGTACTAATCGTTGACAATGACGGCCAAGATGTTGTGTCAGATCCAGAACCGCGCCTCCAAAAATTTTAGTTGTCCTAGCAACCAACAAAGCTCGCCCGCCATAAGCAGTACACTCCATAGGCACCTGATAACGGTGGCATGGAGGTCATCAGCCCATTATATGCTGGGAGGGAGTTATTAGGTCAAAAAACCTATCTTCTCATTAATCGTGCCTAGGCGCCTTTTCCAAAGCCTCTCTTCTCACAAAGCAAGAGGTAGCTTGTCAGGTCCTTAAGCCTAACAGGGTTGAGAGGATAGTCGTAGAAGAAAAAAGGAATGCAGAGAGGGAATTAGGTGGAAGCACAACAACTTGCCACGGCTTCCTCACTGAGTTCAAGTTAATCGTGAACGGGCTTCCATCAGGCCAGGAGGATGTGCGTCTCCTTCAGTTGCAAAGTGTAACAGGCTACCCTAAGTGGTAAGGAGGAAGGGCAGCCATGAGGTTATTAAGGGCTCCACTTTCTTTTCTGTTGTGCCTATTATTTAACTTGATCGGAGGTGAAATTTTTTTTTTTTTTTAAAGAGCTCATCTGGCAACTGCCTACTTGGGCATTAGTCGCCGAATTAAAACTGGCCTAGTTCTAGGCTACTTTAAAATAAAATAAAAGAGAAAAAAACAACACCCCAAAACGGGGGAAAGGAAGCAAGCTGGTGCGTCGGGGAGAGGTCCCCCCGGCGCAGGAGCGTGCAACTAAAGGAAAAAAAAACAAATGCAAAAAACAAAACAAAAACAACAAAACAAACCTTGCTTAAATAATTGGGAGAAGGCCGGCCTCCCCTGAGAAGTCAACAAGTCCACAAGTCAATGTGCACGAATCTGTCCCGAGTACAAGGGACAGGCGGTAGCGACCCCGCCCATCCCGGTACCGGGACAGATATCGTGCGCAAAGATCACCCAGACTGGGACATTCGTCAAGAATGTGCCGAAAAGTCTGGGGAACGACGCAGGCGAGCGCTCCATCAAATAGCGATGCATCACAAGAGTGTGTCCGATACGGAGACGACAGAAAGCAACCTGAAGCCGCCGCGGCATTGGGGGATAGGTCCATGGGAACAGTCGCGGCGCAATGGCACGCAACTTTAAGTTCCCCTCGACCGTCTCCCATCTTCTTTACCAAGCAGTCCGAAGAGCTGCCCGTATTCATGCCATGTAGTCGGTGTGAGGAAGAGTGAAAGGCTGGTCCGGTCGCAGAGTCTTCGCGGACTCATTGGCGCCCTCATCGGCGCGCTCATTCCCCGCAATTCCTACATGTCCAGGAACCAAGCAGAAGATAATCTTGACATCTGCCCGGCTCGCCGAAACCGTGGCGTCACGGATATCGCTAACCAGAAGATGCGGAGATTCCAATGCCCCGAGAGCACTCAGGGCGCTTTGTGAGTCGCTATAGATCATAATCCGGTCTCCAAACCGGGCACGTCGAGTAATCTCCCGTACCGAGTGGTGAATTGCCACCAGCTCGGCCGTGAAGACAGACGCAGCGCCTGGTAGACCCCCGCTGACGTTAAACAGAGGGGATACGGCGTGGAAGCCGACCCCCTCTTGGGACTTGGAGCCATCCGTATACACTAGCACGGTTCCATCGTGACACGATGTGTGCTCCAAAAAGGTCGAACGTATTACTCCCGGCACAGTAGGAGCTTTGGGAGCAGAGGCGTGGCGACATAGAGCTAAATGTGGTACCCTCCAGGGTGGCGTCCTGGGCAGAACCAGGGGTGCCACCGGCCCGAGAGCTATATCTAGCTCTCGAAGGAGTTTCCTGGCCCTAAACCCAAAGGGCTTAGGGTATGACTGGCGTCTCTCGGTGGTATAGGCACCATCGAGATCAGCTGCGGAAGCAGTGAAAGCTGTTGGCGACTGAGGGAGGCGCCGGTCTCGCGCGTACAGGCGGGTGATGCACTGCACGCGGCGCAGAGCGAATGGCATCTCCCCAGCATCGCCCACCACCTCTCAATGGGGAAAGTGCGGAAGGCACCAGTCGCAAGGCGAAGGCCGGTGTGGTGGATCGAATCCACCTTCCGCAATAAACGCTCGGCTGCGGATGCATAAAACTCGCATCCGTAGTCGAGCTTCGAACGAACAAAGGTTCGATAAAAAACTAGGGCAGTAGTCCTATCAGCGCCCCAAGCGCTGAACCTCACGGAACGAAGAATGTCCATAGCGCGGGTGCAGGAGACCCTAAGGCTGCGAATATTAGCCTCTCAGGTGAGGCGTCGGTCGAATACAGGACCAAGGAAACGGTACGACTCAACCACATCCAGGCACACCCCATTAAGAAACAAATCTGGGTCGGGGTGAAGCTGTGGATGGCGTCAGAAGTGCAACACCCTAGTCTTGGCCAAAGAAAACGGAAACCTGTGCGATTCGGCATAGCGAGAGACGCGGTTCAATGCCTGTGTGAGTCGACGCTGCAGAGTGGGCATCTGGGCCGCGCCAAAAGAGATCGAACGGTCATCCACGTAGAGCGTAGCGAGAACATCTTTCGGGTGAACTGAGGTGATGCCGTTGATGCTCAGGGCAAAGAGTGTTACACTGAGGACACCTCCCTGCGAAACACCCTCTTCCTGCTCCTTTGGGCCGGAGAGGGCTCCCCCCACCCGTACGCGGAATCGACGATCTCGCAAAAATTCAGATATAAACATTGGGAGGCGTCCCCTCGCCCCCATCGTGTGGAGAGTCTCCATGATACCGTATCGCCATGCGGTATCATAGGCCTTCTCCAGATCGAAAAACACCGTGGCGTAGTGCTGTCTACGAAGGAAAGCCTCGCAGACGGCATTTTCCAGTCGGAGCAGAGCATCTGACGTGGCGTGGAACTTGCGGAAGCCGCACTGTGCGGAAGACAGATGGCCTCCCCTGCGTAGGAAAAGCCTAGTCTAACATTTAGCGATTTCTCCATCAACTTGCACACGCAAGAGGTTAGAGAGATTGAGCGGAAACCGGTCGGAGTAGAGTGATCTCTCCCGGGTTTGCGAAAGGCGAGCACAGTAGCGATTCGCCAGGAGTCTGGGAGAAGACCTTCCACCCAGATCCTGTTGAACAAATCCAACAGAAATGCCATGCCTCGCTCACCCAGGTGTCGAGGCATGGCGTACGGGACATCGTCCGCACCATGGGCGGTGTCCGTGCACGAAGCGAGAGCGGAATGCAACTCACTCACAGTAAACTTGTCGTTGAAGGGTTCTCCGCCTCTGAAGGTAAAGTCCCACCGGTGGCCTTCCGCGACATCATAACGTGCATTGAATGCTGGTGGAGCAGCATCACGGCTAGAGAATGCGAAAAAAGCAGGCGCTAAGGATTCCGCCACGGACGCGGGGTCCGAGATTGCGGTCCCATTCTCCTGGAGAACGAGAGGGGGGTCCTGCGAGAACTTGCCCCGAATCCTTTTGACTCGCTTCCACACCTCAGCTAAAGGGGTCTTCCCGTTAAGTGAAGACACGTATGCCCGGCAAGAAGAGCGGCGGGCGTGCTTCGAAATATACCGGAACCTAGCCCTAGCCCGACGAAATTCAGCGACAGTGAAATCGTTCGGGCGGCGCTTATAGCGCATGTAGGCATAACGCTTCTGTTTGAGGGCCGTCTCACACTCGGCCGACCACCATGGGAGTGGTCGGCGTGCAAAACGGCCAGACGTCCTAGAAATAGTAGTCAGGCCCACGGCGATAAGGTTGCCGGAGAAGAACTCAACGGCCTCATCTACCGACCTGAACTCCTCGACTGAGATAGAGAATTCAGTCATTTCCTGAAATGCAGGCCACCGCGCCCGCGCCAAGCACCACCGAGGTGGGCTCTCAGGCGGCAGTTTCCCTGAAAATGATATTTGAATAGGAAAGTGATCACTACCATAGAGGTCATCGACCAACCCCCAATCAAAATCAGACTATACATCCGAAGAGCACAAAGATAGGTCAAGGCAAAAAAATGAAGCGGTTTTCGGACAGTGATGCGTAAACTCATCCACCCTTAGGACACTCATCTCAAGCTCTTCGATCAGATCGGCAAGGACTTGTGCCCTGAAATTTATGGAGTAATCTGCCCAGAGGGGATGCCTGCTGTTCATATCTCCAAGTCCGAGATAGGGCCTCGGCAACCGTGCCACGACGCGGTGGATGTCCCCCGCGTCGAAGTCAGCTGACTTTGAAATGTACGCAGAAATCAGAGTATACCACCTATCCAGGTGCAGCTGCACAGCCTGAAAGGAGGTATCTAAAGAGAAAGGAAGAACGGAGACATACCCGGGTGTAAACCGCTCATCCCCCAGCCCGGCCATCCCTCTGTGGTGGGGTCGCAAGACCCTTATATCCCGGGAGGGCAGGCAGGGAGAACGCGCCTAGCATGGTCTCCTGCAAAAAGATAGCTAACGGGGAACGGGACGAGACGAGCCTCCGCAGCTCCTCCCAGTTTGCCCGGAGTCCACAGAAATTCCATTAAGGGAATATGCCCTCAAACCTAGCTCGGAGGAGACGCGGGTGCCCTCCTCGAACAGAAGACCCTAACGGGAATGGCCGTACGCTTCCTGGGGTCAGAAACCGGGGCGCAGTTGCCCGGACAAAGCGCTGTCGCCTTCGAGGACTTATTGGGGGAGGTTGGGCTCGCCATGCGAGTCTTTTCCTCCCTCCGCCTCGAAACCTTAGGCGGGCGTTGCGGCTTTGGAGGCGAAGGGCCCTCTTTTCGAGGAACCACCGTCTCCGAGCAACTCGCTCCACCTTGGGGCGTGGGCGAAGAAGCCGAAGCTCCTTTGTTGCTGTCCTCCTTTTGAAGGACAGCTTTAGGAACCCCCAAAGATGACCTAGCGACCATCTTCAGGGGTGTTGCCTCCTCTGAATCTCACGACTCGGTGGAGGCGCGTGGCCGTTTCGCCTTACGGGATACGGTCACGCTGGGGAAAGAGAGGGGAGCCCTGGTTTTGGCCAGGGCTGGGTATTAAGCCTTTTTGCCGCCAGCTTTACCAGGGAAGCACCCAGGTTGGGTAGAGCCTGCAGAAGGGCTCCGAATGGGCGCGGAAACAACCGTGCTCGTTGGCCTGGATGGGCCAGGAGCAGAGGTTGCCTTTCTAACTATTGAGGCATATTACGTCCCAGGCAGGGCCGGGCGCGCCAGGACCAAGTCCTTAGCCTCGCGGAATGAGAGTCGTTCCTGGGCCTGAACGGCCAGGATTTCTTTCTCAAGGAGATATGCACCACATTGCTTCGAAGAAGCGGGGTCTGGCTCTCCGCAATTGGCACACTTGCTAACATACGATTTGGACTTATCGTGTGCGACCTTGGAGCAATTTACACAGACTTCGGGTGATCCCGACTTTGCATGTCTACATGAGCGATTCGTATGGCCGAAGCGGTGACAGTAATAGCACCGCCGCGGCAGTGGCACGAATGCCTTCACGCGGTAGCGGTACCAACCGGCACGCACCAACTCAGTGAGCTTGTCACAGTCGAACGTGACGAAGAGTGTAGGGTGGGTCTCGAGGCCCCTCCCTGTTTTCTCATCACACGTTCGACCTTGACCGCCCCATGGTCGGCCAGCTTTAGGGTGATGTCCTCAATGGAGTAGTCAACGAGTTTCCTAGCATAAACTACTCCTTTCACAAAGTTCATGGTAGATTGCGGCGTCACACTCACCAGGGTGCCATGAAGTGTCTGAAGAGCACTTATCTTGGCCGCCTCGGCGGGATTCGCCGCGTTTGCTAGAAGGCTCCCGTCCGAGAAAAGGGTCACCTTCGACTCTCTACCAATTGCACTAGCTAATCTTTTCCTCTGATGGATCATGTTGCCCTTGGACAACATGGTGCTATCAGTGGAGCGAATAACGAGGAAGCGTTTGAAGCCAGCGGGCTTGAAAACGCCAGGTAACCTCTGAATCAGGGGGGCCGATGTTATCGAGGCTCCGCCATGTGCACTCTTGTTATTAGTCTTAGTCAGGGCCTCCGCAACCGGGAGGCAGAGGGGGTGGATGTGCCGATCTTGGCTTTGTCGCTTGTAAGAGTGGCAGCAGACCCATCCGTCCCCGCAGCTCCCGCGGATGGAGAGGAGACCCGAGTCTTTTTTGGAGAGGATGGCGGGGAATGAACCCGCTTCTCACCTCCGCCGGAAGAAGCCTCCAGGCCAGATGGACCGGCCTCAGCCAGGTCATTCTCTGAAATGAAGAAGGTCCTGGGAGTCGTGGGGGCACCGGACGGAGGAGATCCCTCCCCTCCTTGTACTGCTTCAGAAAGCATAGCCGTTAGAGGAGGACCTTGCATCGGGGCCGATTCGGGTTCGGTGCATGGCGGCGAGCCAGGATTCTCCCCCATGGAAGGCCCTACCGTCTGAGGCTGGGTTTCCTCAAGAACCATGTCTATCTCAGGGACGGCCTCCAGTTGCCCTTCCCCCCAACACATCGCAGGTCCCGTCGGCAGCATCGTCACTAGTCTTCTTTGGGGAGGCATGGGCCTTGACCCCGGCAAGGTTCAGTATTCTTGCCAGCAGGTCTTTTGAGGGAATCGACCGAAGGGGCCTGGCTTCCCTCTCCCCCCTAAGGGGGTTTGCCCTACCAAGCCGCTTCGATGTGGAGCGGCTGGCTAAGGGCTGCCTGCTGGCTTTTTTAGTAGTCCCCTTGGAAAGAACACAGGGGACTGCCGCTGGTAAAAGGGAGGCACCCGAAAGCACCTCCAGAGAAGGGGGTGAGGGGGAGTCCCCTTCACCCGTAGGCGAAGGAGAGGAGTAAGCCTCCTCTCCGGTTAGAGAAATATGGAGGGTCCCCTGTGCAAGCACAGGGGGGGGAACTCCATTTTTTTGCTGGAGCTGCCCGAGGGCGGCTCCGTCGATGGAACAGGGGAAGTTGAGGGTTGGGTTTGTTTTGTTTTTTTATCATCATTGGGCATGGTGACCCTTTTTTAAACACGGGATGCAATCGCGCACCCCTCTCGCAGTAGCCCGCACTGCGAGAGGTGCTTACAAGCCCGGCAGAGCCAGGCGCCGCCATTTAAGACCACCCCTCCCGCCTGGTGGCCTGGCAGTCCATCGGCATGGCGGCTCCACCTTAGACACGGCGTAAAAATTAATAGATTGTGAAGAGGAGAGGAAAAGGGATGTGTGGAAGGTATGGGTGGGGATGAAGCAGGTAGTTAAAAACCAGCCACCCTAGACCGGATCTCAGGGGTTAGGGAACATTGTCCCCCACCCCCTCAGCCCCGATGCGGGACGGTTGGCTGAAAGGAAGGTCAGCATCTACCCTGTGAAATTAGAGGCTGACCAGAGAATGTTGTGGGAGAGGTTGTGTGAAAAGAGAGGAAACAAGTGTTTTGAAGGAAGGAGAAGAGGCTAAGCTGGGGTCGGACGGTGTGCTGAGTCCCATCAGCACGGCGGCCAGGATGGCAAATCGCCGCGCCCCTTACGGGGGATCGGAGGTGAGAGGGAGGGTTCACCTCTCCCCTCTCTTAGAGTGGTGGTTTTTAATATGCTTGCACTCTGTTCACATTCTATCAATTCTACTGATTTCAACTTTCTTCTCTATTCTCATCTTCCTTTTCTTTCTTGCATTATTCCGGTTTAACTCAAATGGATGATAACTGCGTCCATTCATAAATTTAATATCAAGAGATAAAAGGAGAATAAGATTTGAGATTATGTGAAAGTTTAACCTCATAATTAGGCCCTCATGTATTTACTCCATTAGTCAACCTTAATTCGAATATGAATCATTTTCACAGCATCCAAAGTTTACCATTCAATTCAAACTTGTTAAGAGTCTTCCATAATGCTACCCTATATACAACAGATGCTTGCTTCAGATCGATGAATCTACCATCCACTTAAGATTTCTTATCTCTTGTTTATTTAGCTTACTCTTGCAGTGTAAGTTGTTGAGCCATACAACTACTGCACACTTTTCTCATCCTTCTTATCCTAGGTATATGCACAATCAAAATTTCTCCTTATATAGGGTGGAACAACAAGTGTAGGCAGATATTTATTCAAATTTTTCATAACACAATGCAATATGATAATGCTTAGACTAAAATTAAAGAAATATATATATGACAAAAGATGATTTAACTAATATTTAGTTGGATCTTCCTTTGCGTCGATGACACAATGAAGTCTAATTTTAATCTGAGTGCAAATGGCATGCAGGGTTTCAGCTCCTATATCCTTACAGCATCTTTCCAGTTTATACTTCAGAACTTTGACACTTAGATGAAATTCAGTACAGGGCTTATGTGCAAGCATTACAGTATTGCATAGTACAATTGCACTAACAAAACTTATGGCTGTGGCTTTCCAGGCCCCAAACTGGGCTTAGCCACCTTTTTTATCATTTATCAAAGAACCTTATGGGTATTCCTCCTGCCTCACAGAAACAAATTAAAATACAGTATACATACTCTAGGTCCTCATCTACTTGCAATACATCATTTTTATTCATAAACCCATTGGCTTGTTGTACAATTGACCATAAATGATGTCTCTCCATTCAGATTGATATTTTGCAGGTTCAATAGGGAGCCTGCCATCGGTCTACATTTGTCTCGGTCAGAATTCATCATCAGAGAAGTGTTTGACTATATAAACAATTAATCTGTATGCCAACTATTCTCTATATGCCTGACCACCCCCTTCCCAAAACACCACTGCTAAATCCCACCTATAGTCATAAACCAGAATTATCCACACAATCCCTCTCACCCAAATACCACAGCCTCAAGACAAATCAACACCCCTAAGGGCCAATGAGCTCACACTTCAGTACCCTCTTGCTCAATGAAACAAATATTCCTATATCTAGCTGCTAATTACTTACACATCCTACCAATAAGTTCCATAATGAACTCCTCTCCCCCAAACTTAGTAAGGCAGGAATCTTCTAATCTCTCAGGAGAAAGGTCAAGTTACCACACAATCTTGCAATACACCCTGTACCTAATGCACCAAATATGTGGTGGTGGGCTGGTTCTATTGGAGTGAGGAATTGACTGTCCTCTACCTCCCATAGCTCATTCTTTTCTTTTTCTTCTACTAATCTTTCTTCTTTCAATCTGAGAGAATGGATCACAAGTATTGATTGTCTAAGCTGGGTGTCCAGTCATACACAGTACTTCCTTTCTCTTTCAGCTGAGGGCACTCTGAGTCTTGTTTAACTGCTAGCATGTCTCCAGGGCTATGACAATTTATTTGGAGAACAGTAATATGAATAGTTGCTATAAAGTATTTGCCCCCAGTCCCCAGCAGAACTTAAATGTTCAGGGGGTGCTAAGAATCTCTGGATTATGTTTAAGGTTCTTTAGGTTTAAGTTATTGTTGTTTTATGTTTGCCTGTTACTTGTATGTGGTGATGATGAGGTGAATCCCCGTCCTGGTAACTCTAATCAAAAAGTGTTGAATTCTCTATAGTAATATTTGGGGGTTATACTCTCATCTTGATGAATTGTAAATTGCTCCTAGGAATTTTGATATTGTTCTGTGTTCTGAGATGAAATATCTCTGAATTACTTTTACCTGATATCACTAAACCTACTCTGCTCTGATGTGACTCTAGACCCTGAGCTCATGGCTTAGCTACTTATATCCGGTCTGGATTTTCAGCCTCTCCCAGATCTGATTTTAAATATAATTGTCATGAGGTTCAATTAGTTAAAGTTAGCAGTAGAATAAACAACTTTGATTAAATATATTTAGTCTATGCTGTAAACCAGATTTGGATAGTAGGATATTTGTCTCTGCTTCTATGAATAGAATTCAGGAGTCTGTGTGTCAGCTTTTATTTTTGTCGGTGAGCTGAATGTTCATCATAGAGAATGGCTCAACTCAGTCAATGACAGTGATCAGTCTGTGGTAGCTGCATTTGATTTTGCTAATTTGTCTGAATGTGAACAGCTTATTACTGAATAGACTCACCACAATGGAAATTGCCTGGATTTACTGTTGACAGATGTACCGGGTGTAGTTGCCTTGGCTATTAAACCTCCTCTTGGTAGATCTGACCATTCTATGATTTCTTTTAAATTGAAACTTAATTTGGAGGTTCCTAATATAAGTATATCTTGTAAAGTATATGTAAAGTCTCGGGAAGATTGGCCTGTTTCTTACCTGGTAAGAAACAGGAATGTATATTATCCATAACTTTGATAATATACAAAAGAGTAATATATATAAACCTCCTAATCCTAGTGATGACTTAAATGCTGACCTTGTTAATATAGTAAACAGTAAAATTCCTACAAAGATTATAAGACAAGGTGTGGCTCACTGATGATTGTAGAAAGGAATATCAAGAGAAGCAATCTGATTATTGCCTCTGGTCACGCAATAAATCTAGATTGCTATGGGAAAATCATGTGAGACTTAGATCTCACGCTCAATTTGTTTATGCTGATGCATAAGCATATAGCAGAAATGGAATATTTGTTACAACCTGGAACTAGTTACTCCTGCCACAATTAATAAACCTCTCCTCTCACTATAAACATCAACCCCTTCCCTCATTACATATATACTAGATCACTAGATTTGGGAGAAATGCCAAATGATTGGATAATAAAGTAGTGTCGAATTTTAAAAAGGGAAGTAAAGAGGACCCAAATAACTTTAGATCAATAAGTTTAAATTCTATGGTTTGTTAAATTTTTGAATGGGTAGTTAAAGAAAAAAAAAAGAGTATTTCTGAACATCTAGAGAGTGGGAGGTTAATTAATGATGCTTAGCATGGATTTAGAACAGAGAGTTTAACGAACAGTGGAATTTATGGATTATGTAACAAAACAATTGTATCAAGGAGAGAGTATTGAAGTAATTACTTAGATTTTAACAAAGCCTTTAACAAGGTTCTACATAGGAGACTGGTTAATGAATTAAAAGGGTTGGGATATGTGGGAGGGTATTGAATTGGATACCTCAATGGATGAAAGATATGAAGTAGAAGGTGATGTTAAATGAAGAAAAGTCAGACTGGATGGGTGTTGTCAGTGGGGTACCTCAGGGATCACTTATTATTTTCTTCCACGCACAGGTCTTTTAATTTTAAAAAAATGCAAATGAGTTAGGAGTAGAGCTAAATACATCACTGAGGTTTTATAAATATTGAGACAAAAGATAAATAAAGTAAATAGTGTGTCGGGCTTCATTAAGATAAATGTTAATTACAAACAATGGCATAGTTAAGGGGAGGGGGGTGAAGAAGCACAAATGTAAAAGTTATGAAGGGTCCCCAAACGAGTGTCTCATCCCTTTATTTTTGAATGACAAAATAGTTAATAGAACAGTTAAATATAGAGGCCCCTAAAAATATTGACAAATATTAGCTCAAACATTAGTCAAGCCAAGTATAATAGAAGTTACTTAAAAGCTAAATTTTTATGATGTCATTGTTACAGGCTTTGATTTTATAATCAGTTAAAAATCAGGAGTTTTCAATATAAATCGCTATAAATTCTGACTGGTATATTTGATAAATGTAATATTTCGGTTTCACATTTTGTAGTTTATTACTTGTCATCATATACAAGTATTCTGTATTAAAGCGTCTTAATAATTACTTTTATTGTTGCTGTATCAAACAAACTGATGGAATGTATCAATATGAATTTTGGCAGGTATATTTTTTCAATATGTAATATCTTGGGTTTCACATTTAGTAGTTTATTTTTAAATCATACATGAGTATTCCCTATTAAAGTGTTTTGCTTATTTTTATAGTTTTATGACACACATAGACATACAGAAGTGCACAAAAATATTGCAGGAGGAGTTGTTTTCATGTCATTCATGATATCAAACATTCGAATGTTGGGGGCTGCCTCCAAAGGAGATAATGGCCCCGGGCCTCAAAATCCCTAGCTACGCCAATGATTACAAAATTAAGGAGGTTATCTTCAAAGAGTATAACTCATATATTAGGCCACATCTTGAGTATTGTATATAATAATAATAATTAATGGTTTATTCTAGAAGCTGGCAGCTATTGGGCTGAAAATATACATTTAAAGTAATAACAAAATATATATAGAGCACCAAAACTGAAAAACAAATAGTAAAATATGAAAATAGCTTAGACGTATCAGATGTTAATGATTATTACTAATTTTAGTTAGTGTGGGCATTGCACTGTTCCTGTAGCACTCTGTGCAGTCTCTGATTGGGACGAGCGAGCTTGTTGTAGGCCCCAAGGGAAAAGCAGGGACGTAGAGCGTCATGGGGAAGTATGTCATAATGATGATGGTTGTTCAGCAATTTATGGCCAAACTGTTTGAGACTGGTGAAGTACTGAGCTGCTAGAGGGGTGAGTTGTAGGAAAGAGGTTGCTGCATCATAGCTCATGTAATTGGCACCCAGAATGATCTTCATGGCGCGTTTCTGTACCTTCTCTAGGCGGCCAAGCTGGGTAACAGTGAGGCAGGGAGACCAGGCAGGAGCCACATACATTAATATATAGGTATAATCCCAAAAGATGTTTTTAGCTAGTTAGAGTCAGTGCAAAGATGATAGCTTCCATCTAACACCTTCAATATGTAGATAAACTTGGTCTTGGGATGGATAAGTTCTTTGAGTTGCGGGGTAGGAATAAGGGGTCAACACCTGATACTTCAAAAATAAGGGTGTAGGTTGCATTCACAAATTTATTTTTCAATAATACAGTGGTAGGTTTATGGAATGATTTACCACAGGAGGTAATTTAGTAGAAATAAACGTTTTCATGGGAAGGTTTGATCCATATATGAAGGGGGGGAGGTAATAAGGGTTTTAACTTTTGTTTTGGCCTATTAATTTAACATATTTTAATAATGATATTATTGTTTATTGTATTTGCATGGTTTAGCCTTTGATGAACCATGAATGCTGATAATTTAATGGTGATGTTATGGATGCTATCCTTTGGATGTATTTTATCAAGGTCTGTTGAGGTGGAGATCGACTTGGATTTCCTTTGATATGCCCTAATGGCTTTTGTCATCCATGAATATTATGTTATGATCGATCTACTCATTCTGTTTGATCCAAAAATATTTGTGCTTGCCCTTGTTGTTGGCATCTTAAAGGAGTCTCTTTCTTGAAGGTAATGTTTTGCAGGTGTATTTGTTTACTTTATTTTGGTATTCATTTGGCATACCTGCAAATATACTTCAAGCTATTATAAGCTGAGAAGCTTTGTTATTTGCCGGACTTGTTTTAGCTGTTTATCCTTTTTAACATGTAGTTTAAGGTTATACATAAAAAGGTGGTTAGTTTTGTTTGCTGAATTTTCCCTTCTTGTTTGGCTCAGGTTGTACTCTTTATGATTTTCATTCAGAGTATAATGCAATTTAATATGTTTTGTTGAATCTTCATAAGGGAAAAGAACTCCGTTTGAAAGGCTTCCACTTCTGTTGGCTCATACACTTATTTGTTTAATTGAGGGTTGGACTTTTTCTAGTGATAAATAACTCAGCAATAAGTTGCCTTTTCAGATGATAATATTTTTTTTAGCTAGTAGGATTGCACAAATGTTTTTCAGTCTCTTTCTAATAGCCTGATAGGGGCAGAAACTGCATTTTAAAGGTTTTAAACCAGTATGCACATAGGAATGGAGCTTAAGAGATTGTTTTGTTGAAGCCTGATAGGTACACATCGTGCAGTTGAAGGGCTTTTCACCAGAATGAGTGCGTAAATGTATTTTCAAATTGTTTTTTACTCCAGTCTAATAGGGGCAGACTCTGCATTTGAAAGGTTTTTCACCAAAATGCTGATGTACATGTAATCTCAAGGCTACTTTTGTTACAGCCTCTTAAGGGCAAGAACTGCATTTGAAAGGCTTCTCACCACTATGAGTATGTATATGTAGTTTCAAAGCATATTTTTCTGCAGCCTGATATGGACAAGAACTGTATTTAAAAGGCTTCTCGCCAGTATGAGTGTATAAATGCCTTTTAAATTGCTATTTGCTGCTGTCTGAAAGGGGTAGAAACTGCATTTGAAAGGTTTCTCACCACTATGGGTATGCATATGAACTTTCAAGGTATACTTTTCTGCAGCCTGATAAGGACAAAAGCTGCATTTGGACACCAACTACATTTAAAAGGTTCCTCATCAGTATGAGTGTATAAATGGCTTTTCAAATTTCTATTTGTTGCGGCCTGAAATGGGCAGAGACTTCATTTAAAAGGCTCCCCTCTACCAGTGTATATGAGCAAATATTTACTAAGGTTTCCTTTTGTTGCAGCTTGATAGGGACAGGAACTGCATTTGTAAGGCTTCTCACCATCATGAGTGTATGGATGGTTTGTTAGCGCTTGTTTTGTTGCCTGAAAGGCATTTCACGGGTGTGAGTGCAGGAATGTCTTTTCAAATTATGTTTTGATGCAGCCTGATAGGGACAAAAGTCACATTTGAAAGGCATTTCATCAGTGTGAGAGTATGAATGTGTTTTCAAATTTCCTTTAGTTGTAGCCTGATAGGTGCATAAATCGCATTTATAAGGCTTCTTCACAGAGTGAATGAGCGCGTGCCTTTCAAGAGATCTTTTTGATGAACTCTGATAAGGGCAAATACTACAGGTGAAAGGTTTCTCACCAGTGTGAGTGTGTAAATGAATCCGAATATGAGTTTTTGTTGCTGCTCGATAATGGCAAAAACCACATTTATATGGCTTCTCACCAGTGTGAGTACGCATATGTATCACAATAGCTCCTCTTGTTGTAGCTTTATGAGGACAGAAAGTGCATTCATAAGGTTTCTCACCAGTGTGACTACGTAAATGTATCTTAAGGCTTTTTCTTGCTGCAGTCTGAAATGAGCAAAGAGTGCATTTGTAAGGTTTTTCTCCAGTGTGGGTGCTTGCATGTCTCTTGAGGGAATCTTTTGTTGTAGCCTGATAACTACATATCATGCATTTGAAAGGTTTCTCGCCAGTATGAGTGCGTGAATGATTATCTAAGCTGTCTTTTCTTGCCGTCTGATATGGACAAAAAGTGCATTTAAAAGGCTTTTCACCAGAGTGCCATTTTAAGTGTCTTGAAAGAGTTTGTTTAAGTGAAGCTCGATAGGGGCAGAAAGTGCACTCGAAAGGCTTTACACCAGTGTGACTACGTGAGTGTAATTTCAAGCATCTATTAGTTGCAGCTTGGTATGGGCAAATACTACACTTGAAAGGCTTCAAACTAGCATGCGTATATAAATGTTCCCTGAGTCTATCTTTTTTTGCTGTCTGGTAGGAGCAGGAATTGCATTTGTAAGTCTTTCTACCACTCTGCATTTTCAAGTATCTCTCAGAAAAACCTTGGGTTAACTCATATTGGGAGGAGCTGACTTTCATGGGTTTCTCATCACTTTGCATTCTTGAATATCGTTCAGAGTTTGAGCTCCTGTCACATATCAACTTTCTTAAGTTTGATGGTGACATATCAATTAATTTTTGGACTACTACACTACATTTCTTCAACTTAATATGATGAGAATCTTGTAGAAACTGGCATGAGATAGAACTGTTTTTCAAGTGTTGCTTAACAGTTTCAGTTCTTGAATGTGGCTCAGGATTTGATCTTTTGTCACAATTGAGCTCTAATGAGTTTGATTGTGATGTATTAGTTAATTGTGGAATAACTTCATTATGGGGAGATGGACATATCATTGCCTGAAAGTAAAGTACATATTTTAGTAAACTACTGAGGAAAAATGATGAAAAAGGCATATTTTGATGCCTAAAATTGGCACATAGGTGCTAGATAGATAGAAGAAAAAAACAAAGGCACAAAAGGCAATAGGAATAAAGATAACAATTATAAAAAAAATTAATAGCCACATTTCACTAATTTTAAGATCGGAGAGGCAATACCTGGAGAATTTCATGCCCTCCTGCCCTTTGATCAGATTTGCTTTTAGTAAAAAAAATCAGATAGTATAACAGTGATTTTTGTAATGGGGTGGGTGTTTCTTTAAAAAGAAATTAGTATCTAACCTGGTGACTGCCCTTGATGGCATAGTTGCTGGAATTACATCACAGCTGATCATTAGTAAGTTAGGTTGATTCTGTAGATTATGCAGATAGCAAATTTGAACTAGTCAAGATATTGAGCACATAATATATTGATAAGTGTCCCCCAAATTAAATATATAACTTTAATCATTGTTTGAAATTTGATTAAAAAATCATCCCCAAAATCAATAAAAATACATATATTTTTTTCACAAGTTCCAATAGAAATTAATAATATTCTCAAGTGATCAGAAAAATGTCAACTGTTTAAATTTTATCAATATTAAGATGTAAGAGGTTCAAATGGCATACTTTGATAAATTCCTCATAAAGTTCACTGTATGAGGTCATAGGAATGAGGAAAGAACTCATCTTATGGCAAAGGGCATTAGTATGCTTGAGCATGCCCCCAATGCCCAGAAACTTAAATACTATGGAGGAGGCCTACCTCATCGAGGAAATCCATCACTCCATAATGAGGTGTGAATGAACCAAATCCTGACTGCAGTGGGCAAGCCATAGGAACCACACATGTCTCAGTACTGGAAAAGTTATCAAATGCAGTCTGGAGACCTAAGTAGTTATCACAGAAGTGTTTAGGGCAAATCATTATAAAAAAGTGCCATATATCACAATTTTGTCTTCTAAGTTGGCAAAGCATATAATCTCCCATACCAAGCAGCATATTTCAAACAGCTCGGCCATGAAGACAGACTAATACACTAGAAAAAGAATGCTGGCTTCGAACAGAGAGTAACAACAAGGAGTAACAACAAGGAAAGAAGGTACCTAGGAGACCTTACGGTCCATTCAAGGAGGGTACCTTTGGACTAGCAATCGAGCGAGCACATGGCTGCTCAATTGTTTTGCGTCCCTAAACGGCCACTTTTCAAGACTTTGTCTAGTCTTGACTTGAACTGGTCACCAGATTCACTGTTGACAACTTCCACTGGAAGTGCGTTCCACATACCGCAGATACTGTAAGTGAAAAAATTTCCAAACAGATTGCGGTTGTAATGCTTAAAGTTCAAGTTTGAAGCCGTGATTGCGCGTTCTGTTCTCACTCAGTGTGAAAATATCCCGGTAGTCAACATTGTCAAACCCTCGAAGTATTTTGTAAACTTCGATGAGCTGACCACGCAGTCTACGGGTTTCCAGCGAGAACAGATCTAATTCCCTTAGTCTATCCTCATAACTTTTATGTCGGATAAAGGGAATCAGCTTGGTTGCCCTGGCTTGTACGCGTTCCAATCTCGCGATGTCCTTTCGAAATGAAGGATTCCAAAATTGTATGGCATACTCTAGGTGCGGTCGGACAAGTGAGTTGTACAGAAGAATCTCCTGGTTCCGATAACCAAACTGGCGCTTAATATAGCCTAGCATCCTTTGGGCCTTTTTCTCCGCCTCAATGCACTGTTTCGAGAACTTGAGGTCACTAGTGATTGTTACACCCAAGTCCTTCTCAGTGTCGGTGGATTCAATAGCAGTGCCCTTAAGGATATACTGAGATTGGGGGTTTCTGTGGCCGATATGCATCACTTTGCATTTGCCCACGTTAAAAGGCATTTGCCACGTGTCCGACCACTCCCCAATCTTCCCAAGATCTTCCTGCAGGCGGGCAGTATTTCCATATTTTGCAACGTTCATACCAAGCTTGGTATCGTCAGCAAATTTGGAAATCTTGGCAACCATGTCACCGTCCATGTCGTTGACGTAGATGATGAATAGTAGTGGTCCCAGGACAGAACCTTGAGGCACCCCGCTAGTAACGGGCACCCACTCAGAAGATTGTCCATCTACCACCACCCGTTGCCGTCTGCCACTTAGCCAGTTCTCGATCCAGCCGGCTACTTTCCGGAGTAGGCGGCGGTGTGGTACCTTATCAAAGGCTTTCTGAAAGTCTAGGTACACCACATCCACCGCCTTGTCCCGATCGTGCTCACTGAAAACGAAGTGGAAGAATTCCACAAGGTTCGTCAGGCATGACCGTTGCCTTCGGAAGCCATGCTGGGAACTACTCAGTAGCAGGTTTGACTCTAAATACGACGTCACTTTGTTCACCATGATGCTTTCCATGAGTTTACCGACTATCGAAGTCAGACTGATAGGTCGGTAGTTCGACGGTTGGTTACGGTCTCCTTTCTTGAAGATAGGAGTCACCTCCGCCTCACGCCAGTCTCTAGGAACGCATTTGGTCTGGATTGACATGTTGAAGATTGCGCTCAGGTGTCGTGACACTTGATCGCGCACTTCTTTCAACACTTTAGGTAGAAACCCATCCGGGCAAGGTGACTTATTCGTCATTAGGTCAGTGATCTTCTTTTTGATTTCTCCTTCGGTGAAGTCCATATCCTCCAGCCTTTTCTCCGAGTAGGAATCCGTCGGCTGGGGGATGGGACCACACTCTTCAGTAAACACTGAAGAGAAGTAGTCGTTGAGGAGGTTATCATTTTCTGCATCTGAATGCTTTAATGTCCCCTCCTCATTCCTCAATGGGCCAATCGTTCGACGGATTGGTTTACAGCTGTTTACATATCCAAAGAACTCCTTGGGATTCTCTTTACAGAGTCAGCCACTCAGAGTTCCTCAGACCGCTTAGCCGCCCTTATGCTGGACTTCACTCTCCTGGCTAGCCTCCGGTATTCGTCAAAGTCACCCGAGATCTTCGATTGCCGGTACACAGTTCTCTTCTCCCTAAGCAGTTGGCCGATTTCTCGATTAAACCACTTTGGTTGAACAGAATACCGAGGGTGGGGGGGATATAATTCAACCCCTTCTTCAGATTCAGAGACATCAATGTACATTAGCATAAGTCCAGCTTAATTTTAGGCTATATCCAGGTCATATAAGTAAGAACAAAAGAAGATAAATAAAAAAAGAAAATAACAAATGAGAAGAAAGATGCAATTTTACAGAGTTTTTCTAAAAAAATATAAGTAAGAACAAAAGAAGATAAATAAAAAAAGAAAATAACAAATGAGAAGAAAGATGCAATTTTACAGAGTTTTTCTAAAAAAATATATATATAATTTTTACTTAGGATACAGGTTTGTTAATTGACTGGCTTCCATTATCAGTCCAAGTATAATAAGAGAAAGGACTAATGGGCTTGACCTTATATACCAGTTGTTATTTTTATTAAATGTGCAAAAGTAAGTATAAAGCAAGAAGGCCCCTTGGTGTGCTCTGTGAGTCACTGCATAGCACAATCCAGTTGAAAAGAGGGTGCAGTAGTAAACTCTTGAACTGATCAGTGTATTGAAGCCAGCTTAGCCAAACACAAAACACAAAACCCTAATTTAAAAAAACTAAATGCTATGGAGGCTCACCTCCCTCAGAAAGTTGAAAATACCACAATTAGGTGTACACAAATCTGTCATGAGGAAGAGTGACAAGCAAAAAAACCACCCGGTTTATCAAAATACTGGTACAGGTAACATGCACAATGTCTCAGGCTGGAACATTTCATAAGAATGTACAGTGCTAAGCAGTTTTCACAGTAAAGTTAAGGTGGGGGAGCACTATACCAAATGATGTCGACACATACAACGGTGACTGATTTGGAGTTAACCGAAAATGACCTGAAGACTTTTGGGGACCATCATTTTGCACAATCCTTATATGTCCAGCAACCAAGCAAAAGATCACAATATCTAAGTTGGTAGCAGCCATGGTATCATGGACACTGGCAACAAGTGCATCCATAGATTCCAATGTATCAAGGCCACTTAGTGTGTTCTGTGAGTCATTACATCTCATAATGCAGTCTACAAACTTGGTGCAGTGGCAATCTCCTGTATTGTGCAGTGTATTGCAACCAGTTTAGCCATGAAGATCAAGACAACTCTTGCAAGAGCCACACCAGCTTCAAACAAGAAGAAAGTCCCTCCAATAACCTGTGGCATTTTGTGATAAGATGATAAATCATTAATGCATTGATGGTTTCCAATGGTTCAAATCACTTACAAGTGCCTTTGAATAGCTAAATGAGGCTTCTGATATTAGATGGTGCCACCCAGCACCAAATCCAATGGCAGATTTGAAATCTCCAAGGTGAATAACCATATGTTCCATGGTCATATGGGTACAATTGAACTTCACTCATTTTTATAAAAAAGCAACGCCTAGACCTGGCTCTTCACCACAGGTAAAAAGGGGGGGGAAGATACATAAACCCATATATACTTTCTATTTAGAGCAATCTGTGCAGACTTGCATAGCTCTACTATGACATGGCATTTGAATGCAATTCTCACAGTGCTGAAGAAGTTGTGGAAGCAGAGGCATGGTAGAGGAAAAGATTTAGCAAGATTTTAAATCCCCTGTGAAGATAAGTGATAGTAGATTTGTATTCTTGCCATGGAAAATAATTCATCTCCATCTCCCTAATAATTATGGTATGGTCAAGTCCCATCTTCTAAATATGGTAGCCAAATTGAGGCGAGATCATCCTTCTCTTTTGCAGGTTTAAAATATTTTTTACAAGAAACTTGGAAAGGGATATATCAAAGTATTAAAGAAAGTACACTTCATACACAGGGTATTAAAATTCATTATTTAGCACATCATAGCACAAAGGAGATTCCTCAATAACTCCTCTATGCATAGTATTTGATTGTTCTGCTGGTAGCACAAGTCTAAATACAGTTTAAACCCTGGTCCATTATTAATTAACAACTTGTACCATATCCTTATTAGAGTTAAGCAGTACCCTTTTGCCTGCTTTGCTGATATTGAAAAGGCATACCTTCAAATAATATTAAAGGAGAAAGACAAAGACTGTGGAAGATTTTTAGCCCTAAGAATTGAGAAATGAGATAGTCCATTCAGATAAAGAGTTTTCTTTGGTCCTCTCACAGCAAATTTCTGCTGAAATGCTTCAATGATTAAATTATGCAGAGAAAGAGAAGTAAATAGTTTGATATTTTTTTCTAAAGGTCTTTATGTAGATAACCTTGCAGGACATTTTCTTCTGAGGAAGAAATAATCACTTTATATAAAGAAGCCAAGGTTTATTAGGAGAACCCAGTTTTGATTTGAGGGAATGCGGACCTCTTTCTTCAGAGAGCAAGGTAATTTAGCCAAAGAATCATTAAAGGTAATCGGTTTAAGACTGGAAACGAATGTTTTTATTCCCAATTGATAAATCCTCTTAGCAGGCAAAAGTAAAAGGGCAGTTTTAGGAGCCATAGCCTTTATTTATGACCCCATAGGCTATCTCCTCCCAATTACTATTAAAACAGGGTTGTTTATGGTATAACAAAGAAAAAAACTGGGTTGGGATGAACCTCTTGACTCTTATTCCAAAACAATATGGATAAATTGGTTCCACACTCAAAACAATCCTTGGAGTTTACCTTTCTCCAGCAAACTTGACCATTCAAAAATATGAACTGCACTACTATTCTGATAGTAGCATGAAGGTCTATGGGGCAGTTATCTATTCAATAGTAGGAAAAAATGTTTCACATGTCATAAATAAAGCCAAAATAGAAAACCCATAACTATTCCCAAATTGGAACTAACCTCTGCTTTATTCTCAGCTAGAGTGATTAATGAATTACTATCTCTCCATAATGTGAGTATTAAATAGCTTAATATAGGGATTGATAGCAATATTTTTCTCCAAAGGCTAGTGTCTGTTAGCACATATGAAGCTAATATTCAGGACAGGGGGGATAAAATTAGAAATTTATCACAGGGACATTTAAGGAGACATTTTCAATCTAAATTAAACCCATGAAACCCATTAATGTGAAGCGAAACAAATTAATAGTTCACAAATTCATTATGGTCTTAAAGATCTAAAATGGGTACTCAATAGTGAAATATGTCCTGTGTCTACCATTTTACTGCCATCTATTCATGCTTTTCCAATCGCAGTGGGCAACGAGTAAGCCCTTGAAATAAATAGATAAGATTTTCCTATCTGAACTGGTAAAAATAATTATTTTGACTTCCAGTTTTTACTTCTAGGAAAAGGTAAGGTGACTCTTAAATCTTCCCGAACAGAATCTGTCAGCCATAATATGAATCAAGAAGTGCATGAAGTGGATACTGAATTAAAATGGCACACAAGAAATATTCAGCAGAATGGTAGCAGTTGGTAAATGACCATCATAAATCGGGTTTCAAATAAATTAAACAGCTGTCTATGTTTATGCAGGAAGATATAAAATGCAATAAGTGCCTTTCCTATTCTGATCTTTTTCTTTAGGAGCCCATCTGGCGACTGCTACGTGAGCACAAGTCGCCATACTCACCACCACAGCCTAGTACTAGGCTACTTTAGAATAACAACAAAAATAAAAGAAAAAAGGCAACAACAGGAAGCAGGCTCGAGCGTCTGGGGGAGGTCAGCCTCCCCCTGGTGAAGGGACGTGCGACCTACAGAGAAAACAAGAAAAGTTAAATAAATGGGAGAAGGCCTAACTCTTCCCAAAAGTCTATAAGTCCACCAGTCAATGTGCACAAACTCGTCCCGAGTACAAGGGACAGGCGGTAGCGACCCCGCCACTCCTGGTATTGGGACAGGTAACGTGCGCAGAGATTGCCCATACTGGCTGGAACATTAAACAAGAAGGTGCTGAACAGTCTGGGGGACAACACAGTAGGGTGGTGACGAGCGCTCCATCAAATGGCGGTGCGTCCTGCGTGTATGCCCAATTCGGATATGACAGAAAGCAACCTGAAGCCTTCGCGTCATTGGGAGATGGGTACATAGGAACAGTCGCGGCGCAATGGCACGCAACTTTAAGTTCCCTGCGACCGTCTCGCATCTTCTTTGCCAAGCAGCCCGGAGAGCTGCCCGTATTGCTGCCATGTAGTCGGTGTGAGGAAAAGCGAAACGCTGGTCCAGTCGCCGAGTCCTCGCAGACTCTTTGGCGCCCTCATTCTCTGCAATTCCTACATGTCCAGGAAACTAGCAGAGGATAATCTCGACATCCACCCGGCTCACTAAAACTGTGGCAGCACGGATTTCCCCAACCAGAGGTTGCGGTGATTCCAATGCCCCGAGAGCACTCAGGGCGCTTTGCAGGTCGCTATAAATCACGACCCGGTTCCTGAACCGGGCACGTCACGTAATCTCCCGTACCGAGTGGTGTATTGCCACCAGCTCGGCTGTGAAGACAGACGCAGCGCCTGGCAGAGCCCCGCTGAGTTCAAACAGAGGGGATACCGCGTGGAAACCGACCTCCTCTTCATCCAAATACACTGGCACGGTTCCAGCGTGACACAAGGTGTGCTCCAAAAAGTTCGAACGCAATACTCCCGGCGCTATACAAGCTTTGGGAGCAGAGGCGTTGCGACAAATAGTCAAAGGTGGTACCATCCTGGGTGGCGTCCTGGGCAGGACCAGGGGCGCCACCGGCCCGAGAGCTACCTAGCTCTGGAACGACTTTCCCAGCCATAAACCCAAAGGGCTTAGGGTATGACTGGCTTCTCTTGGCGGGATAGGCACCGTCGAAATCAGCTACGGATGCATTGAGAGCTGTTGGCGACTGAGGGAGGCGCCGGGCTAGCACGTACTGGCGAATAATGGACTGTGCACGGCGTAGAGCGGGTAGCATCTCCCCAGGATCAACTAGTAGGCTCTCAATGGGGGAATTGCGGAAGGCACCGGTCGCCAAGCGAAGGCCGGTGTGGTGGATCGAGTCTGCCTTCTGCAATACACGCTCAGCTGCGGATGCATAAAACTCTGATCCGAGGTCGAGCTTCGAACGAACAAAGGATCGATAAAAAAGTAAGGCAGTAGCACAATCAGCACGCTAAGCGGTGAAGGTTACGGAACGGAGAATATGCATGGCGCGGGTACAAGAGACCCTAAGGCTGCGAATATGAGCTTATCAGGTGAGGCGTCGGTCAAATACAAGACCAAGGAAACGGTGCGATTCAACTACTTCCGGCCATACCCCATTAAAAAACAAGTCTAGGTAAGGGTAGAGCCGTGGATGGCGGCAGAAGTGCACCACATTAGTCTCGGCTAAATAAAACCGAAACCTGTGTGCTTCGGCATAGCGAGAGACGCGTTCAATGCCTGTTGGAGTCGACGCTCCAGAGTTGGAATCTGGCCCAAGCCAAAAGAGATCGAAAGGTCGTCCACGTAGAACGTAGCGAGAACATCTTCTGGCAGCACCGAGGTGATGCCGTTGATGCTAAGGGCAAAGAGTGTGACATTGGGGATACTTCCCTGCGGGACACCCTATTCCTGCTCCATTAGGCCGGAGAGTGCTCCCCGAACCCGTACCTGGAATCGAAGATCTCGTAAAAATTCAGATATAAAAATTAGCAGGCGTCCCCTCGCCCCCATCGTGTGGAGTCTCTATGATACCGTATCGCAATGCGGTATCATAGGCCTTCTCTAGATCGAAAAACACCGTGGCGTAGTACTGTCTACGAAGGAAGGCCTCGTAGACGGCATTTTCCAGTCTGAGCAAAGCATCCGACGTGGAGTGGAACTTGCGTAAGCCGCAATGTGGAGAAGATAAATGGCCTCCGCTGTCCAGAAAAAAGGCTATCTAACATGTACCAATTTCGCCATCAACTTACACACGCAAGAAGTTAGAGAGATTAGGTGAAAACCGGCGGGAGTAGAGTGATCTCTCCGCGGTTTGCAAAAAGGTAGCACAGTAGCGAAGCCTGTCCTTGAAGTTTTCTCCGCCATAGGATGTAAACTGCAGCCAGCGGCCCTCCACGAAATCACAACGTACTTTGAATGCTGGCGGAGTAGTATTCCGGCTAAAAAATCCGGAAAAAGCGGTCGCGAAGGATTCCGCCACGGAGCCGGGGTTCGAGATTGCAGTCCCATTCTCCCAGAGAATGGGAGGGAGGTCCTGCGAAAACTTGCCCCGAATCCTTTTGACTCACTTCCACACCTCTGCTAGAGGGGCCTTTCCGTTAAGTGAAGACACATATGCTTGCCAAGAAGAGCCTGCTTCGAAATATACCGGAACCTATCCCTAGCCCGACGAAATTCACCAACAGTGAAATCGTTCGGGCGGCGCTTATAGCGCATGTAGGCATAACGCTTCTGTTTGAGGGCCGTCTCACACTCAGCTGACCACCACGGATGTGGTCGGCGTGCAAAATGGACAGATCTTGTAGGAATAGTAGTTAGGCCCGTGGCGATGAGGTTGCCGGAGAAGAACTCAAAGCCATAATCTACCGACCTAAACTCCTCGACTAAGATAGGCAATTCAGTCATTTCCTGAAATGCAGAGCAACGCACCCGCGCCAAGCACCACCGAGGGGGGCTCTCGGGTGGCAGCGGCCCAGAAAATAATATGTGAATGGGAAAGTGATCCCTACCATGGATGTCGTCGACCAACCCCCAATCATTTTTTTTTAAAATTTTAAGAGCTCATCTATCCCCAAATCAAAATAAGGCTGTGCATCCGGAGAGCACAAAGATAGATCGAGGCAGATAAATGAAGCGGTTCTCGGGAAGTGATGCGTAAACTCATCCACAATTAGGACACCAATCTCAAGCTCGTCGATCAGGTCGGCAAGGACTTGACCCCGGGGAATAATAGAGTAGTCTCTCCAGAGGGGGTGTCTACCGTTTAGATCTCCGACAAGAAAAAGGGCCTCGGCAACCGTGCCACGACGCGGTGGAAGTCCCCCGCGTTGATGTCGGCTGAGGGTGGAATGTACGCGGAAATAACTATACCTCCTATCAAGGTGCAGCTGCACAGCCACTGCCTGAAAGGAGGTATCTAAAGCGATGAGAAGAACGGAGACATCATGCCGGGTGTAAATGGCACATCCCCTCGCCCGGTCCCCATCCCATGGTAGTGTGGTCCCAAAACCCTTATACCCCGGGAGGTCCCGGGTGGGCAGGGGGCATGCGCCACGCATGGGCTCCTGCAAAAAGATAGCTAATGGGGGTATGGGAGAAGAGCCTCCGCAGCTCCTCCCAGTTGACCTGGAGTCTTCGGCAATTCCATTGAAGGAATATGCCCTCCAGGCCTAGCTCGGAGGAGATACGGGGGCCCTCCTCGAACTGAAGACCTTCATGGTTATGGCCGTACGCTTCCCGGGGGCAGAACCCCGGGCGCTGTTGGCCGGACAAAGCGCTGAAGGCGCTGTCGCCTTCGAGGACTTATTGGGGGAGGTTGGGGTCGCCATGCGAGTCTTTTCCTCCCTCTGCCTCGAAACCTTAGGCGGGCGGGACTGCTTCGAGGCGGAGGGGGCCCTCTTTTCAAGGATCCACAGTCTCCGAGCCACCCAGCCCACCACTGGGCATGTGCGAAGAAGCCGAAGCTCCTTTGTTGCTGTCCTCCTTTCAGGGTGCACCTTTAGGAACCCCGGAAGATGGCCTGGTGACCAACTTCAGGGGTGTTGCCTCCTGTGAGTCTAACGACTCGGTGGAGGCGCTTAGCCATTTCGCCTTACGGGAAACGGTCACGCTGAGGAAAGGGGGGGGGGAGCACTGGTTTTAGACGGGGCCTGGGTGTAGACTCTTTGTGCCGCCAGCTTTACCAAGGAAGCGCCAGGGTGGATAGAACCCGCAGAAGTGTTTTCAATGGCCACGGAAACGACCGTACTCGTAGGCCTTGAGAGTCCAGGAGTAGAGGGTGTCTTTTTCAACATTGAGGAATAGGACGTCCTGTGTAGCGCCGGGTGCGCCAGGACCAAGTCCTCAGCCTCGTAAAATAAAAGACGATCCTGAGCTTTAACGCCCAGGATTTCCTTCTCAAGGAGATACGCACCACATTGCTTTGAAGAAACGGGGTGCGGCTATCCGCAATTGATACACTTAGACACACACGATTTGGACTTATCGTGTGCAGCGCCTTGGAGCAACTTACACAAATTTCAGGGAACCCTGAATCTGCACATCGACAGGAGCAAGTAGTATGGCCAAAGCGGTGGCAGTAAGAGCATCTCCGCGATAGTGGCACGAATGCCTTCATGCGGTAGCGATTTCAAACGGTACGCACCAACTCAGTGAACTTGTCACATTCGAACGTGATGAATAGTATATGGGTGGGGCTCGAGGCCCCTCCCTGTTTTTTCATCTCACGCTCGACCTTGATCGCCCCATGGTCAGCCTGTCTTCCCTCTCCTCCCTAAGGGGGTTTGCCCTACCAAGTTACTTCACTGGGGAGCGGTCGGCTATGGGCTGCCAGCTGGCTTTCTTGGTAGTCCCCTTGGAAAGTAAAGGGGGGACTGCCGCTTGAAAGAGGGAGGCGCCCGAGGGCACCTCCAGACAAGGGGGTGAGGGGGAGTCCCCTACACCCATAGGCAAAGGAGAGGAGTAAGCCTCCTCTTCGGTGGTTAAAGAGATTTGGAGGTTTCCCTGCGAGATCACAGTGGAAGGGGAGGAATGACATTTTTTCAGTGGAACTGCCCAAAAGTGGCTCCGTCGATTGTGAGGGGGGTTAAGGGGAAGATTTTTTTTGTTAGATTTTCATCATCAGGCATGGGGACCCTATTCTTTCTGCGGGAAGCAAACACTAATCACCCCTCTCGTAGTGGCCCGCTCCGCGAGGGGTGCGTATGGGGCTGGCAGAGCCAGGTGCCGCCACTTAAGGCTACCCCTCCCGCCTGGTGACCTGGCAGCCCTTCAGCATGCCGGCTCCACCTTGGTCACGGCGTAAAAAAAATAGATAGTGAAGTGAGAAGGAAAAGGGATGTGAGGGGATGAAGCAGGTTGTTAAGAACCCACTATCCCAAACCGGAGCTCCGGGGTTAGGAAACATTGTCCCCTCCCTCTCAGCGCCCCCTCCGGGATAATTGGCTGAGAAGGTCAGCATCTACCCTGTGAAAATAGAGGGTGACCAGAGAAAGTTGTGGGAGAGGTTGTAGGGGAAGTGAGGAAGTAGGGCAGAAATACAGGCTGCCTAAAAGAAAGAAGAGGCTAAGCTGTGGCCGGACAGGATGCTGAGTCCTGTCAGCATGGCGGCCAGGAAGGCAAATCACCGCGCCCCTTATGGGACCTATTCTGATTATCCAAATGGCATAACTTAGCCTATATTTCTACAGGCTGTTCATGGCTTCAATGAGCTGCTGTTGCTACACCTCCATTATATATACATAAATATCTGGGTAACCATCAACTTCTGATGATAGAAAAATTGTATTCTGAGGGCAAGGCAAGTCATCAAAAGTATCATCAGTAAGTGTCTTATTTGCCATAAGCTGTAAAATTTGATATATGCTATCTTAGATCTGCTTCCTCTACCCAAAGGATAGGTTTTGGTTGCTCAATCATTATATACAATTGGGATTGACTATACCAGTGCTATCACAGTTCAGAATGATATAAAGAATGTAAAGGTTTACATGCTCTTGTTTAACGGGTATGGGTATATGTGTTGATTGGTTTCTGCAACATAAACTCATATTCAGATACATTTACACACTCACACTGGTGAGAAATGTTTCAATTGTAGTGAATAGAAAGAAAGTGAAGGGATGTCTGTAAGAGCTACAGAAATCAGGCAGATAGTGAGGAAATGACAAATAATTTAAGAGGGGTGACAAAGAGTGTTTTGGTGTTTTTAATAGTGGTAACAGTAAAGAACATGAGACTCATGATGCAACTAACTCATGCAAAGATAGGAATTGGTACTAAGTGGTCTAGGGCTGCTGGGTATCTTAGTGCCAATGCATGTTGTTTGTCATGTATTTGGTTCTATTGGGTTAAGGAATAAGTTCTTGCAGTTTTATCAAATTTATTCTTTACCATTAATACTTTTAGAAAAACTTCATTTTTAATTAATAACAATATGCAATGTAATCAATAATGTATCTCCGTTGTTATTTACGACTTCTTCCCAACGTTCAACTAGTTTTTCGATGCCTCTGCAATAAAAATCTCTGGATTTTGACTCGGAGAATTCTTCTAACCAGGATCTTAATTCCACATCAGTATTGAATGAAACACCGCGCAAATTGTTGGAGAGCGATCGGAACTAATGGAAATCTGATGGAGCCAAGTCAGGCGAATATGGAGGATGCAGCAGGATTTCCTAATTAAGCGTTTGGATGGCGTCTTTTGTCATATTTGCAATGTGAGGATGAGCATTGTCGTGTTGCGGAAGGACTCCATAATGTCGATGAGGTCGCTTTTCACGAATAGCTTCGGCGAGTCAATACATTTGTTGAACGTAGAGTTCTGCATTGACAATCTTGTTGTTCGCAAGGAGCTCATAAAGAATGATGCCTTCACAATCCCGCCACACACACAGCATCGTCTTTCGTCGTGAATGAAGTCCTTGCTTTAATCACAGAAGTATTTTTTTATTGGGGCTAAGCCATTGTTTTCAATAGGTCATGTTGACATAAACACACCACTTTTCGTCGCCAGTGATGATGGGGTGAAGAAATCTGTCCTTATATCCACGAGTAGCCTTGTGACAAGCAAGCAAACCTGCGGCAATCGTGGAGCGTCGAAGTTTGTTGCTTTTGTTCAAAGCATGCGGAACCCATGCACCAAGTTTTCGAACTTTTCCCATCGAATGAAGGTGATTCACTACAGTTTTCTGATCACATGACAATTGTACAGCCAATTCTCTAGTCGATTGACGAGGATTTTCATGAAGAAGGTCGTTCAATCGATCTTCATCCAACTTACTGGGGCGACCAGAACGTTCTTCGTCATTAAGATTGAAATGACTGTTTTTGAAATGTGAAAACCACCATTGAGCTGTCCTTTCTGATAAAGCATTTTCTCCATACATAGCACAAATATCGCGATGAGCTTTGGCTGCATTTGCATTGTTCCCGTCTCGATTGAAAATGAATAACAACAAGTGTCGAAAATGTGCCTTTCTTTCAACTTGACATTCCATTTTGCGGGCACAGAACAAAAATTAAATTAACACAACTTCTAAATAAACCGCAATGACTTATTACTCAACTTCAAGACATAGCCTAAGCAAAAGCCTAATACTCTATGCTATTAAGAGACGTCACCTAACCTTTGCAAATTTTGCTCTCATTATTTATTATTGTTTCTTAATATGTGCACAAATCACGTCAACAAAACTTAAATCAAAACAACATTAAAAAAACGCAAGAACCTATTCCTCAACCTAATATAATGCAGTTACATTTAGAGTGGCATCAATATATTTAAATGATTTAAATATGACCTGCAAATTTACAGGAATCAGATCGATTTTCAATCCATCCAGGGCTCCTTGTTGGACTGGGTTTGTGGAGTGCCTCCTAGGCCTTACTAAAAAGACTTTAAAATCAGTAGTAAGGAATAAAATAGTTTTGCAGGATAAAATTTATGCCTCATTATTGAGGAAGAGAACTTTCTGAATCATTAACAACTAACTTACGAGGGGCGGGCAAAAAGTTTTGCCATTCGGATATTAGGAAAAGTGTTTTATTATTTTTTAATAATAAAACAGTAGTCGCTAGGGGCCAGATCTGGACTATAAGGGAGATGCTTGAGCTCCTCGAATCCGCACTCGAGCAGGGCAGCTTGTACAACTCTGTCCTTGTGAACTTTGACGACGTTGAAGTCGATCATGGGGAGTGAGGTTTCTAGGGACCCAATGCGCCAAATTGTCGTGGATTATGTTGATAACACTTCCATGTGATATTCTAAGTTCTCGCTCGATTTTTTCGACCTTCACCTGTCGATTTCCGAGGATCATCCTCTCCACAGGGGCCACATTGTCCACGTTGGTCACGTCTGACGGGCGTCCTGGACGGGGGTCATCTTCAAGGGACTTACTACCATGGCGAGACTCCCTATTCCAGCGAGCAATGGTTGCATAGGAAGGGGCAGTGTCAGTGTACACTGCAACCATGCGTTCATGGATCTCTTTTGCATTCTTGCCTTCCCTGGTCAAAAATTTGATCACTGCGCGGTGCTCAACCTTCTCCATTGTTGAAAAATTTGTGACTGATGATCTGCGATCAGCTACTGCTTCTTAAATAGACGAGGCAGGAGCGTGCGGATGCGGGACCTGACTTGTCATAACTCGTCCTAACACCCCCACAAACAGCCATTCCCCTTCCTCTGTTTTGCCCTACCACTTCGCAAAACTTATTGACCGCCCCTCGTATTACAGGAACTTCAAGATCTAACTAGAACTAGCCATACTAACTACTCATGATTAAATTCTAGGCTATCAGAAACTCCATCATCAGGAAACAATCAAAGAGGAGGATCCTGAGTTTGGCTGCCTGTTTGTCCTGAATAGAAGGCAAAGGCAGATGGAATGATTATGTCATCAGATCTATGCATGATGGCAGAACAAATACTTGGTCATTTTGAAGGAAAAACACACAGACTTATCAGGGCAGGGATTGTCTACATATGTTGCTGATGTACTCTTGGTTAAGGATGACTCTTCTCATCTACTGTGGAAGATGGGACTTATAGACGAGCTTGACTAAGAATGAGATGGTGGGGTACAGTCCGATATTGTGAAGACTAAGACAGGAAGCATTACCACCAAGAACTTACCTTTGAAGATTATGCATCCATGTGCGGATACCTCAATCACTGGCTTGTCTCCACTTCCACCTGCAGATACCTCAACCACAGGCTTGTCTCCACTTCCACCTGCAGATACCTCAACCACAGGCTTGTCTCCACTTCCACCTGCAGATACCTCAACCACAGGCTTGTCTCCACTTCCACCTGATGATACCTCAAACACAGTATCATTTTCACTTCAACAAGTGAAAACCTTAGCCACAGGAATGTCTTCATGTCCACCTGTGGATACTCTTGCTGCAGATCCAGTGACAAATCCACTTACAGAGACTAAAACAATAGAATCTACAGTCTCCAAATATGATGGTAGATGTTTCTACTGCTAATCAAGCCACATATGCTTCCTAAGGCCCTACTGTGGGTCCTTGATGTCCTTCCACTGGTAGTTTGTCTTTGGAGGAATAGAAGCTAATCAGTTATTATTTAGGGTCAAGATGAAGACCCTAATTGGGAACAAGGCGCTGTACTCACTACAGCCTACGATTAGGCTATGTTAAAAAACAATTAACAAGGATAAAAAGGTCATAGACTAAAAACAAAAACAAAACAAAGCAAAAGACTAACAAGAAGGAAGCGCGCTAGAGCATCAGGGGTAGACCCGCCTCCCCCCAGCGAAAGAGCACGCGACCCACAACAAACAGTAAAATAAAGTAGAGGAGGCCAGCCTCATCCCAAAAGGTGCACAGTCCACAAGTTGGTGTGTACGAACTAGTCCCGAGTACAAGGGACAAGCGGTAGCGACCCCGCTCGTCTCGGTACCGGGACAAGTAGCGCGTGCAAAGATTACCCAGGCTGAGGACATTCAACAAGAATGTGCTGAACAGTCTGGGGGACAACGCAGTCTACACAGTAGGGCGCTGGCGAGCGCTCCATCAAATGGCGGTGCGTCCCGGGAGTGTGTCTAATTCGGAGAGGACACAAAGCAACCTGAAGCCGTCGCGGCATTGGGGGTAGGTCCATGGGAACAGTCGCGGCGCAATGGCATGCAACTTTAAGTTCCCCACGACCATCGCCCATCTTCTTTGCCAAGCCACCCGGAGGGCAGCCATGTGGTCGGTGTGAGGAAGAGGGAAACGCTGGTTTAGTCGCCCAGTCCTCACGGACTCTTTGGCGCCCTCATTCCCCGCAATTCCTACATGTCCAAGAACCCAGCAGAAGATAATCTCGACATCTGCCCGGCTCGCCATAACCGTGGCGTAACGGATATCGCGAACCAGGGGATGAGGAGATTCCAATGCCCCGAGAGCACTCAGGGCGCTTTGTGAGTTGCTATAGATCCCAATCCGGTCTCCGAACCGGGCACGTCGCGTAATCTCCCGTACCGAATTGTGTATTGCCACCAGCTCGGCCGTAAAGACAGGCGCAGCGCCTGGCAGAGACCCGCTGACTTCAAACATAGGTGATACAACGTGGAAACCAACCCACTCTGGGGACTTGGAGCCATCAGTATACACCGGCAGAGTTTCAGCATGACACTAGATATGCTCGAAAAAGGCCGAACGCAAGACACCCGCGCTTTAGAAGCTTTGGGGGCAGAAGCGTGGCGACAAATATTCAAAGGTGGTACCCTCCAGGGTAGCGTCCTGGTCAGAACCAGGGGCGCCACTGGCCTGAGAGCTATACCTAACTATCAAAGGAGTTTCCTAGCCCTAGAACCAAAGGGCATAGGGTATAAGGGGCGTCTCTCAGAAGCACAGGCACCGTCAAGATAAGCTGCGGATGCAGTGAGATCTGTTGGCGACTGGAAGAGGCGATGAGCTTGTGCGTAAAAGCAAATAATACACTGCACGGCGCAAAGCGAGTGGCATCTCCGAGGATCGAGGACCAGTCGCCAAGTGAAGGCTGGTGTGATGGATCGAGCCCACCTTTTGCAATACACGCTCAGCTGCGGATGCATAAAACTCGAATCCGTAGTCGAACTTCAAACGAACAAAGGATCGATAAAAAAGTAAGACAGTAGCCCTATCAGCGCTGAACGTCACGGAACGAAGAATATCCATGGCGCGGGTACAAGAGACCCTAAGGCTGTGAATATGAACCTTCGAAATGAGGCATCGGTCAAATAGAAGACCAAGGAAACGGTGCGATTCTACCACTTCCAAGCGTACCCCATTAAGAAATAAGTCTGGGTCAGGGTGGAGCCATGGATGGCGGCAAAAATGCACTACTTTAGTCTTGGTAAAGGAAACGCGGTTCAATGCCTGTTGAAGTCGAGGCTCCAGAGTTGGAATCTGGGCCGCGCCAAAAGAGATCGAAAGGTCGTCCACGTAGAGCATAGCAAGATTTTTTTTTTAATTTTATAGAGCCCATCTGGCAACTGCCCATTTGGGCATAAGTCGCCGAAAAACACCACAGCCTAGAACTAGGCTACTTTAAAATAAAAATATGAAAACATAACAATGATATAAATTGGAAAAACTTAACAATCAGGAAGCAATCTCCGGCAGCGGGGGGAGGTCCCCCTCACCCCGGTGCAGGAGAGTGCAACCTACAAAACAACAATAACAAACAAAAAACAAAAAGAACCTTAAATAAAGGGGAGAAGTCCTGCCTCCCCCCAAAAGTCAACAAGTCCACAAGTCAATGTGCATGAACTCGTCCCGAGCACTAGGAACAGGCGGTAACGACCCCGAGAGAGCATAACGAGAACATTTTCCGGCAGCACCGAGGTGATGCCGTTGATGCTTGGGGCAAAGAGTGTGACACTGAGGACACTTCTCTGCAGGACACCCTCTTCCTGACTCCATTTGGCGAGAGAGGGCTCCCTCCACCTGTACATGGAATCAAAGATCTCGCAAAGATTCAGATATGAAGAGTGGGAGGCGTCCCCTTGTCCCCCCATCGTGTGGAGAGTCTTTATGATACCGTATCGCCATGGAGTATCATATGCCTTCTCCAGATCGAAAAATACCATGGTGTAGTGCTGTCTACGCAGGAAGGGCTCGCAGACGACATTTTCCAGTCGGATAAGAGCATCCAACGTGGAGTGGAACTTGCGGAAGCCGCACTGTACAGAAGACAGATGGCCTCTGCTGTCCAGAAAGAGGGCTAATCTAGCTAACATTTACCAATTTCCTCATCAACTTGCACATGCAGGAGGTTAGAGAGATTGGGCGGAAACAGGCCGGGGTAGAGTGATCTCTCCCCAGTTTGCGAAAAGCGAGCACAGTAGCGATTAGCTAGGTATCTGGGAGGATACCATCTACACAGATCCTGTTGAACAAATCTAACAAAGAGGTCATGCCTCGCTCACTCAGGTGGCGAAGCATGGCGTACGGGACATCGTCTAGACGAGGGGCGGTGTCCGCGCACGAAGCGAGACCGGAACGCAACTGACTGAAAGTATACCTGTAGTTGAATGATTCTCTGCCTCTGGAGGTAAAGTCCAATCGGCAGCCTTCCGCGACATGACGACACGCAATGAATGCGGGGAAAGCGGTCGCGAAGGATTCCGCCATGGAAGCGGTACCATTTTCCTAGAGAATAGGAGGGGGGTCCTGCGAGAACTTGCCCCGAATTATTTTGACTCGCTTCCACATCTCTGCTAGAGTGGTCTTCCCGTTAAGTGAAGACACGTATGCCTACCAAGAAGAGCGGCGAGCGTGCTCCGAAATATACCGAAACCTAGCCCTAAGTTGACGAAATTTACCGACAGTGAAGTCGTTCGGGCAGCGCTGACAGCGCATGTAGGAATAACGCTTATGTTTGAGCACCGTCTCACACTTTGCTGAGCACCACGGGAGCGGTGGGCGTCAAAACGGCCAGACGTTTTAGGAATACTAGTTAGGCCCACAGAGATGAGGTTGCCGGAGAAGAACTCAACGGCTTCATCTACCGACATAAACTCACAACTGAGATAGAGAAACCAGTCATTTCCTGAAATGCGGACCACCGCGCCCGTGCCAAACAACACTTTGGAGGGCGGCAGCGGACCAGAAAATGATATTTGAACGGGAAAGTGATCAGTACCATGGAGGTCATCGACCACCCCACACCCACAATCAGCAATCAGGCTGTGCATTCGGAGAGCACAAAGATAGATCGAGACAGGAAAATGAAGCGGTTCTCGGGCAGTGATGTGTAAACTCATCCACATTAGGACTCTTATCTCCAGCTCGTCGATCAGGTAGGCAAGGACGTGACCCTGGGGATCAATCGAATAGTTTCCCCAGAGGGGGTGTCTTTCGTTTATATCTTCGAGCAAGAGAAAGGGCCTCGGCCCAGTGGTGGTGTGGTAGCAAAACCCTTATGCCCCAAGAAGGTGGGCAGCAGGCAGGCGCCTAGCATGGTCTCCTGCAAATAGTTAGCTAACAGGGAACGGGAGGAGACGAGCCTCCACAAGCCCTCCCAGCTGGCCCGGAGTATGCGTCAATTCCATTGAAAGTATATGCCCTTCAGGCCTAGCTCGCAGATTCGGTGGCAGGCTTCAAAGAAAATAAACTCACACGAATGCCAGTACATTCGCCGGAGGTCGAGTTCTTATCGGGGGAAGTTATGCTCTCCATGCGTCTTTTGCTCCCTCCGCCTCGAAACCTTAGGCGAGCGGGTCGGCTTCGGCAACGGTAGTGCCTCTTTTGGAGGATTCACCTTCTCCGAACCACCCAGCCTACCACTGGGTGTGGAAAAAGGAGCAAGAGTTCCTTTAGTGCTGTCCTCCTTTCAGGAGGGAGCTTTAGGAGCCCCGGAAGATGGCCTCACGACCATCTACAGGGGTGTTGCTTCCTGTGAGTATAACGACTTGGTGGGGGCGCGCGGCCGTTTCGCCTTATGGGAAACGGTCAATCTAGGGGAACCCTGGTTTTAGCTGGGGCTGGGTGTGAACCCTTTGTGCCGCCAGCTTTACCTAGAGAGTCCCCGCATTGGGTAGAACCCGCAGAAGGGTTCTAAATGGGAGCTGAGGGCGTGCTAGGACCAAGTCCTTAGCCTCGCAAAATGAGACACGATCCTCGGCCTGAATGGCCAGGATTTCCTTCTCAACGAGATACGCCCCACATTGCTTTGGAGAAGCGGGGTGCGGCTCTCCGCAATTGACAAATCTAGTTATCATGTGCGGCCTTGGAGCAACTTACAGAGACTTTGGGTAATCTCGAATTTGGGCGTCTAAAAGAGCGATTAGTATGGCCGAAAGGGTGGCAGTAATAGCACCTCCGCGGCAGTGGCACGAATGCCTTCACGCGGTAGCGATACCAACCGGCACGCACCAACTCAGGGAGCTTGTCACAATCGAACGTGACGAAGAGTGTAGGAGTGGGTCTTGAGTCCCCTCCCTGTTTTCTCATCACACATTCAACCTTGACAGCCCCATGTTTGGCCAGCTCTAATGTGATGTCATCTATGGAGTAATGCCACGTCACACTCCCAGACATGCCATCAATCCTCTGAAGGGCACCTATCATGGCCACCTCAGAGGGATTCGATTCATTCCACAGTAGTCTCCCGTCCGAGAAACTGGTCACCTTTGGCTTTCTACCAATCTCACTAGCTAGAGCTCTCCTTTGATGGATCATTTTGCCCTTAGCCAACATGCTGCCATCAGTGGAGCGAATAACCAGGAAGCGTTTAAAGCCAGCGGGCTCGAAAACACCAGGAGGCCTCTGAATGAGGGGCCCCGACGTATTCGAGGCTCCACTCTGAGCACTTTTGATCTTAGTCTGGGGCTCCCCACCCGGGGGAGCAACGGGGCCGGACGTGCCGATCTTGCAGAAACGATATCAGACCCGCCCTACCCCGTTGCTCCTACGGAAGGAGAGGAGCCCTGAGTCCTTTTAGTCTTCTTTCAGTTTCTTTCTTTTTAGATGAGGAGGGCGGGGAATGAACCCGCTTTTCCCCTCCGCCGGCCGAAGCGCTTAGGCCAGATGGTCTGGCCTCAGCCAGATCCTTCTCCAAAATGATAAGGTCTTGGCTGTTACACGGGCACCTGCCAGGGGAGGAGATTCCTCCTCTCCTTGTAAGGACTCCGGGGCCCGAGCCGTCTGAGGAGGACCTTACACAGCAACGGACTCAGGTTCATTGCTTAGCACCGGGCCGGTATTCAACCTCGTGGAAGGTCCTACCTTCTTGGGCTGGGTCACCTCAGGGACCATGTTTATCTCAGGGTGAGGGCCTTCAAGTGGCCATCTACCCTGCAAGATATCACAGGTCCCCTTCGAGGTATCTTTTACGGCATCCTAGATCGGTGAGCTGGCATCCGTCCGGAAAGCAAGAGGGGGCACATACTGTGATCCCCTGTAAGTGTGCTATGCGTGCCTGCAAGTCTTTAAAGGGAATCGGCCGACAGGCCCTGTCTTCCCTCGTCCTCCTAAGGATGTTAGCCCTCTTGAGGCTCTCCCACCGGGAGCAGTCAATTATGTGCCACATGCCTGCTTTCTTGGTAGTCCCTTGTGAAAAAGGAGGGACTGCCACTGAAAAGAGGGAGGCTCCCAAGGGTGCCCCCAGAGAAGGGGGTGAGGGGGAATCTCCTACACCCATAGGCATAGGAGAGGACTAAGCCTACTCTCCACTAGAAGTAGTTTGGAGGGTCCCCTGTGAAAAGACGGAGGGAGGACTCCATTTTTTCAGGGGAGTTGCCCGAAGGAGGCTCGAATGATGGTAAAGGGTAGAAGAGTTTTTTTATCATCATTATCGGGAATGCTGACCATGTTTTTTATATGGGACGCTAACTCTAATAATCAGATGCAGTAGCCCACTCTGCAAGGGGTGAGTATGGGGCTGACAAAGGCAGCTGCCGCCATTTGAGGCCACTCCTCCTGCTTAGTGGCCTGGCAGCCCATCAGCATGGCGGCTCCACCTTGGGATCGGTGTAAAATTGATAGAGATTGAAAGGAAAAAGAAAGGGGAGGTGTGGGTGGGGATGAAGCATGTTGTTAAAAACCACTATCAAGGGTGAGGGGGCATTGTCCCCTTCCCCTTCAGCCCCAATCCAGGATGGTTGAGTGAGAGGAAGCTGAAATTAGAGGATGACCAGAGAAAGTTGTGGGAGAGATTGTAGGGAAAGTAAGGAAATAGGATAAAAACATGGGCTCTCAGAAAGAAGGATAAGAGGCTAAGCTGGGGCCAGATGGGGCGCTAAGTTCCATCATCACGGCTGCCAGGAAGGCAAATTACCGCGCCTCTTAGGGGAAAGATAGTGACCCACAATTCTAATTCATTTGGATTTGAATCTATTTAATTTGTATGTGTATATCCCTGTTTGTAAATCCTACCTTATATTCCTTCCCCAACCTAGTGGGTTGCAAATTTATGTGGCAATTTAACTATTCTCGGTTATCTCAGGATGATCCAACTATCACATTGCCTGTCCTCTTACAACGAGATGAGAAAGGAACCACATAGGAGGCTTCTCATTCTATTGTGCATCTTTGCTACATTGTATTATCCATGCATTAGCATTCTATTTATCTATGCTCAGTCATTTGTCTTATTTAATTCCATTTATTCCATTTGGAGGCTTTACCTTGATCACCTTTCACAATCTAAATACTTTACATTCTGGATTGATTCCATGTTGTAAATACTTAGATTAATGTAAATCTGGTGTTAAGTGCAAATATAAGGTGTATACCAAGTGAGTCGAGGTTTGTAAATATATTATTGATAGTAAAGTTCTATTAATCTCCCTTTGCACCTTTTTCCTTGTTGAGTTTGTGGGAGATTACCTTCATTTTGTTGCAGTTATAAAGCAAGTGGTATCTCCCTAACATCGATAAGGAAAGATTCTATAGGGGACATGCAGAAAGCACCAGTTGCTAAATGGGAACAAACAAGTATGGTGGACAGTCTACCTTCCATGATAGCCAAAATGATACCAAAGAGGGTGCATCCTGAAGAGAGTTTGTAAGGAGAGATCTATAAAGTAGAGGAAGTGAAAATGTGCGGAAGATATATACCTATGCCTCCTTCTGCAGGCATTGGGGGTGGCAGAGAAAGCTGCAGATAATGAGCATAATTTTTGAAAATCGTGATTCTATATTTCTCTTCAATATGTGATACCCCAAATCTGAAAAATGTAACTATAATTTCTAACAAAAAGTTTATTTTCATATAATTAGCAACTAAACAATCAAGATTTAAACGATTTATGCTAAAAAATTTCAAAATTCAGATATGAAACCCTTAATAGACAATAAAATATTTATAATTGATTACCTTTTCATGAGTATCTTGGTGCAATGCCTCATTGGGAAAATTCATTATTAATCGAGGTCTTTCCAACTCTTCATGACTATTAGGAATTGCATCTTCAAGGTGTTCTTGAGTAATATCTTCCTTCACTAAAAAATCTTGAATACCCTCCTTAAAGAGAAAATTAAATTCAATACACAAGTCAACAAGATTTTTAATGTTTGAATACCTGTATAATTTTACGGACATTTTTTATGCTAATTTCAAGTCCATGATGGTTTTCTCCATGACATAGTTTTCCAGTAATTACATATCACTGGTGAGTTTCAAGTGTGTTGTTGATGGCTTGGGGGAAACAAGTGTTCAAATTATAAAGCAATAACTGATGCTATGTTGCAAAAGTTGAAAAACTTGAGTGCAAAATGAGTGTTAAAGTGCACTTTCTTGACTCACACAAAGACTATTTCTCGGATAACCATGGTGAACTGAATGAGGAGCCTTGTGAGAGATTTGACCAAGACATTACAAAAATGAGCTGAGATACCAGAGAAAATATAATGCAAACATGATGGTTGATTATAGCTGCACCCTGGATAGATGACAAGCATCTACCAGAAAGTGGAAGAAAATCAAATAAAAAATGTGTGGACAGAAATAAAAATAAAAATACCTTAAAAGCATGGTGAATAAAAAAAGTAATAAATATTTATATGGACTTTTAATTCCTCTTTATTGTGTAATAATCATTTGTATTGACTTGCATCATACTTTTATCTTAAGAAAATGTCCCAATAAATGAAATGCAAGAAAAATCTTCATTAGTTGCCAGCCATTTGTATAAAATCTATATATAGTAGAAAAAAAAAAAAATTTGGACAGCATTCAAAAATATTTTGAATAAGCTATAAGTAGACAATCCTCATTTACATCTTAAAATGCTGATTTGTGTGCATTATAAATGGTTTATGGGAACATTTAAAAAATGACATAGCAACTGGATACACACACTGCATTGTAATATTTAGAAGAAAACAATGAAATGCTTACCATTACATTTTCTTGAAGAGAATCTTGGCTTAACAGCTCACTTGGGGTATTTAGTAACAAGGGCTCAATTTTAAAATCAAGTCTTCCTCCATTTTCATCACTTTGAGGATTTGTCTCTTCAAGGAATTCTTCAATAAGATTTTCTTCTTTCATTGAAGTATCTTGAATGTCCTCCTTAAATAAAGACAAAATTGAATTCGAACATAATATGAAATCTCACCAATAATATTTTATCTCCAAGGTCTGAGAAAGTCCTGCCATGGTAAGTTGAGTCATCTATCCATTGCACTGTGGACAAGATACCCCAAATGGATAATTATTGTTAATGCGCTCATCTAACAGCTGCCTTAAAGTTGCCATAATTGAAATTTCAGCTTAGTGCTAGCTGGGATACTTTAAAATGATCAAAACCAAACAAAAAACCCAAAACCAAAATAAAAGTAAAAAAAAAACAAAAACAAGGAAGCATGCTCCAGCATCGAGGAAAGTCTGCTTCTCCTGTTACCTGGTACAGAAACATATGGCCAATACTAAAGAGAGTCAAATAAAATAGAGGGAGCTAGTCTCCTCCAAAAATTTCCAGGGGGACAATGAAGTCTTCAGTAAGGAAGTGCTCCATCATGTGAGTGTATTCAATTTGATGAGGATGGAAAGTAACATAAAGCTGTCATGGTATTGGGGGGGTAGCTCCATGGAAACAGTCATGGCAAAATTGCACACAAATTGAAGTTCATCTAGTGCATCTTATTTCTGGCATGTTGTGGCTGTGAAGAAGAGTGAAATGCTAGTTTGGTCCCCAGTCCTCGCAAACTCAATCCCCTAAATTCCCACAATGTCCTGGAAGCCAGTAGAAGATAATTTTGACATTCATCCAGCTTGTGGCAAGTGTGGGTTTATGGATACCTTGAACCAGAGGGTGTGGAGATTTGAATGCCACAACACCACTCAAGGAGCTTTGTGAGTTGCTAAAGATCACAATCTGGTCTCTGAACCAGGTGCAATGTGTTATCTGATGTAATGAATGGTGTATTGCAACCTACTCAGCCGTGAAGTCAGACACAGTGCTTGGTAGAGTCCTACTGACTTCAAAGAGAAGGGATATGACATGGAAGCTGACCCCCTCCTCCAATTTGGAACCATCTGTGTATACTGGGCATAGATCCAGCATAATACAAAGTGTGCTCCAAAAAGGTTGAACACAATACTTCAGTTGTTGTGGATCTTTTGGAAGCCATGGTGACAAATAGTCAAAGGTGGTAGCCTCCAGAGTGGCTTCCTGGGCAGAAACTGAGATGCCACAAGTCCTAAAACTACATTGAGCTATAAAAAAAGTTTCCTAGCCCTAAATCCAAAGGACTTAGGGTATGAATGGCATCTTGCAGAGGCATAACCACCAGGCTCACCACATTTAGGGAAAAAGTCTGGTTTTGGATTTGTGGATAGAGGCAGAAAAGCATCACCTTAGTTTTGGCCATGGGAAACCGAAACCTGTGCGCTTCAGCAGAGGGAGAGATGCGGTTCAAAGCCTGATGGAGTTGAAAGACCAGAGTTGGCATCAAGGCCACACCAAACGGATCAAAAGATCATCTACATAGAGCATAGCAAGAACATATTATGGCAGGACTGAGATGATAGCGTTTCTGCTCAGGGCAAAGAGCATGACCCTGAGGACAGTTCATGGTGGAACAACTTCTTCCTACTCTATTAGGCTGGAGAGGGTTCGCCCAACCCTACACAGAATCAACAATATTGTAGAAACTCAAAGATTAGAAGGTGTCCCCTCACCCTCATTATGTGGAGTATCCATGATACTGTAGTGCCATGTGGTATCATACGTCTTCTCCAAATCAAAAAATGCTGGGCAGAACTGTTGGCAAGGAAGGAAGGCTTTGCAGACAGCATTTTCCAATTAGAGCAGAGCTTCCAATGTGGAGTGGAATTGTGGAAGACACACTGTACAGCAGACAGGTGGCCTCCACTGTCAAGGAAAAAAGTTAATCTAATATTTACCAATTTCTCCATCAACTTGCACAGGCAAGAGGGTAGAAAGATTGGGTGGAAACTGGCTGGGCTAGAGTGATCTATCCCTTAAATTAAGGGTGCACCCATTACTTTTGACATTTTTCGCTCTCTGATTTGCTTTGGCCAATATATTTGTAAGGCTTTATTTATACTCTGAGTATACGTGCAGTTATTGGCCAATAAACTTGTAAGGCCACATACATATTAGATTAGTGTATATATATATATATTTTGATTATTTTGAATTTAGGATATAAGGTTATATATATTTTTTCAAGTTTTGGGGGGTTGTGATTACTTCAGGTTTTGGTAGTTTCAATTATTTATTAGGTTATAATAAAATTAAGATTAAACTCCTCATTGACTTCTCCTCAAACAACCGGGTTGGCGTTGTCTGGGCGGCAGGGATAGTTGGTGAGGGGCTCGTGACCCTGCCGCCACAGCCTGATTCACAGGTGCAGTATATAGACAGGACTTTTTGTGAATGTGGGCATAAGAGGAGGATAGTGGGTTGTTTGCCAAGTGTATGTGTAGTAGATGTGAGGGAAAGAATTGAAAGGATAGTGGATGAAGCTGAAAGAGATGCAGTTGTTGTTTTACATGTGGAAGTAAATGATAAAGGGAAATCTAGGTCAAAGGAGTTAATGTCTAGATATAGGGATTTGTTGGGAAAGTTCTAGGATAGTAGAAAGAAGTGAGTAGTCAGGAATTATACCTAGCCTTAGATAGGCAGTGAGTGAATGTCATACAGAATTGGGATTAATGAGAGAGAGAGAGAGAGAGTATTTTGTGATAGGATAGGACTTTTATTTTTGGATACATGGAGTGAGTTATTTGGAAGAAAGAATTGGTAAGCAAAGGATGGGTTTCACAAGGGGGTGAAAGAGATGAGTGACTGTCTCAAAAGAGTATAGTCAGGGTAAATAGGGTAAGGTAGGTAGGGTTGTGGCATTCAGATGGATTTGGAGAGTGACAGGCGGGGAAATGAGCATAGAACTAGGAGGCTAGAGTGTAGTAATAAGAAGAGCATAAGGATAAATCAAGATGGGAAAATAAAATGGCTCTCGGGGAGAGATGCATAAGCTCACCCATCCTATCTCCAGCTCATCAATCAGGTTGGCAAGGATCTGACCTCTTGGATTGATCAAGTAGTCTTCCCAGAGGGGGTGTCTACTGTTCAAATCCCGAGCAGTAGAAATGTAGTAGTTAGTTGTCCACCTTCCCTCCCCATGTCTAATCCCTTTCTTCTTTTTCAGAATGTGTTTGTAGATTGCGTGATCACCATCATTGCTTTGTGTGGGGGGAAATCGATAGACCTCTATCATGCTCCCCCATTTAGCTCTATTTTCTTTTTAGGCGGATTCTTTCAGCTTAACAATAGTTGTGTATTTGCTCATAGTTCGAAAGTCAATATTTCTGAATGATGAAGGAAGAGCCGCCTGAACAGAAAATAGCTCTGTGGTACCGATACTCAATCGACATCTGGCTTTTGGAGACAGCTGAAGACAATCCTGACCCTCGCACATGCTCCTACCTTTCAGGGCGATTTTCTAATGTGTGGACCTTGGAGGGCACCTCCCAGTATCCAGGGAGTAATTGGAGCAGTGCCTCACAAACTACAACCCAGCAGTTGGGACTAATAAGTGTCCCAGGTCCCTAAAGTCCTTGGCTTTGCCGAGTCCCAGACCCCTCAGAATCCAGCAGAAAGTGAACCACCTCCCATTTTCCCTGACTCGTCTCGCTCCGTTAGTAGTTTAAGGGTGCACCTGCCATTTCCGATATCTTTGTTTTTGGCTGGTGTTTCTTGATGCGCATTGTTGTAAATAGCTATTTGTTTGCATGGCTGAGATCCATTTGTAAGGCCTTTTGTATAAATATATACGTGTGGTTATTGGCCAAAGTAATATTGTAAGGCCAACTCGATATTATATATATATATTAATTTATTTTGGGTTTTATTATTTACTAGGGTTGTGGTGGATCGCCATTATTGACTGTTACTGAATAAAATTAGAAAATAGATTCCCTACTCAATACCTTCTCCTTGAACCACAGAGTAGACCTTGTTGGGGCGGTGGGAAAAATTGGTGAGGGTGTTGCAAACCCGCTGCCACATATTTTTGGCCCCGAATAGGGACTGCCCGGTGGTTTAAGGAAGGAGAGGAGTGAGAGCCTGTGTTTTTTTTTGTCCCTAATGGAGGAGGAACAGATTGGGGCCATGGAGTTGGAGATGAGAAGACTAAATGAGTTAGTGCGGCAGAAAGACAGAGAAAATGTGCAGTTGAGAGAAGAGAATGACAGTTTGAAGAGGAAAATGAGGGAGATGGAAGTGAGAATGGAAGAGAGAATTAAAGATAGTGAGGTGCGAATGGAGGAAAGATTGATGCGAATGATGAATGAGAGAATCCGGTGCAATTGGTGGGGGTGTGGCCTCGACTCCACTTGAAATGGAAATGATGGACAAAAAGGGATTGGCAGACTTAAACGGACCCCCGCAAGTGACTAGGCACTGAAAAAGAAGACCCCAAAGGCAAGACACCCAGACCGACAGGAAAGGACCCGACTGGCTAGCATTGACTCCTTGTATTTCAGTTCAAATGAAGGCATGAGTGAAAGTGATGCTGAGGTTCACCAGAGTATATGGATCAGAGAAGTGCTAAAGTTAAGTAAGTTTAGAGTGGAAGGAACAAAAGATGTGAAAGTGTTTTTGAAAGAGTATGAAAGTTATTGTAAGGAAAAATTTGGAGAATAATAGGTTTGGGGTGAAAGAGTTGTGTGAGTTGCTGGATGGGCATATGAAAGAGTTTTACCAGATGATTGTAAGTGTGGGTGAGCCTAGGTGGGAGGTTATGAAAGAGAGAATGATAGAGCAATGTAAGAGGATGAAGACAAGTGTGAAATATAAGACAAATGGGTATAAGGAAGTGAGAATGGGAAGAATGAGGATGTGAATTCATATGCGCATCGCTCAGAGTCCTTGGCGCGAATGAGATTTGGAGATGACGGAATAAATGAGAATAAGGAGCTGATGAAGAAGTTTTAAAATATGGTTCCGAATGAAGTGGGTAGGTATGTGATGTATAAGAGAAAAGAGAAGATGAGATGGCCTGGTGAGAGATTGCTATGGAAGGATGTACTGGAGATGTTAGAGGACTGTGAATTTGAGGATTATGGAACGGAGGAGGCCTCGATTCAGACTGTGCGCAACTCAAGTAGAAGTAAGTTGCCCCAGTTCCGGTCCTATCGGGATGCGTTGAAAGAGAACCCAATCGAGGTGATGATGAGATTTTTGGAAAATTATTACAGGTAGAATAAACAGCTGAGTGTGTATGTTGTCCACGAACTGAGAGGGAATAAAAGTAGGAGTGAGAGTCGGAATGGTTGGGGTAGGGTTCAGAATGGTTGGAATGACAGTAGATCTAGAGTGAATGAGCCTAGGTGTCTGAGGTGCAAGAAAGTTGAGCACATGAGGGCTGACTGTCGCTGGTCACAAGGAAGTTGCTTTGGCTGTGGGTAAATGGGGCATATGATAAAATATTGTAGTCATGCAAGGGAAAAAGCATGTTATGGATGTGGAAGAATGGGCCACTTGGCATGAGATTGCAGGGAAGGTGGTCGAGTGAATATGAATGGACCTGGACTGTGTGGTAATTGTGGGCAGATAGGGCATTATACTAGGAAGTGTGCCAGTCCAAGAACTACCTGTGGTAAATGTGGAATGGTAGGGCATGTGACAAGGTTGTGTAGGACTGGTGAAAGACGCATGAATGAAAGAATGCATAGGAATGATGCAAGTAATTGAGATGATACGACTCAGGGAAACTAAGGAATGAGAGGGTTCCCTCTGGGGAATTCTCTAGAGTGCAAGTGATGAATGTAAGAGAAGGGTGTCAAATCATGGAGTAAATTGTGGTCAGAGAGTGAATAGGTGTATGTGTGTTAAAATTAAGTGTGGAGAACCAGAAGTAAGTGCATAGATTGATACAAGATGTAAGGTGAATGTGGTTTACTATGAAGCATTTGTAGGGAATGAAAGTAAGTGAAGTTAAGGATCATGGATATGCTTTTACTGGATTAGGTGAACAGGATATGCCGATTGTTGCGAGGTTTAGAGAGAGCATTTTGATTGCAGGTATCCGGATGAATGAGGATGAATTTTGTGAAGTAGAAGGTGTAAACAAGAAGTATGACATGCTATTAATTTATAAGTTTTTGAAAGTGAATGGTATCATGATTCACCCTGATTTAGAGATGATTGAATGTAAGAAGAATGGAAGTATGAAGTGTCAATGGTATGTGGATCTAGATGGAAGTGTGAGAGTGAACATCATGAAAGGTCTGGAGGTATATGCGATTGAGAGTGAGCCTGTCAAGCAGAATGAAACATTAAGTGTAAAGATTGGATGGAATTTGGATGTTGAGATAAGTGAGAATGATAGGAATATTTATGTCTTGGATGGTAGTGCTGTGAACTATTGATTGAGGCGAGTTGTGCATGTGTTTGAAGGTATAATTGATATGAAAGATCCGCATGTCTCCATTGATTTTGCCTTTTGAGAAACAGTCATGCTGAGAGAAGGGGGTAGCCCTGGTTTTAGCCAAAGCTGGGTATGAACCCTATTTGCTGCCAGCTCTACAGGTGAGCACCTGGGGGAGGGGGGGGTAGGACCAACAGAAGGTTTCCAAATTGGGTATGGAAACAAATATGCTCGTAGGCCTGGAGGGGAAGGAGCGGAGGGGATACCTTTTTTAAAATTGAGGCATAAGACATCCCAGTCAGTACTGGTTGCACTAGGACAAAGTCTTTAGCTTGCAAAATGATACAAGATCTGTAGCTTGAATGGCTAGGATTTCCTTCTCCAGGAGATATCCACCACATTGTTTCAAAGAAGCGGGGTGTGGTTCTCCGCAATCGACAAATTAAGCCATAGACAATTTGGACTTATCATGTGCAGCCTTAGAGTAACTTACTCAGACTTTGGGTAACCCTGACTTTGCATGTTTACAGAGTGATTCGTATGGCCGAAGCGATGGCAGTAGTAGCAGCACCTTTGCAGCAGTGGCACAAATGTCTTCACGAGGTAGCGATACCAACTAGCACACACCAACTCAGGAAGCCAGACATGGTCAAACATCACAAAAAGTGTAGGAGTGGGTCTCGAGTACCCTCTCTGGTTCTCATCACACAGCGTCACACTCACCAGCAAGCCATTAAGTGTACCGAGAGTACTATGGTGACATAGTACTACTAATGTCAGCAGAAGGCCCTCGTCTGAGAAACGGGACACCTTCGTCTCTCTACCAATAAAGTTAGCTAATGGCCTCCCCTGAGGATTATGTTACCTTGGCCAACATGCAGCCATCAGATAACCAGAAAGCATTTGAAGCCAGCGGGCTAATAAATGCTAGGTAGTCTGTGAATGAGGGGCCTCCTACATAATTGAGGCTCCACTCTGCACACTTGTCACTTTAGTCTTTGTCTGGGCTTCCCCGCTTGAGGGTGCCACGAGAATGGACATGCGCCAATCTTGGCCAGGATGCTGGCCAAAGCGGCACTGGACCCGTTATATCCTGGACAACCATGGAGGAGGGAGAGGAATCATCTTTTCCTTCTTATTCTTTCTCTTTTTAAGAGAGGAGGCCAGGAAGTGAACCTGCTTCTCTCCCCTAGGCCAGATGGACTGGCCTCAGCAAGATCCTTCTCTGAGATGGAGAAGGGCTTGGCTGTAAAGGAAGCATCAGCCAGTTCCCTCCTCTCCTTATGTGTCCTTGTGGAACAGAGATGCCTGATGAGAAGCTTGACAGGGGTAGATTTAGTTGAGTGTTTGGCACAAATCCTGAGTTAGACCATATGGAAGATCCTGCCATCAGAAAGGGTTGTCCCCTCAAGGGGAAGCTCCATGTGGCCATTTCCCCCATACCCAAGGCATTATAGATCCTAATTGAGGACTCTTGTCTTTTCATAGCCGCTGAGTCCACCTCTTGTGTTTAGAGAGGGGCAGGCACACTGACCCCCTGCAGGACTGTAAGGGGCACAAAAAAATGGGCCCCATTATCCCTTGACCCCTAAGGGGCTTAGCCCTATTGAACATCGCTAGGTAAACATCCTCTCTAGCTGAAAAGGTTGAAGGGGCCCCTAAGAAAGTGCAGGGAGCCACCTCTTTGGAGCTGTAGAGAGCAGCTGCATGAGGATGTTGAGAGGAGAGCCCGTCTGAGCTGCATTGGGATGTTGAGAGGAGAGCCCGTCTGAGCTGCATTGGGATGTTGAGAGGAGAGCCCGTCTGAGCTGCATGGGGATGTTGAGAGGGCAGCCCCCCAACTGTCGAAGGGGTCTCTCCTACATCCTCCCTGACACTTAGGGTGGGTGAGGCCGAGCTTGGAGGTGGAGCTCCATGTGCATTCCCACTATTCTCTACACATGTCACCATAGTTGTAATGAAAAAAAAAAAGTAAAGTAGATCCTATGAATCACCAATGTTTGGGAAAGAAAAGTCTCCAAAAGATCAGACATAGACAGTCCATGGGTCCTGCTAAGATGGGCTTCCACAACCCAGCTCCTCATTCAGTCCATATTTTCTTCAACCATAAAAAATGTTTCTGGCATAGCCACCTTATATGTACTGGAAGAAGGTGAGTAGAGTTCATGTACTAACACAACCTGTGCCTAATACTAGTCATAGCCGCCAGCAGCAGAGGCTTTCGGCCCTTACAGCAGGTAGGGACCTACACTGCTACTCTAAGAAGATAAAAGTGCAGCCAGGATCTCTGTGGATAGGAGAGCAAGTGTGGAAAGGGGTAGGAGAGCATGTAATAAAGAGAAGTAGAGATAGGCAGTTCCACTAGGATGGGCAATCATCTATTATTATTATACCCTGGTGCTAAATGATCTCAGGATGGATTTGTTATATGTTCCCCTTCCTCAATTGTCTTGCTATGGATTACAACTTTCAGGATGTTACTGCTGCGGTCTACTGTGATGAGACTATCAGGAATTCTTTCATATGAGGGTTAAAATCTTTGAACATTCGTGCATGACTCCTTGAGAATCAAAAGGTTACATTAACTGATGGTACTCAACAAGCTCGAGAATTAGAGCAAGCATTGGTGAGATCTGAATCATACTTAGTTACTCCCGGTCATGTACCTGCGAGTGTGGTAGCTGTTCCTGGTACATCTATGACCTCTAGTAATGAAGAATGTGAAGTTTGCCTTCCACTTATAGCAGCTATTTCAAAAAATATTTCCTAAATGAAGCAAACATGTTATAATTGTGGTGGTCATCGCCATCCTGAGGATGACCGATCACTTTGTCCAGCTCACAATGTAATTTGTCGTAAATATGGGAAGCTTTTGGGCATTTTGAAAAAGTTTGTAAGTCAAAATCCAAACATCCCATTTCACTATCTTCTGCAATGCTTGCTTCCACCTGCACTACCAGCGGCTTGCTGTTGCCTAGTAATTGAACATAGTAATTTTCCTTGGCATGCACAAGTGGTAGTGACATCAAATGCAAATAGAAACAAAACAAAATATTAGTAACATGAATACATATGAATAAATATAAATGAGGAAGGGAGAACATATAACAGTCACTCCCACCAAAAGAATGACATTGCCAAATCTTCAGTGAGTTATTGATGAAGACGCCCCCTTTTTCATAGAAACAGATGCATCAGCTAATGCAATCAGTGTTACCTTATCATAGTGCGGATGACCAGTAGCTTTCTTCTCATGTTCATTAACCAATCAAAAACGAGACAACACATCATTGAAAAAGAAGCATATGCGGTGGTAGAGAGCATATGTAAATGGAAACCTGTTTTGGCTGGTAGACATTTTGATGTGACAACTGATACAGTATCACGGTCTTATTGTAATGCCACTTTGGATATTACAAGTTTAAAATTGCGTCATGAGTGCCTCATTTATCTTGGAGTCCAGTGGATGCTACATTATATTCATGTTAAAAACCTTCCTTACTCCATTGATGAAATTTGGCGTATTACTGCTGATTGTCAGGTATGAGGTAAAATTAAACAAGACAATACTTCTTTGATACAGGCAACTGTACCTTTCCAATATCTTTCAATTGATTTTAAGGGACCACTTACACTTTCCTTGCACTTATCGCATTATCTCCTTACAGTCGTTGATGAGTTTAGCCGATTTCCATGCCAAGATATGTTATCCAAAGTAGTTATTGACTGTCTTACAAATCCTTTTTCATTATTTGGTCTACCTGCATATATCCATTCAGTTCCAAGGAAGTGAAAGAATCTTTACTACATTTTGGTGTAAACAGCAGCCACACCTCTCCATACAACCCCCATGGAAATAGTCAATGTGAGGGCTATAATGGCATTATTTGGAATACTGTAAAGTTGGCTATTGAATCTCGAGGTTTGCCATTAAGTGCATGGCAGGATGTGTTACCTGATACCTTACATTAACTACTTTGTACCTCTACAAATACCACGCCGCATAAAAGACTTTATGCTTTTGAGAGACATTAAGTTAGTGGATCGGCCCTACCTTCTTGGCTAAATGAACCTGGAGAAGTCCTCCTTAAACGATTTGGTAATTGCAGTAAATACGAACCAGCTGTGGACGTCGTTAATCTCATTGATGTTAACTCTACACATGCTCATGTGAAATTCCCTGATGAGAGAGAAAGCACTGTTGCTCTGCATAATTTAGCTCCATTTCCTTGGAATATTCCCCCTAATAATTCCGAATCCTGAAATCCAGGTGTCCTTTCCGATCCAGTTTCCCATTCCAGTTTCCCATCTAAAATTACTAACTTTCCTCAAGCCAATGAGAAGATATTGGGAAATGAGCAAGAAAAAATTATCCAGATACAAGAAGATCATGTTCATGATGCTGATAACTGTGTGAATAATCACGACAATCTGACAATACAGTTGACTGGCCCTAGAAGATCTTTACACGCTCATAAACCTGCACATCATTTAAATTTGTAATCTTTTTGATTTCTAATTCATTTTGATTCCTTACTTATACTTTCTTTATCTAGTGTATTGTATATTTTATAGTTTTGAAAAGGAATTAATTTTTTTGGGTGGGAGTGACTGTTATATGTTCCCCCTTCCTCATATTTATTCATGTTACTAATATTTTGTTTTGTTTCTTTTCTAGATTTCTAGATGTATTATGAATATAGTTGATTAAACCCTATAAAAAGGGGCAGTTTGAATATACCTTCTCAGTTCTATCATTACATTGAAAGCTTGTAAGGCAACTATGCACATCCCTACTTATAACTACGGGAAGACTCAATACTCGAACGTCTTGATAGTCAAACTTTTTGATACTCGAATGCAAAAGTTTGACTTGGTACTTGAAAAAATATCTGGTACTCATATTTATTCATGTTACTAATATTTTGTTTTGTTTCTTTTCTAGATGTATTATGAATATAGTTGATTAAACCCTATAAAAAGTTGCAGTTTGAATATACCTTCTCAGTTCTATCATTACATTAAAAGATTGTAAGGCAGCTATGCACATCCTTGCTTATAACTACAGTGAAGACTCAATACTTCAACATCTTGGAAGTCAAACTTTTCAATGGAGATCTTATTTGTGATACTACCCCTCTGACTCCCGTGAAGATTTTAAAGGTAGTAAGGAGGGGGGTTAGGAATTTCAAGAAGAGAACTGGAATTCATTCTGTTGTGAGGCACAGTGAGGCTGCAAGTGCTGACAAAGTTGCTGCCAAGAAGTTTGTGCCTGAATTTAAGAACTTTGTGGATAAGGAGCGATTAAACCCACAACAGGTCTTTAATTGTGATAAGACAGGCCTGTTTTGGAAAAAATTACCAAACAGGACCTATATAACAAAGGAAGAGAAGTGTTTGCCAGGACACAAGCCCATAAAAGACAGGCTAACCCTGCTTCTGTGTGCCAATGCTAGCGGCGACTGCAAAATTAAACTGTTGCTGGTGTACCATTCGGAAAACCCCAGGCCATTCAAGAAGAATGGTGTGCAAAAGAGCAAACTCAGTGTGATGTGGAGGGCAAACAAGAAAGCCTGGACAACCAGGCAGTTCTTTACGGAGTGGTTTGTGGAGGTGTTTGCACCTGCAGTGAAGACATACCTAATAGAGAAGAATCTGCCACTCAAGGCCCTCCAGTTGATGGACAATGCCCCTGCACACCCTCCAGGAATGGAAGAATTGAGTAAGAATTATAAATTCATCAAAGTGATGTTCCTCCCCCATAACACCATGCCACTGATGCAACCCATGGACCAGAATGTCATCGCCAACTTTAAGAAGCTGTACACAAAAGCACTTTTTGAGAGGTGCTTTGAGGTGACTTCTGTAACAGAGCTCACTCTAAGGGAGTTTTAGAAGAATTACTTCAATATCCTCCACTGCCTAAGGCTTATAGATAAAGCCTGGGGTCAAGTTTCTGTGAGGTCCTTGCAGTCTGCCTGGAAAAATCTGTGGCCAACCTGTGTGACGGCCAAGGATTTTGAGGGATTTGAGCCTTCAGTCCAGGACAACTGTGGTGGAGGACATTGTGTCTCTGGGGAGGGCCATATAGGCATTGAGGTGGACAGTGATGATTGGAGGAGCTGGTGCAAGCACACTCTGAAGACCTCACCACTGACAAGCTGCATCAACTTCACCAGGAACAGCTGCAGGAGGTAACTGAGGAGCTGTCTTCAGGGAAGGAGGAAGGGAACAGCAAGGAAAATCTCCACTGCAGAGATCAAGAAATATTTGTGGCAGTGAACAGAGTTGGGAACTTTTTGGAGAGGTGCCACCCTGATATTGCTGCCGTATGCAGAAACATAAATCAGTTTGATGAAAATTTGTTGCAGCATTTCAGAGACAATTTGAAAAAAAAGGCAAAGGCAGATCACATTAGACAGATTCTTGTTGAAAAAGGAATCTAGTGAGAGCACAAGTGTTAGTGAGCCACAGCCCTCTACTAGTGGGTTCACAGGAATCACACCAGGAGATGAGTTACCAGACATTTTCATCGATAGTGACTCTTCCTCCGACGAATAACCTCCCTCCTCCTCCCCTCCTCTTCTAGGTTATCCATCACCAGCCTTCACTTACGTTAAGTACAAATCAAAATTCTAAAAAAATTTATATTGAAATTTTTGTAAACTTAAGGTTTTGCTAAGGTTAGAATGAATTACCTGATTTATAGGTATCGGTAGTCAAACTTTTTTATACTCAAACAGCCATTTGGAATGAATTAAGTTTGAGTATTGAGTCTCCACTGTATTATTACTGGCTTGTAGTCCAACAAGGCACCATAGCTACCGGACCAAACTCTATCCAGTTGGGAAAAGTCCTCTTGGTAGAAAGTGCATGTAGAAAAGGTTGAAGGGATTGCTATAATAAAAATAATTAACAATACTACTAATAATAGTAATATATCATAATATACAATAATTATAATACATAATAATGATATAGAGTAATAATATACAATTATAATACACAATAATAATAATATACAGTAATAAGAATACCAGGGTTGGCAAAAACCCCTAAATTTTGAAAAAGCCCAATAACACCGGGGTTTTATTCTGGGAGTTTTCAAAAAATAAACTACAAGCATTAGAATAACATACAAAAAGATTAGCTATCTCTATTTTTATAATATTTATTAGTTTAATATTATATTAATTAGTTTAATAATTATATTAAGGTAAGAACAGATCACAGTAATAGATCACTGATCAAGAATTGTTGATCATAACCTGTAGAAGGAGAGATGAATTATTATGAGTCCGTATCAGCGAAATAATCTTAATTTGATCCATATTTGTTGAAATTATAAACATAAATTTGGATTTTGAATAAAAGAATGATAAATAGCATTCATTTATTTAAAAAAAATATAATTTTCAAATAAAAAACAAAAATCCCAGTTTTTTAGGGCTGGGTTTTGAATTTGCCACCCTGAAGAATACAGAATAACTATAATACATAACAATAAATAATAATAATAATCATAATAAATAATAAAATAGTACAAAATAATATTAGTAAAAGTAATAATTAATAAAATAATAAATTTATAATAAGAAAAATAATAATAATAATAATAAATACAAAGATAAAGTCATCCATTTGAGCTTGGGTTTTGTTCCAGGTGGGTAGGTTCTCTGTAGTGGTACACAGTTCTCTATCACTAGGTTGTACTGGTGTAGAAATACTTGCCATATGTCTTCAAGACATCTCTCTGCAAATTCCTTCCCCCAGTTGACATCACTAAACATGCTGCTGACTCTTGTATAGTCACCTCTATAATAGCTTCCCTTGGGATTCTGTTGTGGTTCTGTAGGTATTTCCTCCATCAGGTGATTAAGGTTAACACACAATGATGACTGTTTCCAATTGAGGCTTTATATTCTAAATCCTCTATATCTAGTTCTCCTTTGGTAAAGATGAGATCCAACATAAATGGGGCATCACTTCCTCTTGCTCGGGTGAATTCTTTGATGTGCTGTTGGAAGTAGACTTCTTGGCTTGATACATGAAACTTGGCCTATTCACTTTCCTCTCCACCTTCCACATAGTGATGCTCCCAATCAATTTCCTTAAAATTAAAGATTCTACAGACTAAAACTTGATTTGCACTAATATTTCCCAATGCTAAGTGCGTTCTCCTGATGCTATCATTGTACTCATGTGAGGCATTAGGTGGTCTGCAGCTACATACCAGAAGTATTTTCTCATAATCAACTTCAATTTTGCAAGCAACTGTTTCATTGTTTTCCAAACTTCATTTAGCACTTATGATGAGGAAATATTCTTCTTTACGAGTATAGCTACATCTCCAACATTTCTGTCTTTCCTCTTCTTCCTAAATACTGCATATGAGTCACAATCAAAGCACTGATTAGATAAATCATATGACCTTGACATATTTTCAGTAGTAAATATTAAATGTGGTTTCTCACTATTTGCAACTAAGGCTAATTGAGTTCTTTTCGGGCAGAATTAATACCATCTGCATTCTATATATACATTTGAGGGTACTTAATCCTACTTCCTTCTTACTGGATTTTATGGTAAGTACGGTAGATTTTCAACCTGGTTTGCTTAGACTATTGGCATTGGATTTTCTTCTTGGAATTCCAGATCCAGCTGCACCTGTGGAGTGACTTGTTATTTGGGTGTGTTCCTTTTCTGTGTTGATTGCATGTTGCTTTTGTGATCTGACACTGCTACCGATATCTGTTTCAGCTTTACCTGGACTATGATCCACATTTTTTTCCTGGTCCCAGTCTTAGTGAGCATCTGATTTCTCTCATTGTGTTCCTTGGCTAAGTTTGCGTGGTCTTGCCTCTCTTTAGATATATGATCAGGTAATATTTGTATTTCATATGTGGTTGATGCTGATGTTGTTCTCTCACCTACTTCTTTGTCCTTTTTTACTCCTCATTCCCAAGCACTACTTTAAGAAGTCTTGGTTTCCTGCATTGTGTATCTTGTGGCTTCCAATTCTGTGGTGGATTTAGTTGAGTCAGTTGCCTAATCAAAACCATTTCTTAAACACCCAATTCTCTGATGACATCTTTCACGTTCTGGATATCCTCTTTTTTTTTATTTGGGTCATCAGCCCTTTGCCTCTTCCATTCCCTTGATTATAAGGTTTGATTTGTCTTTAGGCCTTTTCCTCATCAGCTTGGAACTCTTTTATATGATCCCACACTGCCTCTCTAAACACCTAATTAGCTTTGTAGTCTGTCTTTTCTTCCAGGAAATCCACTTTGGTATTAATGGTTTCCATCTGTTACTCCATTTCAGTCATCTTATTGCCCAAGTCTTTCAAAAAATCTTTTGCCTTGAAGAGGCATTGCACATCTTCTGAACATACACTACATATAAAGGGTTTCTTTTGTTACTTAAAGAATGTTAATACTTCTTTTGATATTTCCACACATTCATAGTGAAACCACCTGGAGCATCCATCACATCCAATCCAGTCACATGGTTCTCCATCTTCATCTGGTTGATAGATACACCCACTGGCTCCACCTGGATATTGGTAATCCTCATCATCAATGGTGATGATATCCTGTACCCTCCTGTCCCTTAGTGCAGATCCTCTTATTTTCATGGTGTTAGAGAGCTTAGGTGCCCTGCTTTGTTGTTGTTGTGATTCTGGTGATGGTCCATTCTTGTTAAGTATTCTTAGATTCCTCTTTCTCTTGCTGGTGTGGTGGAAAATTATTCCCATGTACTTTCTGTCTAGCACCCTGACCTTATGTTGTTGGTGTAGTGTTGGAGGACCTGCTCCAGTTGGTCTCCCTTTGTTGTTACTGTGATAGGCTATGGGTTCTCCCAGCCTGACCATGTGCTTGTGCAGCACCCCCACCTCTAGAGTACCTAGCAGTCGTAGTTCTATGAGACATGTTTCTGCTTATTAACTACAGATATGAATAGTGCACCCTTATATATATTGGACAAAAAAAAAAACCCACTCCACCTCAATACTTCACCAGTAAGCCGACAAAAATGAAGAAATAGTGGGAGCTCCTCTGCTGCCTTCAATCAGTCACAGTTCATCCTTTCCAGTTTATAAAAATAATATCTCAAATATGCTATGATGGAGTTGTTGGGTAGAATGAGACAAAAGCTGACAATTGCATCTTTCAGAATTTGAAAATTTATATGTATAAATATATTAATAGGTTACATCACAAAATTCCCGTAAGGGGCATGGCTATTTGCTCTCCTGTCTGACATGCTGACGGGACTCAGCACCCCATCCGGCCCCAGCTTGGCATGCCTTTTCTCCTTCAGCTAACCCCTACCTTATCTTCCATACCAATTCTCTTTCACCCTACACCCTGTAAGGGGTGCGGCAATTTGCCTTTCTGGCTGCCGTGCTGATGGGACTCAGCGCCCCGTCCAGCCACAGCTTAGCCTCTTCTTCTTTCTTTCAGTACACTGAGTCTAAATAAGGACTGTGCATATAAACTATTAAATAATAATAATAAAAACATCAAAAAATACATTTCCAGATGCTGGAGATGGAAATTCATTCAATTATGAAAGATTTTTTCGTATTAGATTCTGAACTACAGGAAATGTTTCATTGTATTTATATTATATACAGCAAATAAAAAATTCTGAGAACACGGATGAGAACTTGGTTTTCTTTGCCTTTGATAAAAGATAATTTATACAAAGTATAATCAGTTCTAAAAATGTAAAACTTGTTCTCACTTCCAATTATATTTTCACAGAAAACAAAACTTAAATTAAAGTCACCCAGAATAACTGTATATACTTCATATCATTTACTTATTTCCCTTATCATTAGCTCATCTATTTCATCAGTCTGTGTAAATGTCTGCTAAGTGTAGTATCCTATCTTATCAAAGTATTGATTTAAAACAATATTATTTCTTATATAAATAATTAGTCAACAACCAGTCTCTCCTCTCCTTTGAATAATGTACAGCTTATAACCCTGTAGATCACATTCACTCACATTGTCATTAAATTTAATTTCACTAACCCATGATTCTGTTGAATATACTAAGCACCTCTTAGCCTGAATACCTTGACATCTCTTGCCCTTCCCTACTCCACCCTACCTAACTTCAGTACAATTTTGTCCTCTTATATTTTGCTGACTATTATCAGTATTTAATTTTCTACCTATATTCTTTCTACAGCATATCTACCCAATCCCTACTCAAATGCAGTCTATCCATCACATACATTTCCTTACTATAAAACCTATCCACAAATATCACACCTTTCATCTTGCATATATTCCTTACATATTCATGCAGCCCAATTACATGGGACATCCATTTTTGGAAGCATGCCTGTCACAATACCTTTTATTTGACTTTCACCATTTCAATCAACTTCTTATAATGCTCAGGTACATCAAATGCACCCATTCTCTTAACTCATTCACCCTTCGAGGTTCTTTCAAGGCCGCTGACTCAGTGCTGGAGGACCTTTGGTACCTTTGAAATTAAATTCTCTTAATGCTCATTTTTCTATGATGACTCAGCTATTTTTTTGTTCCAAACTCTTATGTTAGTGATTGATCATTTAATTAAAATATATAAATGCTTTAGGTCAGTCCTTCTTTGTTTGTAAACAGAGATTTATGAATGAGAGTAACATGACCCAGTTTCAACCGATTTTGTTTGAATGCGACCACACTACACAGTTGATTTATACTTCAGGCATTTGTAAACATTTTCACTTTTCTCACTACTCTTTCATTTTTTTGGTTCAACATACTTATGTTGTGGTTTTTCCTCCAATTAAAATTCAGAAATGTCATAGGTTAGCATGTTATTCAAAGCACACTATGAGGAAAAACAGGCAGGCACAAAAATCGAGCATGCAGGTTTAGGATTTTTTTATTTTTTAATATTACAAAATTCCAATTGTTTGAAGTCTAGAAATATTTCCCATAAAGAGAATCAAAGTTTACTATAAAATAGGAGTTTTAAGCGAACACTGAAATTTAACAAATTTTCTTAGAAGAAATGCAATAAAAGTTTTGCAGGAACAACTGAAAATTATCAATCATAATTGTAAAAATGTAGATGGTTATTAGTAAATTTTAAGTAAGATCAATAGAAGAATTTTTTCAATTAAAATATACTATTTAATTTAGAAAAAAGGATTTAAATATTTTATTTTATTATTTTTCCTAATGATGTAGCAAGGTTAAATTCATTCACAGAAGTTTCAACCAAATTCATTTGGTGCTTTAAGTTTAACATCATTCACTCCTCTATCACAACTGCATCACTTGCATAGCCAGACACCAGTCCCTTATACCTGTCATTCAGATCACTAACTTATGCACTTCAACCAAACCCTAAACCCATTCCATCTAGCCGCACTCAACTTATATCTAAATATCTAACCACAAGAATCACCAATCACTAACAGTCACTCCACTTCCATCCTCATTTCCAGAAGCTTTCTCTCTCAGCACACTGAATCTATTAGCTAACCTAAGAGGTTCTGTGTCCCTTTGTCTTAAACACCTAACCTGTCCTGCCATATCCATACTATTTACATTCACCTTCATTCATCTCATTTACGATAGGTTCTATACTAGGCCTACCTCGCCTAACTACTTTCCATTGACTATCTTCCCCCTTTGTCCTACTTCTAGCTAATACAAGTGGGCTAACTCCACATGTTCTAGAACTATCACTACCTAAATCTGACACATGTACTTTGCCTACATTCTATACCTTATTCCCAGATCTAGGCCTAGCACTAATATCCCTCTTGAACTCAGAAATTAGCCACTTAAGCCAACATATCCTCTCTAAATCATGAGAAATCCTCCTCCTATACCCGTTAAATTGCTATTTAATAATAATAATAATAATAGGTATTTATAATGCACCCTTCAGGGCTGTTAGCCTTCCCATCTGTTTGCACATATTTTGTATGATTCCCTTAGTTCACTATGCTGCAAGAATTATATGGTTAGCCAGAAAGTCTTGACTCACTTAGGAAGCGGAGCTTGTTTAAAGTTTTTGATTCCAAGCCAGCTGACTAGTATCTGGGTTAGATTCGGATGCTAGGTGGTCGCTGGAAGAAGATTGGTGGACTTTATTTTGAAGAATAAATGTTGGTGTTGCTCCATAAAATTTTATTGATTTCTTTCTGCTTCCTAAGTGAGTCAGGAGTCTCTGGCCAAGCTAATATAACTCGTATTTTATTGATATTTATGTGAAATATGCAAAATATAAATAATATCTGGTTTGATGAGAGATGTCACTGAAATACATCCACCTTCTCCAACACATGCTCCTAGACTTAGGTAGAGAATTGCTATCAATGGATATACTTTTTTTTTGTAGGAGCTGATCTGGGGACTGCCTACTTGGGGCTAAATCACCGTTAATAGATATAATTAATGTTGGCCTTGATCACTAGTAGCATTCATCAGGAATGTGTTCTCAGAGCCCTTTAAAAAATATATAAACTATCATGTATATATATATAGGGTGAAGCAGAGGATAGACATTTTTAAAATGACTATTACTCAGCAACAGGGGGAGGGAGATATGTTTGATGGGTACAATTAGGTCCGTGGTGTCGCATTTTTTAAATTTTTAGGTGAAGTTATGGCACTGTGGATGATAGAGCACTACATGTTTGCCTGCAACAGTTTTGTGAAGAATAACAAGTCTGTCACAGCAATTAGGTGAGAGTTTCATTGCTAATAAACATTCTCCCAAACCAGGCTGTTCTCACTCACAACACAATCTTACATTGGATTCATGCACTTCATACACAAAGTACAATAATGAATAGCTGATGGGTGATGGCCCATGAACAATACATACCACAGAAAATGTGCAATATGTTAGACAATCTTTGCTGCACAGCCTGAATTGCTCTGCTCAGAGGCATGCTACTGAACTTGGCATAAAGAATCATTCAGTATGGCATATTTTGCATGAATATCTGCATTTTCTACCTCTAAAAATTGGTCATTGCACAACAGTTGAGACCAGAGGACTATGCACAGCAGCTTAACTTTGTATGTCAGATGGAAACATCTGACATATGTGGAAGTTGAACAAATCTCTAGAGCAATGATGAAAAGAGTGGAGGTCAACTTCCAAGAATGCCTTCAGAAATACATCACAAAAAATGGACATCAGTTGGAGGAGTTTGTTTTTTACAGATGATTTGTCAAAAGCTAATCAATACAAACACATTAATGTCAATAAAAAATTTTGAAGCTAGAAATTAATGATTTTATAAATTTTTCAAAAATGTCTGTCCTCTCTGCCTCACCCTGTATAAAGTGCTTGTGGGACCTCATTTTGATTATTAATATAATTCTAGTCTCTATATATGTATGATATGGCAATATTAGAATGCATGGAGCATAATACCAAAAATTAATTTCTGAACTTAGAAATGAATGGTACAATGTAAGAATGAGATGCCTCAATTTACTTTCACTGCAAGATTGGCATCTGCATGACCAACTTCTTGCTCTTAAAAAAGGTAAATATGTTTCTAAATATAAATTATGTCTCAAAATTTGAGTTATATAACTGAGCAAACCAAGAAATAACATTTTCAAGCTAGTAAGCAAAATATTTAATTATGCATTAGAAAAAAAAAAGAATTCTTATAAAATAATGCAGACTTGGAATGGCTTGCCTTGTTTAAAGCATTACAGTAGCTATGTTTAAGAAAAGAATGAATAAATATTATATTCAAAACATTATAACCAATGTTCCTCTGTTATTCAACCCACATGCTTTATGAAATACATTGACTGCCCTCCGCAGCTCCACACAACCAGAACACTATAAAACACACACCCATTATAAACAAAACTAGCCACAAAAGTGCCGTAACACAAAGAACCACATATAAATCCATTCAACATTGCTTAAGCAGTTTCTCTAGTCCATCTACAATCATGACACCACCCCTCACTACACAAATTGAAAAAATAAAAATAAACCTTGATACACCCAAAAAGTTCCTGCCATAACCTGTAGCAAACTGAAAACTCATTCCTTTCATCCTATCCTCCATTTATTCATACATTTCAGAAAATCTTTCAATATAAACTTCATAGGAGAGCTGCGGTAAAGAACAGACATGTCATGGCATCATTTTCAAGTGCTGCCAGGTTTGATTGAAAAGAACCTTGTGGCGGGATACAATGTATCTTCCACACCTTTTTCACTGTTGGGTAAGCAAAGGTCCACTTCTGGGAGTAAAGGAGACAGATACACAACTTTCTACCTTATCTAGTTTTATTCCCCAAGTAAATTACAATACATATACAAATAAATACTTACAAATGCAAAATAAATTGAGAGAGAGCGCTGTCAGACTATAACAAAAAAATATATTGGAGAGATCTAGTGACTACATTAGTATTACAATAATGCTCCCAATGTGAACTTTTCTTTAGTACAAAAAAATTATCTGGCCCTCTTCAATCTGCAGAAAGGAGTGGGAAAGAGGACGGTAAAGTTGAAAGTTAAAGTTTGCTGGTTTTAATCTTCATATCAAGCTATGTAGCTCTCAAGCGGATGTCAGCCAGAACAAGCCCCAACTCCCTACCGTGATGCCCAATCATGGCAGTAACCTCCTAGGGTAAATAATGTCAACTTAAAAAGAATCCAGATAGAGATTTGAACTGCCAACACAGCAATTGTCGGCAAAGCACGATAACCTCTATAGTAGCCAGGAGGCTAGTAAGACATTTTTCAAACTGGCTCTGGCTCCCACTTGAGTGTCTTTGGGTGTCTCCTTTACACAATTGGCTGGGAAGCAGGTGGAGCCAAATTGACCTAAATTGTCAGCAATATCTTAGGGTGCAAGTGCTAAAGCCAAGAATGGACTCCAGGGTACTCGCAAAAATAAGCCAATGGGTTGGAGACAGGTAGGCCCAAATGACCAATATGATCTTCTGCCAAAGTAAGTTTGGGTAATATGGCAAAGCCAAAGAATGGGCCTTAATTGTTTGAAATAATATGCCTCTCATTTTGTATCAGGAGGGGATCTTTGTTAATCAGTTTATGGCTAAATACAAACAAGGGCTATCTTCTGAAGCAAGAGATAAAATTTTAGAAAATGATATTTATTTATAAAAAAAAACAAATCCACACTACTAATTTCTATCTACAACTTCCCTTCCTAGTAAAACACTCACACTATTCTCTCATGATAAAGGAAAAGTAGGGTAAAAGGACACACTAAGGCAAAGTAGTGAAAAATCCATAGTGGATTAAATGGTGAGAATGGCTCCCAAATATACTGTCCATTCACACACCAGCCAACCACCACAATCTGGGTTGAACTTATTAAAACTAAAAAAGTGCCATTATAAAAAGCTATTTGAAAAGCCAGGATCAGTTATCAAATACAATTATAGATTTTGTATAATATAATACTATAAAAGTTTAGTATTCACAGAGAAAAGTAGATTCTATAATTTAGAATTCATCGAACTCCTTTCATTATAAACTAAATATGAGAAAAATTACAACTTACCCTTTCATTATGCTGAGTATTGGATAATATACTTTGTTCACTATCCATGGAATTTCCTTGAATTCTTAGATGCCTAAATATTCAGGTCAATGACTAATAAACTTTGAGGCAAAGAGTAAATATTTTACAATACAAAAGCAAGGAATTATTTCCTTTTTACATTAATTTTGTAGGATTATCAAGAAAACCAAAATTCAACTGGTATTGGAATCCTTCTGAAACAACTTCAAAGGAATGTAAATCTCATCAAAAAGCCAAATCCTGGAACAGTAAAAACCAAAACATTAATTCTTTTTAGAAGTCACCCATCTCATGACTAGCAACCAGGGCATAAGTCACTAAAATAAAATTTTGTCTATTAATAGACTAAAGTAAAAAAAAAAAGTTAAAACAAAAAAATATGCACACAACCCCCTTAAAAACCACAAAGTTAATAAGAATACACGTGTTAGGCTAGAGGGTTTTGAGGGAATAAATCATAGAGAAGATGGTCAGGAAGATATTAGTTCTAATTAAGATAGGAGTGGGGATGATGGGGGGCAGAGTGATAGACAGTGAATGATAAAATGAATCTTAACTTATTAGTTTCTGAGCAAATTGCTTAGAAATTATCCTCAAACAATTTATCCTTGCTACCTCATTATAGAAAATAATAAAATAAAATATTTAAATCCTTTATTATAAATCAAATAATATATAATTTTAATTGCAAAGAATTTTTCTATTGTTTTAAATTAACAATTATTAATAGACTTCTACATATTTAGAATTATGATTGGAAATATTTGCTTGTTGCTCAAAGTTATTTCTTATTAACTGAAGAAATGAATTGTTACATTTTAGTTACCGCTTCTAAAATAATACCATAGAAAATGTTGCTTATTTCTTATGGATAACTATTTTATATGAAATAATTTTTAAAAATTCGGCAAAAAAATGGGAGAAAACCAATTTTCATCTAGTTTTTGCCTCAAATGGCTTTTACCCTTTAGTCTACTTTGAATAACAGGCTAATTTTAATTGAAGGATTTTTAAAAGATTTTAATTGGATGATAAATGAAAAGAAAATGTATTGTAGCAAAAAAAGAAGGAAGTCTTCGAAAAAAAGCTGTTTAGACGTGTGTGAACCATAAATCAACCCATTTTTGCGATTTATGGTGCAACCTTGAATGGCGTCAAGTTACCATCATTCATAAATCTTGGTTTACAAACAAACACAGGACAGAAAAAAGATGAATTAAATTAGAGGAGGAGGAGGAAGGGGGAAGGGGGGGAGGTAAGTCCTAGGTTTAATACCTGATTTTTTTTTTTTTAATTTAAGAGCGTATCTGGCAACTGCCCACTTGGGCATAAGTCGCTGGAATCAAGACAGCCTAGAACTAGGCTACTTTGAAATAAGAATATGGAAACAATGATAAAAAAGGAAGATCACAAGAATCAGCAGCAATCTCCAGCGTCGGGGCGCTTTGTAGTCGCTATTGATCACAATCGGGTCTCCAAACTGTGCACGTCTCATAATCTCCCGTACTGAGTGGTGTATTGTCACCAGCTCGGCCGTGAAGACAGACGCAGCGCCTGGCAGAGCCCCGCTGACTTCAAACAGAGGGGATACGGCGGAGAAGCCAACCCCATCTTATGACTTGGAGCCATCCATATAGACTGGCACGGTTCCAGCATCACAAGGTGTGCTTCAAAAAGGTCGAACGCAATACTCCCGGCGTTGTACAAGCTTTGGGAGCAGAGGCATTGTAGCGGCGGGATCGCGAGTCCCCAGCAACAAATTCCCGCCGCCCTGACAAGGTCTGCGCGGTGGTTCAAGGAGAGGGTATTGAGGAGAGATGAGTATTTTCTAATTAATTTACACACAAAAAAAAATAATGATCACCCACAACCCCAGTAAACAAAAATGTAAATTTACCCAATTACCAAAATATTTACTATTTTTAACCACAACCGAAAGATATTTATATATATATATATATATATATATATATATATATATAGTGGGCCTTACAACTTTACCCTGGCCACACACACGCAAACAAGGAAATGTTTAGGGCTTCACAACCAGATTGCCCAGTGCCACCATATGAGTCTGTCCAACTTTCTTCAGCTCTGGGAGAACTATTACAAGTATGGGAGGGAGGGGGAGGAAAAGGGAGGCGGGCCTGCTTTCTTGAGGTACTGGGAGTCCAGCTCCAGCCAAGGCGAATGATCCACACTCAAGGATACGGAAGTGGTGGTTCCAGTCAAAGCGGAAAGTGGGAGCGCTCCGGCTACAATCGATGCGTCCCTTTACTGTCACACGAGAGTCAAGATTGGCTTCAGCCGTCTCCGAAAGCCAGATGTCAGCGAGAATCGGTACCACAGAGCTGGAAAAAAGAAGGCACATTCAGTCACCTATTCACTGCCACACTCAAACATCTTTACTCCTAACTCATTCAACCATATCCACCCTCACACAATCTTCACTCACCTATCTTCCATCTAGACGGCTCTTCCTTCTTCAGTCACAACTAATGACTTCCAAACTATTACACTTTTTAAAATAATTGCTGAAAGAATCCGCCTAAAAAGAAAACAGGAGATGAATGGGGGAGTACGATAGAGACCCATCGAGTCCCCCCACACAAAGCAAAGACGGTGATCACACGATCCACACACACATTCTGCAAAAGAAAAAAAGAGATTAGACATAGGGAAGGGGAGGCGGACAACCAAACCACTACATCCCTCCCAGCTAAATTCGCCTCACCTTACCATGTCTCAATCCCCATCTTCATTCATTCACAATGCTTTCGACATTACCTAGTCATACTCTTTCACTCTGCCTCTCCTCCTAGTCACAGGTCCATCAACTGTCTCTGTCATCTGTTGTAATGTCTCCTCATGCCTGTCCATGGCCCCTTCTCTATGTACTTCATCCACACACACATCCAACATTCCCTGACCAATCTCACTCAAATCCTCAACTAACCTCTCTACTAGATCCATCAAACCTTCGCATTTTTTCATAGCATTTATTGACTCTTGTTTCAATTGCGCACTTATCCCATTTATACTCTCTAGCATAAACTCAGACTCATTCAACGGAAACTTACAAATACTGTACGTTCTATCATATACTCAATCTCGATCTTGCACAAACCCAGAAAACTCTCTCACATCACTCTCACCGAACTGTTCCATCCATTCATCCTTTCTCAACCGTTTACTCTTATGCTTTCCCCTTCCATGTTCAACTAACACTAACTGCTCCCCCTCTAAAGTACTAGCTATATCATTCACCATTTCACAGTCTTCCATTCTTTCAGACAGATATTCATTCACCGGATGTTGCACCAAATATTCAGGAGGTTCACGACACTTTCACAACTGACATTAATGCGCTCTACATTCATCCAAACTTCCATCCTCTCTTTCACAAACTATCACATAACTTACCCCATTCGACCAAACCTTTCTTAGTACAAATGGACCTTCAAACTTCTCTTTCAACTTATCCACATTCAGTCTACCTTTTGTCTCAATCTCCTATAGTACTTTATCACCCACAGAAAAACTCTCAAACCTTTCATTCCCTTTTCTCCACAACTCACGATCCTTCTCACTAAGTCCCATATGTGGCCTAATCATTCGTTCAAAGTTCATCAAATACTTACATGGTGACATCCCAATCGCCTTATGCACTGTCATGTTATACGCCCAAGCACTCTTCCCAAACATTCATCCGATTCTTTCACCATCAATCGTAACATCTCACTCAAAGTTCTTATCGTTCTTTCAGCCAAACCATTCGCACTAGGCATATATGGCATTCGCACATGATCTATTCCCCATTCACTCAACATCTCCTCAAAAGCACGTCCCACAAACTCAGGTGCATTGTCAATCAACATTCGCACAGGCTTACACATGCACATGGGCAACATTCTCTCACTCACTTCTCTAGCAACAGTCAATGAAGATATTTGTCACAGGTGCAGCATATGCAAATTTGCTCTTATGATCCACCATCACAATCATCCTGACATACCCCCTTGCAGTCTTCAGAAAAGACACACAATCGATCGCTACCATTTCAAACGGTTCATTCACACAAAACTTTAATACAGGTGGGGCAACATACACTCTCTGATACTTTCTCTTCTGGCACACTTCACACATAGTCGCTACATCCACGCAAATCTTTCTCAAAAAGAGACTAAATATACATCCTTTCATACATTCCCACAATTTATTCTTACCCATATGTCCAAACTTATCATGCACAATCTTCACCATTCTAATCGTGCCACACACTGAAAACACCGGAATATATACATCCTCATTATCTATACATTGCACAAAATGCACTAAACCCTTGCACACTACAAACTTTCCAGCAAACCTTCTAAACTCTCTTAATATGCAACTACATTCATTCACAGGAACACTGGTGTCATCACGCTATCTTTCAATTCACGCACCATCGGACATGACTCTTGCATGCTCTCTATATCTTCAGCAGTCAACAGCTCTTCACTCAAATCGACACCTGCCACTCCTACAAATCCAGTTGAGCCTACAAGCTCACTCTGCAACTTCCCAACTGTTACACCATCTTTCACTAAACATTCATTACATACATCCACTGAAATCCTATTCTTATGCAGAAAATCAATCCCAAACAGAAAACAATAAGGTAACTCATTCTCACTTAGTACAACAAATTCATGCAATATATCATTCAACTTCTCCATGCTTACAGACAAACTCACTTCCTCCCATGCCATAATACGTCCACTTCCGAGTCCACTTATCGAAACTGTCACACCTTTTCTAGAAATATTCCAACTTATATTATCAACATCACGCACAACTTTTGCATTCACCGAGGAAATTTGTGCACCTGTGTCAATCATTCCACAATAGCTCTTCTCATTCATAGTCAAGGTAACTTGCACTCTCTCTTCAAGTCCATGTTCACACATTACATTCAACACTTCTGCAGCATCTAAACCTTCATCTTCACTAACAGGAACAATTCCTTCGCAAACGTAGTCAATCTCTCTTCTTACATAATTCTTCTTCTCAATCAGCCAATTATAATGCACACCACTCAAACATTGCAGATGCAACTCACACCCATTCATTCGGTCTACACACCTTTACCATCCTACATCACTGGCTTCTCAACAGCATAATGCACATATACTCTCACACCAAACAACTTACTCACTATTGCTAATACTTCCTGAAACATCATCACTCCTGGCATACACATACTTCTCAACTCTTTTCTTAACCTACTTGAATTTTCCATTCCCAATTGCTCTGGTCTTTTATACGTTTCTTCCATAACCACCTTTCGTAATGCATTCACACATTCTGGCACCTTCTCAAGCAATCCATCTTTCATCAAGTCTCGTAAACCATACAACACACTTTCAAACATAGAATCACCTCCTCCCTTACATTTTCTTCCAACAACTACACCTGCTGGCAAATACTCAGGATTTATGCTTACAGTCTCGCTCTCATTCAAACTACATGGCAAATGTGACATCAAATCAGCAATCACATTCCTTTCACCTGGCAAATACTCAACCACAAAATCAAAATCACTCAAATCCTCTATCATCCTTGCAAGCCTACTATCAACTAACCTCATATGCTGCAAATACACTAGTGGCTGGTGATCTGTTCTCACTACAAACCGTACTCCATACAGAAATGGTCGTAACATTTTGAGACAGAATCTTAATGCAGCCAATTGTCGAATATGCATTCTCTGCCACACTAAATGCCTTGGAAACATACGCAATTACTCGCTTTCTTTCAACCCCATTCACAACTCGATCTTGCATCAAACATTCACCAATAAAATGACCACTTGCATCCGCATACACTTCAAGCATTCCTGCATTTGTTCCATATGCTGGATACGCAAGTTCCACATCTTTTGCAACTTCCGCTTTTAACTTTTTAAATGCTGCATTCATAGAGTTATTCCACTTAATCACAGTACTCTTCTTTTTCCCAGTCCATACACTCAATGGTTTCATTACACCTGAACAATCTTTCATAAACTTTCTTTCAAACTCAACTAAACAAAGAAATCCACGCAACTCTCTCACTGTGGTAGGCTTGGGGAAATTCCTAACCTTTCCCACGAACTTCTCCGATTTACGCAATCCAACCGCACTCACCTTATGTCTTAAAAACTCAACTTCACTAGCAAACCATAGACATTTAGACAACTTCACTTTCACACCCACCTCTTCCAACTTTCTTAAAAAATCATTCACCAAGGTCATATGTTCTTCCATGTTCTCACTCACCAAAATATCATCTAAAAACACTCGTACATTCATACTGGGAAAACCACTCAACTCTACATTCATTTAACAAACCCAATTTATCTCCCACTTGCACTCCTCTAGGACTCTTCCTTCGCAGATCAGGCCAAACTTGTATGCAGACACGCAGATCTTTCATATCAATTATACCATCAAACACATGCACCACTCGCCTTAATCGATAGTTCGCAGCACTACCATCCAAGACATAAATATTCCTATCATTCTCACTTATCTCAACATCTGAATTCCATCCAATCCTTACACTCAATGTTTCCTTCTGCTTGACAGGCACACTCTCAATCGCATATACCTCCAGACCTTTCATGATGTTCACTCTCACACTTCCATCTGGATTCACATACCATTGACACTTCATACTTCCATTCTTCTTACATTCAATTATCTCTAAATCAGGATAAATCACGATACCATTCGCTTTTAAAAACTTATAACCTAATAGCATGTCATACTTCTTATTTACACCTTCTACTACACAAAATTCATCTTCATTCATCCGGAAACCGGCAATCAAAACACTCTCTCTAAACCTTGCAACAATCGGCACATCCTGTTCACCTAATTCAGTTCAATGATATCCATGATCCTTAACTTCACTTACTTTCATTCTGCAGAAGGAACCCTCTCATTCCTTAGTTTCCCTGAGTCGTATCCTCTTGATTACTTGCATTATTCCCATCCATTCTTTCATTCATGCGTTTTCACCAGTCCTACACATCAAAGTTTTCAAAATGCTTCGAGGGTTCGACAATGTTGACTACCGGGATATTTTCACACTGAGTGAGAACAGAACGCGCAGTCATGGCTTCAAACTTGAACTGAAGCGTTACAACCGCAATATGTGTGGAAATTTTTTCACCTACAGTATCTGCGGTAAGTGGAACGCACTTCCAGTGGAAGTTGTCAACAGTGAATCTGTTGACCAGTTCAAGTCAAGACTAGACAAAGTCTTGAAAAGTGGCCGTTTAGGGACACAAAACAATTGAGCAGCCTTGTGCCCGCTCGATTGCTAGTCCAAAGGTACCCTCTTTGAATGGACGATAAGGTCTCCTAGGGTACCTTCTTTCCTTGTTGTTACATTTACCACAGGTAGCTCTTGGACTGGCACACATCTTGGTATAATGCCCTATCTGCCCACAATTACCACACACTCCAGGTCCACTCATATTTACTCGACCACCTTCCTTGCAATCTCATATCAAGTAGCCCATTCTTCCACATCCATAACACGCTCTTTCCCTCACACGTCTACAATTTTTTATCATGTGCCCTATTTGTCCACAGCCAAAGCACCTTCCTTAACATAACATAACATAATTTCACGGATGACAAAAGCCACAAGGGCCTATCGAAGGTCATCCGCATCCGTCAAATCCCACCCACATAATGCATCCATAGGATTTTGTCAGATCATGCATCTACAATATACAATTTAACAATATATAGGAATGTCCCCCAAAATATACAATAAAAAGAAACTGCATCCACAGGAATGAGTCAAGAAACATATCCACATACCAAAAGTAAGAAATTAACCCTCCATCCCCATATAATCATCCAATCTGCGCTTGAAAACATTCAAGTTTGGGCTGTCTACAGTCTCAGGTGGCAAACTATTCCAATAATCCACCACTCTGTTAGTGAAAAAATATTTTCTAACATCCAGTCTGCACCTCTGTTTTTTAATCTTTAAGTGGTGGCCTCTAGTTCTATTACTACCTTCTAACTCAAATAACTTGCTGAAATCCAATTTATCTACCCAGAAAAGATTTTAAAAAGCTCAATCATATCTCCCCTCACACACCTTCTTTCAAATGAAAACATATTTAATACCCTCAGTCTATCTTCATATTCAAGGTGCTTCAGGGATGGTATTATTTTTGTTGCCCTCCTTTGTACTGACTCTAATAAGTTTATATCATGTCTAAAATGTGGTGACCATGCCTGTATACAGTACTCTAAATGTGGCCTGACATAAGAGTTGTATAGTTTAAGGATGACCTCCTTACTCTTGTAGCTAACATTTCTTTTAATGTAACCTAGCACCCTATTTGCTCTTTTTTTTGCCTCAATACACTGCTTTGAAAATTTCAGTGACCTATCTACTACTACTCCTAAGTCCTTCTCATCTTCAACTGAATTAAGCCAATACCCATCCATCTCATAGCTAAATTCCCGATTATCTCTCCCCATGTTAATAACTTTGCATTTATTAAGGTTAAAAGTCATATGCCACTTCTGAGCCCAAGCTAACAACTTATTTAAGTCACCCTGCACTTTAAAGCTACCCTCAATCTCTTTGACTACAGCTGCCAATTTAGTGTCATCAGCAAAAATTGACACTTTGCTATTTACACCTTGCCCAAGATCATTTACATAGATTATAAATAATATAGGGCCTAAAACTGATCCCTGAGGAACGCCACTAATAACATTCCTCCACTCTGACCTCACTCCATTCAGTACAACTCTCTGTTTCCTATTTTTCAGCCATTCAGTTATCCAATTTAAAACCTTCCCACATATCCCATGCAGCTTTAATTTATGAACTAGTCTTCTATGTGGAACCTTATCAAAAGCTTTGCTGAAATCAAAGTAGATCACATCAACTTTCTCACCCCTATCTAATTCTTTAGTTACATAATCCATAAAATCCAGTAAATTAGTTAAACATGATCTACCTTTTCTAAAACCATGCTGAGCATCATTAATTAACCTGCTACTCTCTAGATGATCAGAAATTCCCTTCTTAACCATCTTCTCAAGAATTTTACAGACTATAGAAGTTAAGCTTACCGGTCTAAAGTTATTTGGATCCTCTTTGCTTCCCTTTTTAAAAATTGGCACTACATTTGCCAATTTCCAATCATTTGGTATTTCTCCAGACTCTAGTGATCTAATAAATATCTTCTCAAGAGCTACTGCAATACTTTCTACACCTTCTTTGAGTATCCTAGAATGAATGTTGTCAGGGCCAGATGCCTTACTAGTATTTAACTGCATTATAAGCCCTTTAACTTCTTCTCTGTCTATATTAATAGAATTTATCACTACTTCCCTTGACCTAGAATTATCATCAATTAATCTAACTGGTTTCTCTTCTGTGAATACTGAAGCAAAATGATCATTAAGGACCTCTACTATTTCCTCATCAGATTCTTTCAAAACCCCTTCATATTTAATAGGCCCTATTTTATCACTGTTAGATTTATTATTGATTCTATAATAGCTAAAGAATTTTTTAGGATCTTTATTATTATTTTTAGCTAAATTAATTTCTGCTGTCCTTTTGGTCTTCTTAATAATCTTATTTAGTTCATTTCTGGTTGACCTATAATGGTTTAAATTATCTAAACTACTCTCACTTTGTAATCTCTGGTATGCCCTTTTTTTCTCTGAAACTTTATTAGCTATTTCTTGATTCCACCATAATGGTTTCCTACATTTCTTCCTAATAGACTTCATTGGAATACACTGTTCCTGAACCATGTTTAATATAGTCTTAAATATATCCCACATCTCATAAGTATTCTTTCCATGGAATTCTATATCCCACCTAATCTGATTTAGCATGCCGCGTAATTTATCGTAATCTCCCCTATAAAAATTTGGAATTTTTGTGGAGTTTGTCGTTTTTCTGCCCTTAACTATTTGCAAATTAAACCGAACCATCTGATGATCACTGTTTCCCAATGATTCCCCTACACTCAATCCTTGAACTAAGTGATCCTCATTTGAAAGAATTAGATCTAATATATTGGCACCCCTTGTTGGCTTATTAACAAATTGGGTCAAAAAGTTATCCTCAAAACACTCCATAAACTTACAACTTGCTCTATCTCTTCCTATTATATTTTCCCAGTCTACAGAAGTTAAATTAAAGTCACCCAGAATAACTGTATCTTCTTTGCATCCTTTACTTATTTCCCTAATCATTAACTCATCAATGCAATCAGTCTGTCCCGGTGGTCTATAAAAAGCTCCCAGGTGTATTTTCCTATTTTTACCAACCTTAATATCTATCCATAATGATTCGCCTACTCCTTGCTTTATAGACTTATTTAGATTTGAAGAAATGCTATTTCTAATATGAATAATCAACCCACCACCAGTCCTATCTCTCCTTTGACTAATGTACATAGTATAACCTTCTAGTTCAAATTCACTGACATTATCATTAAATATATTTTCATTAACCCATGATTCAACTATACATATTATATCTATATCTTCATGAATGATATAACTAAATAATTCATCCCTCTTATTTCTAAGACTATGAGCATTTGTGTAAAGACAACTCAGCCCACCTATCCCTGAATCACCTGAGGGCCTATCTCCTCTGCATCTCCTTTCTCTCCTTCCCCGACCCTGTACTCTTGTATTTCCCTGACCACTATCACTACTCAAGTAATTTAACCCTAAAGCACTTCCATTAGCCTGCCTACCTTCTACAAATCTGTGTTTGCTTCCTATCCCTGCCTCACTTTGAGCCATCAAATTTCCCTGACCACTATCAAAACCTAGTTTCCCGCCTCTAAAGACCTAATAACAGTATCTAATTCCCGCCACAAAACCTCAACCCCATCTCGGCTCAGATGGAGTCCATCCATCGCATACAAACCCTTATTCCCATAAAACGCACTCCAAACATCTACAAACACCAATCCTGACTCCTCGCACAAACCTTTCACATATTCATTCAACCCCATTGCATGAGACAACCATTCCATCCCCACATCCATTCTCGGAAGCACACCTGAAACAACGCCTTTTACTCTACTTTCACACATCCTTTCAATTAGCCTTTTATACCGGTGTCGTAACTCACAAGTACCCACCTTCTTTACATCGTTTACTCCGACATATGAAATCACAACTGCTTCCCTCTCACACCCAGATACGAACCTATCATACCTCTCACACACATCATTCACACCAGCACCCGGCAGACAAACTCTCACTCCCTTCCATTTACTTTCACTCAACTTCCTATCTAAATACCTAATCTAAGAGTCACCCATCACAATCACCTCAGTCATTCTCCTATTCTCTCTAGGCCTAGTATTACCCTCCCTCCTGCTCTCACTCACTCGACCTCCCATTCTACTTTCAGGCACAGCCACACCAGACAAATCTCTTTCAAATTCTTCCTCTCTCAGGGTATCAAATCTGTTAGTTAGCCTAACAGGTTCCATGTTCCTCTCATTCACACACCTAACCTGTCCTAACTTATCTATTCTGTTCACTTTCACCCACCACTCATCATCACTTACCTCACTTATTGCTTTCTCTCCAGTCCCTGTTCTAGGCCTAACTTCCTCCCTCCTGGTCCCAATCTGACTCTTCAAACGTACACTTGCATCTCTTCTCACTTCAGACACTAAATCATTCAGTATCAAGCATTCCGCACGTAATCAACTCACCTCCTCAATCAAAGCACATACACGGCACTCAGACACATTCACTCTCCTCTCTACACCACAGACATCGCACACTACATACACACTAATTTCAAAAGGCATACTCTCTACATCCAAACAGTCAGCCATACTTAAACAAGAACAATAATAGAAACAAAAACTTACAAACAACAATAATATGACCAGAATTTGTGAGCGCAAGGTTTAAAACCTGCTAATCAAGATGGCCACCGAAGTAAACAAAAGTCACTTTCTCACCAAAACAAAATAACCACAATTTTTATACAAAATAACCACAATTTAACTTTGTTATATTAACCAACCAAATATATGATCTAATAACTTAATATTTATGTTTATGTCACACACCAAATAATCAAAATATTCTGAGAGCTCTACGAAACACGTGCTACAAGTTCGAAGGTCAGCCCTCATATGCCCAACTTACTTGCACCTCAGACACCTAGGCTCATTTACTCTAGATCTACTGTCATTCCTACCATTTGTGCGACCACTATTCCGACCATTCTGAACCCTACTCCAACCATTCCGACTCTTACTCCTACTTTTACTCCCTCTCGGTTCATGGCCAACATACACACTCTGTTGTTCATTCTGCCTGTAATAATTTTCTAAAAATCTTCTTATCACTTCGATCGGGTTCTCTGTCAATGAGTCCCGATACGACCGGAACTGGGGCAACTTACTTCTACTTGAGTTGTGCACAGTGTGAATCGAGGCCTCCTCCCTTCCATAATCCTCAAATTCACGGTCCTCTAACATCTCCAGTACATCCTTCCATAGCAATCTTTCACCAGCCCATTTCATCTTCTCTTCCCTATTATACGTCACATACTCACTCACTTCATTTGGAACCGTATTTAAAAACTTCTTCATCAGCTCCTTATTCCCATTTATTCCATCATCTCCAAATCTCATTCATGCAAAGGACTCTAAGCGATGCGCATAAGAATTCACATCCTCATTCTTCCCCATTCTCGCTTCTTCAAACCCATTTGTTTTCTTATATTTCACACTTGTCTTCATCCTCTTAAAGTGATCTATTATTCTCTCTTTCATAACCTCCCACTTAGGCTCACCCAGACCCATAATCGTCCGGTAAAAATCCTTCATACGCCCATCTAAAAACTCACCCGCACAACTCTTTCACCCAAAACCTATTATTCTCTCCAAATCTTTCCTTACAATAATTTTCATACTCTCCAAAAACACTTTCACATCTTTTGCTCCTTCCACTCTAAACTTACTTAACTTTGGCACTTCTCTGATCAATATAATCCAATGAACCTCAGCATAACTTTCATTATCACTCACTTCTCTCCCACTTTCACTCATGCCTTCATTCAAGCTGAAATACAAAGAGTCAATACTAGCCTGTCGGGTCCTTTCCTGTCAGTCTGGGCATCTAGTTTTTAGGGTCTTCTTTTTTCGGTGCCTAGTCATTTGCGGAGGTTCCTTTATGCCTGTCAATCCCTTTTTGTCAGTCATGTCCATTCTAAGTGGAGTCGAGGCCACACCCCCACCAATTGCACCTGATTCTCCCATTTTCTCATTCAGCATTCGCATCAATCTTTCCTCCATTCGCACCTCACTGTCTTTAATCCTCTCTTCCATTCTCACTTCCATCTCCCTCATTTTCCTTTTCAAACTATCATTCTCTTCTCTCAAATGCGAATTTTCTCTGTCTTTCTGCCGCACTAACTCTCTTAGTCTTCTCATCTCCAACTCCATGGCCCAAATCTGTTCCCCCTCCAAGAGGGACAAAAAACACAGGCTCTCACTCTTCTTTTTCCTCAAACCACCGGGCAGTTTTTATTCAGGCGCCAAAATTATGTAGCGGCGGGATTGCGAGTCCCGAGCCAAAAATTCCCGCTGCCCTAACAAGGTCCGCTCGGTGGTTCAATGAGAGGGTATTGAGAAGAGAACAGTATTTTCTAATTTTAATTTACACACAAAAAATAATGATCAACCACAACCCCAGTAAACAAAAATGTAAATTTATCCAATTACCAAAATATTTACTATTTTTAACCACAACCGAAAGATATTTATATATATATATATATATATATATTTATATAGTGGGCCTTACAACTTTACCCTGGCCACACACACGCAAACAAGGAAATGTTTAGGGCTTCACAACCAGATTGCCCAGTGCCACCATGTGAGTCTGTCCAACTTTCTTCAGCTCTGGGAGCACTATTACAAGTATGGGAGGGGGGGGGAGGAAAAGGGAGGCGGGCCCGCTTTCTTGAGGGACTGGGAGTCCAGCTCCAGCCAAGGCGAATGATCCGCACTCAAGGATGGGGAAGTGGTGGTTCAAGTAAAACGCGGAAAGTGGGAGCGCTCCAGCTCCAATTGATGCATCCCTTTATTGCAACATGAGAATCAAGATTGGCTTCAGCCATCTCCGAAAGCCAGATGTCGGCGACAGTCGGTACCACAGAGGTGGAAAAGAGAAGGCACATTCAGTCACCTATTCACTGTCACACTCAAACATCTTTACTCCTAACTCATTCAACCATATCCAGTCTCACACAATCTTCACTCACCTATCCTCAGTCTAGGCGGCTCTTCCTTCTTCAGTCACAACTAATGACTTGCAAACTATTACACTTTTTAAAATGTTTGCTGAAAGAATCCGCCTAAAAAGAAAACAGGAGTTGAATGTTGTTGTTTTTTTTGGGGGGGGGGTTAAGAGCTCATCTGGCGACTGCCTACTTGGGCATTAGTCGCCGTATTAAAACTGGCCTAGTTCTAGGCTACTTTAAAATAAAATTAAAGAGATGAAAAGCACCCCAAAAAGGGAGAAAGTAAGCAAGCTCCTGCATCGGGGGGAGGACCCCCCGGGGCAGGAGCGTGCAACCTAAAGGGGGAAAAAAACAAACCCTGCTTAAATAATAGGGAGAAGGCCGGCCTCCCCCCAAAAGTCAACAAGTCAACCAGTCAAAGTGCACGAACTCGTCCCGAGTACAAGGGACAGGCGGTAGCGACCCCGCCCAACCCGGTACTGAGACAGGTATCATGTGCGAAGATCACCCAAACTGGGACATTCGACAAGAATGTGCCGAACAGTCTGGGGAACGACGCAGTCGTCGCAATAAGGCGCTGGCGAGCGCTCCATCAGATAGCGATGCGTCACACGAGTATGTCCGATTGGCAGACGACAGAAAGCAATCTGGAGACGCCACGGCATTGGGGGATAGGTCCATGGGAACAGTCGTGGCGCAATGACATGCAACTTTAAGTTCCCTTCGACCGTCTGATATCTTCTTTGCCTAGCAGTCCGAAGAGCTGCCCGTATTCCTGCCATGTAGTCGGTGTGAGGAAGAGCGAAACGCTGGTCCGGTCGCCGAGTCCTCGAGGACTCTTTGGCGACCTCATCGGCGCACTCATACCCCGCAATTCCTACATGTCCAGGAACCCAGCAGAAGATAATCTCGACATCCGCCCGGCTCGCCAAAACCGTGGCGTCACGGATATCGCGAACCAGGGGATGCGGGACTCCAATGCCCCGAGAGCACTCAGGGCGCTTTGGAGTCGCTATAGATCACAATCCGGTCTCCGACACGAGGTGTGCTCCAGAAAGGTCGAACGCAATACTCCCGGCGCCATACAAGCTTTGGGAGCAGAGGCATGGCGACAAATAGCCAAATGTAGTACCTTCCAGGGTGGCGTCTTGGACAGAACCAGGGCCGCCACCGGCCCGAGAGCTATACATAGCTCTCGAAGGAGTTTCCTGGCCCTAAACCCAAAGGGCTTAGGGTATGACTGGAGTCTCTTAGCGGTATAGGCACCGTCGAGATCAGCTGTGGATGCAGTGACAGCTGTTGGCGACTGAGGGAGGCGCTGGGCTCACGGGTAAAGGCGAATAATGCACTGTGCAAGGCGTAGAGTGAGTGGCATCTCCCCAGCATCGACCAACAGGATCTCAAAAGGGAAAGTGCGGAAGGCACCGCTCGCAAGGCGAAGGCCGGTGTGGTGGATCAAATCCACCTTCCGCAATAAACGCTCGGCGGCGGATGCATAAAACTGGCATCCGTATTTCGAGCTTCGAACGAACAAAGGATCGATAAAAAAGTAAGGCAGTAGCCCTATGAGGACCCCAAGCGCTGAACGTCACGGAACGGAGAATATCCATAGCGGGTACGAGACCCTAAGGCTGCGAATATAAGCCTCCCAGGTGAGGCGTCGGTCAAATACAAGACCAAGGAAACGGTGCGATTAAACCACTTCCAGGCGTACCCCATTAAGAAACAAATCTGGGTCGGGGTGGAGCCGTGGATGGCGGCAGAAGTGCACCACTATAGTTTTGGCCAAAGAAAACCAAAACATGTGCGCTTCGGTATAGCGAGAGACACGGTTCAATGCCTGTTGGAGTCGACGCTCCAGGGTTGGCATCAGGGCCGCGCCAAAAGAGATCATCGAAAGGTCGTCCACGTAGAGCGTTGCGAGAACATCTTCCGGCAGCACCGAGGTGATGCTCAGGGCAAAGAGTGTGACATTGAGGACACTTGCATGCGTCTCCTCGCCCGCATCATGTGGAGAGTCTTCATGACACCGTATCGCTATGCGGTATCATAGGCCTCTCAAGATCGAAAAACACCGTGGCGTAGTGCTGTCTACGAAGGAAGGCCTCGCAGACGGCATTTTCCAGTCGGAGCAGAGCATCCGACGTGGAGTAGAACTTGCGGAAGCCACACTGTGCAGAAGACAGATGGCCTCCGCTGTCCAGGAAAAAGGCAAATATAACATTTACCAATTTCTCCATCAATTTGCACACGCAAGAGTTTAGAGAGATCGGGCAAAACCAGCCGGAGTAGAGTGATCTCTCCACGGTTTGCGAAAGGCGAGCACACTAGCGATTCGCAAGGAGTCTGGGAGAAGACCCTCCATCCAGATCCTCTTGAACAAATCTAAGAGAAAGGCCATGCCTCACTCACCCAGGTGTCGAAGCATGGCGTACGGGACATCGTTGGACCATGGGCAGTGTCTGGGCACAACACAAGAGCGGAGCGCAACTCACTCACAGTAAACTTGTCGTTGAAGGGTTCTCTGTCTCTGGAGGTTAAAGTCCAGCCGAGGGGCCTTCCGCGACATCACCACGTTCATTGAATGCTGGCGGAGCAGCCTCTAGGCTAGAGAATCCGGAGAAAGCGGTCGCGAAGGATTCTGCCACAGACACGGAGTCCGAGATTGCGGTCCCATTCTCCTGGAGAACGGGAGGAGGGTCCTGTGAGAACTTGCCCCGAATCCGTTTGACTCGCTTCCACACCTCTGCCAGAGGAGTGTTCCCATTAAGTGAAGACACGTATGCCCGCCAAGAAGAGCGGCGGGCGTGCTTCAAAATAAACCGGAACCTAGCCCTAGCCCGACGAAATTCAGCGACAGTAAAATCATTCGGGCGGAGCTTATAGCGCATGTAGGCATAACGCTTCTGTTTGAGGGCCATCTCACACTCGGCCGATCACCATGAGAGTGGTCGGCATGCAAAACTGCCAGACGTTCTGGGAATAGTAGTCAGGCTCGCGGCAATGAGGATGCCGGAGAGGAACTCAACAGCCTCATCTACCGACCTAAACTCCTCGAATGAGATGGAGAATTCAGTCATTTCTTAAAATGCAGGCCACCGCGCCTGGGCCAAGCACCACTGAGGTGGGCTCTCAGGCGGCGGTTGCCCTGAAAATAATATTTGAATGGAAAAGTGATCACTACCATGGAGGTCATCCATCCCCCCCAATCAAAATCAGGCTGTGCTTCTGAAGAGCACAAAGATAGATCAAGGCAAGAAAATGAAGGGGTTCTCGGGCAGTGATGCGTAAACTCTTTAAAATTAAGGACACCTATCTCAAGCTCTTCGATCAGATAAGCAAGGACTTATCCACTGGGATTTATTGAGTAATCTCCCAAGAGTGGATGCCTGCCGTTCAGATCTCAAAGCAAGAGCAAGGGCCTCGGCAACCGTGCACCGATGCGGCGGAAGTTCCCCTCGTCGAAGTCAGCTGACGGTGGAATGTACGCAGAAATAATAGCATACCTCCTATCTAGATAAAGCTGCATAGCCACTGCCTGAAAATGATATTTGAATGGGAAAGTGATCACTGTTATGGAGGTCATCCACCACTCCCCAATCAAAATCAGGCTGTGAATCCAAAGAGCACAAAGATAGATCCAAGCAATAAAATGAAGCAGCTCTCGGGCAGTGATGCGTAAACTCATCCACATTCAGGACACCTATCTCCAGCTCTTCAATCAGATCGGCAAGGACTGGTCCCCTGGGATTTATTGAGTAATCTCACCAGAGTGGATGCCTGCCGTTCAGATCTCCAAGCAAGAGAAAGGGCCTCGGCAACCGTGCCACGACGCGGCGGATGTCCCCCGCATCAAAGTCAGCTGACAGTGAAATGTACGCAGAAATAATAGTATACCTCCTATCTAGGTGAAGCTGCATAGCCACTGCCTGAAAGGAGGTATCTAAAGTGAAAGGAAGAAAGAAGACATCATGCCAGTTGTAAACCGCGTATCCCCCAGCCCGGCCATCTCGTGGCGGTGGGGTCGCAAAACCCTTATACCCTGGGAGGGCGGGCAGGAGGCACGCGCCTAGCATGGTCTCCTGCAGAAAAATAGCTAACGGGGAAAAGGATGAGCCTCCGCAGCTCCTCTCAGTTGGCCCGGAGTCCGCGGCAATTCCCTTGAAGGAATATGCCCTCCAGGCCTAGCTCGGAGGAGACGCGGCGGCCCTCTTCAAACAGAAGACCCTCATTAGAATGACTGTAGGCTTCCTGGAGGCAGAACCCCGGGCGCTGTCGCCATCGAGAAATTAGTCGGGGGAGGTTGGGCTCGCAATGCGATTCTTTTCCTCCCTCCGCCTCGAAACCTTAGGCGGGCGTTGCGGATTCGGAGGCGATCGGGCCCTGTTTTCGAGGAACCACCATCTCCGAGATACTGAGCTCACCACTAGGCGTGGGCGAAGGAGCCGAAGCTCCTTTCTTGCTGTCCTCCTTCGGGGGCAGCTTTAAGAACTCCATAAGATGGCCTGGTGACCAACTTCAGGGGTGTTGCCTCCTGGGAGTCTAACGACTCGGTGGAGGCGTGTGGCCGTTTCGCCTTACGGGAAACGGTCACGCTGGGGAAAGGCAGGGGGGAGCCCTGGTTTTAGCCGTGGATTGGTGTGAACCCTTTTTGCCGCCAGCTTTACCAGGGGAGCACCCAGGTTGAGTAGAGCCCGCAGAAGGGCTCCGAATGGGCGCAGAAACAACCGTGCTCGTTAGCCTGGATGAGCCAGGCGCAGAGGGCGCCTTTCTAACTATTGAGGTATAAGACGTCCCAGGCTGAGCCGGGCGTGCCAGGACCAAGTCCTTAGCCTTGCGGAATGAGAGTCGATCCTAGAGCAGAATGGCCAGGATTTCTTTCTCAAGGAGATATGCACCACATTTCTTCGAAGAAGCGGGTTGTGGCTCTCCGCAATTGACAAACTTGGCCACACACAATTTAGACTTATCGTGTGCGGCCTTGGAGCAATTTATGCAGACTTCGCCTGACCCCGACTTTGTATGTCTACAAGAACGATTTGTATGGCCGAAGCGGTGACAGTAATAGCACCGCCGCGGCAGTGGCACGAATGCCTTTACACGGTAGCGGTACCAACAGGCATGCACCCACTCAGGGAGCTTATCACAGTCGAACATGACAAAGACTGTAGGGGTGGATCTCGAAGCCCCTTCCTGTTTTCTCATCACACATTCGACCTTGACCGCCCCATGGTCGGCCAGCTCAAAGGTGATGTTCTCTATGGAGTAGTCAATGACTTCCCTTGCATAAACTACTCGCTTCACAAAGTTTATGGTAGAGTTCGGCGTCACACTCACCGGGGTGCCATCAAGTCTCCAAAGAGCACTTATCTTGGCCGACTCGGAGCGATCTGCTGCATTCGCCAGAAAGCTCCCGTCCGAGAAAAGTCACCTTCGGCTCTCTACCAATTACACTAGCTAATGCTCTCCTCTGATGGATCATGTTGCCCTTGGCCAAAATGCTGCCCTCAGTAGAGTGAATAACGAGGAAGCGTTTGAAGCCAGCGGGCTTAGAAATGACAGGTAACCTCAGAGTGAGGGGCCTTGATGTTATCGAGGCTCTGCCCAGCGCACTTTTAGTCTTAGTCAGGGGCTCCAATCTTGGCTTGGTCGCTTACTGTAGCAGCAGCTCCCGCGGATGGAGAGGAGCACTGAGTCTTCTTAGGGCGGGGAATGTACCCGCTTCTTTCCTCCACCAGCAGGAGCCCCCAGGAGATATGGACTGGCATCAGCCAGGTCCTTCTCCAAAATGGAGAAGGTCCTGGCAGTCGTAGGGGCACCGGTCAGAGGAGATTCCTCCCATCCTTGTACTGCCTCGGAAACCCTAGCCATTTGAGGAGGACCTTGCATAAGGGCAGATTCGGGTTCGGTGCTTGGTGCCAAGCCCGGATTTTCCCCCATAGAAGGCCCTACCGTCTGAGGCTGTGTTGCCTCAAGGACCATGTCTATCTCAGGGGGGCCTCCAGTTGGCCATCTCCCTCCAAGACATCGCAGGTCCCGTTGGCATCATTGTCACTAGTCAGGTGTGGGCAGGCACAGGGTTCTATATTCTTGCCAGCAGGTCTTTTGAGGGAAGTGACCGAAGGGGCCTGGCTTCCCTCTCCCCCCTAAGGAGGTATGCCCTACTGAGCCGCTTTACTAGGAGCGGTCGGCTATGGGTGGCCTCCTGGCCTTCTTGCAGTCCCCTTGGAAAGAAAAGGAAGGACTGCCGCTGGAAACAGGGTGCCCGAAAGCACCTCCAGAGAAGGGGGTGAGGGGGAGTCCCCTACACCCATAGGCATAGGAGAGGAGTAAGCCTCCTCTCTGGTTAGAGAAGTTTGGAGGGTCCCTTGCGCAAGCACACGGTGTAGCGGGCCGAAAATAGATCTCTAATCCCAATCGATAATCGATCCAACCCGCTTCCTACACTGTCCGGACGTGAGAAATCGAGGGAGAATAAAACGGATTGTATATACAGTCCCTTTACTTACAAAAAAAATACAATGATAGTTACAGTTTATATTTACAAAATTTTATATTTACTAGGGAAGTGTGCACACTTCAAAATGAGGCTAAATTCCCCAATCAAAATAACGATACCAAACGAGAATCTTATAACGGGCGGATACAACAATTTACGTAAATTCTACACAAAACAAAAAACACAACCACAACCGAACGAAAAGGGGACACGCGCTATGACTTGCTGGAGGTGGGTGGTAGTTGGTTAACTAGAAGGAGGCAGGATTGTCAACGAAGGCAGGTATGGCGGTTCAGGTGGTTAGAGACACGAAAGCCCTCCTCTCAGGGCTGGGTGGAGCACTCTTCTATAGAACCCCTCTTGCTGCCAGTCCACACTTCCACTCTCTGAAGAAGAGATATATCCTCCTTCAGTGACCCATTTATTTATACATGGATGGCGAAACTAATAAGTGGGCATTACCCAAAAATACATCGACTAGCTTACCTCTTTCCAGAATATGACGCTTTGATAAAAGTTAATTTAAACAAAGAACTATCTTATTATAGTGATATTTCAAAATTAGCTATTATCTTTCCAGAATAACGCTTTGATAAAAGATTAACATGGTAATCATTTCATACATGAATTAAACAAAAATAAAACAAACCCATTCCCATTCACACACATTCTTACAGAGGGAGGGAGAGGGTACTGAGAAAAGGGGTGGGAGAATGGCCCTTTTACACACACTCACATTCGCCCCACCACACCCCTCCTTCCTTAAGCCATTCGACCAGCCACTCACTATACCTTTTCAATCACTCTCCACGGTACCACTTGTGCTCAATCGCACCCTTCTGCACCCATTCACACTCTTCTACTGGTCCCTGGCTACGCGTAGCAATTAGTCGGGGTTGTTCGTCAGTCGTCCTGTCAGTCTCATCGTCACTATTTATCATCTCATCAACCATACTCTTAGCCCTCATTACCAGTTCTCCCATCTCACGACAGAATGCTTTCATACTCTTCCGTTCAGAACCCTCACTCTTCATACCCCCATTCATCAGCTCCTCACTCACAGCTCTCATCCAACTCAAGGTACATTCTTGCGAAACAGACAGGTCACTCACATCCCCTGTATTCTCAACAGGCATACCAGAAACCCCTTCGACTGGTTCCCACCAGAAACCTGAAAAATCAGCCACTTCATCATTCACTACATCAAACTCACCCCTACTATTACCATTCATAAAACCCGAAAAATCAGCCACACTAGGTTCATTCTGCCCAAACACACTATCATTCATACTGTTCCCAAAACCAGAAAAATAAGGCACAGGCAGCTCACTCACTCATCTACTTATACTAGCCAAATCACTCACCTGTTTACGCAAAAACTCAATGTCCCTTTCAAGATCCCCCATACCAGAAACACTCTGCTCAGACTTACTTTCATTCGTACTTGCATTCTTCCTTTCACCCTTCTTTGTACGCTTTCTACTCCTCGAGACTAAGACTAGCTCTTTCCCAGACAGATCCATTCTATCACATTCAATCTCATCATCATGCACTTTACCTCTTTCTCTACACAGTCCATACACCGGATGGCTCACCAGGTAGTCAGGAGGTTCTCTCCATCTCCTTAACTGACTCTGATGAGCCCACACTCTCTCAGTCATGCCGTCATTCAAACTCTCCAAAACATACGTCACTCCATTTTCCCAAACCCTCACAACTCTATAAGGTCCATCAAACTTCTCACTCATCTTTGATACATTCAACCTACCCTTCACTTCTTTCACCTTCAATACTTTTGTACCTAATTCAAATGAACGGAACCTTTCATGCGCCTCACGCCATACACTCTGCTCACTTTCACTCAAACGAAACCTATCTTTCACTCGCCTTTCAAAATTCATCACAAACTGACATGGGGACATTCCAGTTGCACTATGCACAGTTGAATTATACGCCCACAACACTCTCCCCAGACACACATCCCAGTCATTCACTGTCGTACTCATCATTCTCAACATCTCACACAAGGTTCTTATAGTCCGTTCAGCCAATCCATTTGAAGACGGTACATACGGAGTTGTTCTCACATGCTCCACACCATTCTCTCTCAACATTTGCTCAAACACTTCCCCTACAAATTCAGGCCCATTGTCACTCAGACATCTTCTAGGCTTCCATACACACATAGGAAAAAACAACTGCTCAACCACACGCGCAACAGTCACACTCCTTTTATCTCTCACAGGCGCTGCATACACAAACTTACTTTTATGATCAACCATCACAACCATACCAACATTCCCAGCACTCGTACGCGGCAAAGACACACAATCAATCACTACCAATTCAAACGGTTCTTTTGCATCAACTTTCAACATCGGTGGTTTCACTTGCACACCTTGCACCTTTCGCTTCTGACACCTTTCACACGTAGTTGCAACATCATTCACAACAGTTCTCAGAAACGGGTGGAACACATGCTCCTTCATACACTCCCACAGCTTAAACTTACCCATATGCCCATAATTATCATGCACAACCTTCACCAGACCAATCATACCAACTAAGGACATCACAGGTACATACATATCATCACCACCCTTCACATGCCTCACAAAATATACAACATCCATACAAACAACAAAATCCTTAGCATACCTTTTAAAATCACTTAAACACTCTGGCCATTCATTCAAATCAACACGCATCATTACACACCTCTTCAACTCACTAACAAAAGGACACATCTCTTGCATCTCTAGAATATCATCATCACTTAAAATCTCATTCTCATCATCCATGACCAACTCAATCATACCGCAAAACTTGACAACATTCTTTGCACACTCATTCAACTTCATCACCTCACATTCACCTTTCATAAGACAATCCTTATCAGCATCCAAAGACAAATCATTTAATCTCATAAAGTCTACACCAAGCAAGAAACAACAAGGCATTTGCTCACCTTTCAGAATCACAAAGTCATGCTTCACATTCACACCATTACTCAAACTCACTTTCAGACTATCCTGTTCCCATGCCACTATCATGCCATTCCCTAATCCACTTATCCGTAACTTCACAGGTTTATGCTCGCAACATCTAAACTCTTCATACTTACTCAGAATATTCTCATTCACTAAAGACACTTGCGCTCCAGTATCAATCAAACCACAGAACAACCTTTCACTAACTTTCACTCTCGCTTCCATCATATCAGGTCCACCATGTTCGCAATACACAGAAGGAACAAGCACACCAACATCAGCACTGATATCCACACTGTCATTAACTCCCATATCATCACTCAACACACACTCATCTTCATCCAGACAATCATTCTTCTCTCTTATATATGAACACTTTTCAATTACCCAATTGTAGTGCACACCGCTCAAACATTGCAGATGTACCACATTAGGATTCAAACCCTTCATCTTCTCATCCTTGTACACAATCGGCCTCTCACCACCAAAGTGCACATAAACAATCACTCCATACAAACGACTCACTACAATCAACACTTCCTGAAATGGCGGGACCCCTTGCATACACATCGCTCTCAATTCTTTCATGAAGTTCCGCACCTTTGCCATACCAATGCTTTCAGGCTTCCTACACACTTCATTCATTACCTCCTTCCTTAAATCATCTACACTATCAGGCACTCTCACATCTACTCCATCACTCTTCAAATCTTGCAAACCATTCCATACACTCTCAAACAAGGAATCACCACCACCCTTACTCTCTTTTCCATTCATAATCCCTTTCGGCAAATACTCAGGATCACTCACTCCACACACATTTTCATCATTCGTACCAGGATACCTTGACATCAAATCAGCCACTCCATTCCGTTCACCAGGCACATACTCAATCACATAGTCAAAGTCACTCAAATCTTCCAAAGTCCTTGCAATCCTACTATCAGCCCACTTCATACGCTGCAGATACACAAGAGGTTGATGATCGGTTTTGATCACAAACCTCACACCATACAAAAATGGACGCAACACTTTCAAACAATATCTTATCACAGCCAGCTCTCGTTCCACAGTCGAATACTTTCATTCTGCAACATTCATAGCCTTGGATACATACCCAATTATTCGCCTGACATTCTCTCCATTCAAACGCTGCTCTTGCATCAGAAAATCTCCCATACAATACCCACTCGCATCTGTATACAATTCAAGCATTTTAGCATTTACACTATAATCTGGGTAAGCCAATTCAACATCTTCAGCCGCTGCCTCCTTCAGTCTCTCATATGCCTCATTCATCTTATCATTCCACTTGACAACCGTACTACCTTTCTTGCCCATCCACTCAGTCAGAGGCTTACTCACACCAGAACAATCACGTATAAACTTTCGCTGGAACTCAATCAAACCCAAAAATGACTTCAGTTGCTTCACAGTCACCGGTTTAGGAAACATTCGCACCTTCTCAACATACTTCGATGATTTTCGCAATCCATTCTCACTCACCATATGCCCAAGGAATTCCACTTCTTTCGCAAACCATTCACACTTCGCCACTTTCACCTTCACACCAACACTTTCCAACGTTCTCAACACATCATTCACCAATCTCATATGCTCCTCAAAAGTCTCAGTCATAATCAAAATATCATCTATAAACGCAATCACATTCTTACTCGCAAACTTACTCAACACAACATTCATTGCCCGCTGGAAGGCTCCGGGAGCATTAGCCAACCCAAAGCTGAGGTTCCGGAACTGGTAATGCCTCTTTGAGGAAGAGAAGGCAGTTACTGGCCGGCTCTCCTCAGCAATGGGCATCTGGTAATACCCCTGTACCAGATCCAGCTTCGTAAACCACTCCATCCCATGCATACTATACACACACTCAGATACCACACACATCAGAAACCTTTCTTTCACAGTCCTTTCATTCACCTTTCGATAATCCACACACAGACGCAATCTTCCATCCGGCTTATGTACAGGTACAATTGGACTATTCCATGCACTCTCGCTCTCTTCAATCACCCCCAATTGCTCCAATTCCAAACACTGCTCCTCAATTTCATCAGCAACCAGACGTGGGAAATGCCTTGGCCGCTGATAGATTGGGGAATCCTCCTTCAGGACAATCTTGAATTCCGGGAAGAGAAAAATCAATCAAACTACTTGTCACACTAATTGGGTATGGACTGCAATCCAATCCAGTCACGCTCCCAGTTTCGAAGTCTCACGTCCCTATTCGGGCGCCAAATGTAGCAGGCCGAAAATAGATCTCTAATCCCAATCGATAATCGATCCAACCCGCTTCCTACACTGTCCGGACGTGAGAAATCGAGGGAGAATAAAACGGATTGTATATACAGTCCCTTTACTTACAAAAAAAAATACAATGATAGTTACAGTTTATATTTACAAAATTTTATATTTACTAGGGAAGTGTGCACACTTCAAAATGAGGCTAAATTCCCCAATCAAAATAACGATACCAAACGAGAATCTTATAACGGGCGGATACAACAATTTACGTAAATTCTACACAAAACAAAAAACACAACCACAACCGAACGAAAAGGGGACACGCGCTATGACTTGCTGGAGGTGGGTGGTAGTTGGTTAACTAGAAGGAGGCAGGATTGTCAACGAAGGCAGGTATGGCGGTTCAGGTGGTTAGAGACACGAAAGCCCTCCTCTCAGGGCTGGGTGGAGCACTCTTCTATAGAACCCCTCTTGCTGCCAGTCCACACTTCCACTCTCTGAAGAAGAGATATATCCTCCTTCAGTGACCCATTTATTTATACATGGATGGCGAAACTAATAAGTGGGCATTACCCGAAAATACATCGACTAGCTTACCTCTTTCCAGAATATGACGCTTTGATAAAAGTTAATTTAAACAAAGAACTATCTTATTATAGTGATATTTCAAAATTAGCTATTATCTTTCCAGAATAACGCTTTGATAAAAGATTAACATGGTAATCATTTTATACATGAATTAAACAAAAAAAAACAAACCCATTCCCATTCACACACATTCTTACAGAGGGAGGGAGAGGGTACTGAGAAAAGGGGTGGGAGAATGGCCCTTTTACACACACTCACATTCGCCCCACCACACCGGGAGGGACCTCCATTTTTTCTTTGGAGTTACCGAGGGCGGCTCCGTCGATGTACAAGGGGAAATTAAGCGGATATTTTTATTTTTCTCATCATTGGGCATGGTGACCCTAAATTTTCTGCAGACTTGGGGTGTTTTGCTTTGAACATGGTGAGAATGTCGTGAATGTGTTTTGGAATATCAGCTACTGAAGAATAGTTGCTGCTTGTTCATCGTGCCAGTTCTTGGTTAATGTAACCTGGCAATCTTCTTTTGATTATTTTACTGAGGAGTCTACAGCCTAAATTTCCAGAGAAATTAGAAACACCCAAACCTTGAACCTCATGAAGTTTAAACTTGACATTTGTCATGAACTCAGAAATTGCTTTGTAATCTTTCAAAGGAGATGTATCAATAAAGGACTCTAATAAAAGATCAATGATCTGGACTGGGTTGTAGAAATGCTTTTTGAGAAAGATCCATGCAGTTTTAAAGTCAGTGTGGGTAGCAACCAGTGCCAGACTAGTTCCCCTAAACAGTGATTTTAGAAACACTAATTTTTTTCTGAAGAGACGTCTGTGTAGCACTTCAGAGCATTGTCAAAACCTAAGGTAAACTTCTGAAATGCCAGGGGGTCTTGATCATTATTATCAAACAGCAGCACCTTCAACTCGGGTAGCATGACTGGAATTTGGGGTTTTTTATCAGGCGCAAGTTGCTCCTTCTCCAACTGGACTTGACACTCTAAAACTGTACTAGCCAAAGCCAAGTATTCTCCTTTGGTAGTAGCCAGAACTATTTGGTCATTTTCAGTGAGTTCCACCATTGTGGATTGGACTTGATACTCCAAGTGAGGATCCTGAACTCGCCTAAACATTTCTGCAAGCCATGCAGCATATGTTTTTAGGCAGTAGAACTGTCCATTCTTCCAGTCAAGTCATTTTTAACAGACTTCAAAAATTCAATTACACCTCGCTAGACAAAATAATGTATGTTCCGGCTGCACATTTGAACAGTTTAAATTACAGTTTAAAAATAAAAGATCTGATAGGATGGCTTCTTTAAAATTTAGAAAATTACTAATATTTAATGTAATGTTTATGTTTATGTTGGGGGTGTGTTAGCAGTGGAGTTCCTCAAGGATCTGTTTTGGGTCCCTTGCTATTCTTAATTTATATTAATGATCTTGACATAGGTATAAGTAGTGACCTGAGTAAATTTGCTGATGATACTAAGCTAGGTAGGGCCATTAGGGCTGATTCTGATGCTGTTGTAATGCAGGAGGAATTGACCATTCTGTCCAATTGGGCCGAGAAATGGCAAATGAAGTTTAACATAGACAAATGTAGTGTACTTAGTATAGGTAGAAATAATCCATTGAATAGTTATAAATTAAATGGCAGAATTTTAGGGAGGACTGATTGTGAGAGAGACTTGGGTATTTTGGTAAGTTCAGACCTTCGTCCTAGAAAGCAATGTCTAAATGCTAAGAATAAAGCTAATAGGATATTGGGATTCATTAGGAGGAGTGTAAGCAATAAGAGTGCTGAAGTCATTCTAAAACTGTATCTGGCGCTAGTTAGGCCTCATCTAGACTATGCAGTACAATTTTGGTCACCATATTATAGGAAGGATATTGATTTGCTTGAGTCTGTGCAGAGAAGGATGACAAAGATGATTGGTGGGCTAAGGAACTTACCCTATGGTGAAAGGCTCAGAAAACTAAATCTACATACATTGGAAAGGAGAAGAGTCAGAGGGGAATTGATTGAAGTCTTCAAATGGGTAAAAGGATATAATAAAGGGGATCTGGGTAAGGTTCTTATACTTAGTGAACATGACAGGACACGTAGCAATGGGCTTAAGCTTGATAAGTATAGGTTTAGGAAGGAGATTGGGAGGAATTGGTTTACAAATCGTGTGGTAGATGAATGGAATAGGCTCACTAGGCATGTGATAGAAGCCTCCTCTCTGGGTAGTTTTAAGAATAGATTAGATAAATATATGGATGAAGCTGCTAGATGGGACTGACTTTTTTTTATGTACATATGTATATATTTTTCTAAGGAGTGGGAAGATTATATTTTGCGGTTGCATGAATGGACATAATCCTCTGGATGCATTTTATGTATATTGTAGATTAGATCTGACGAACTCCTGTTAAGGGGGACAATGTTGATGACTTTTCTCTGGTAAGAAATCTTTTGTGTGTTGAATGGAACAGGAGCTGCCAAGTGTAGGCCATGAATGGTCTTTTGCAGTCTCCTTCTTTTCTTATGTTCTTATGTTCTTATAATGATTGCAGGTCCTTTTGGATGTCTTCAATCAAATTTATGGTAATTGATAAGGGAATTTACAGGAATAGAAAGAGGAAGTAATTGCAGCAAAAAAAAAGAATTTATGAAAGCAAAAAAAGGGAAATTTATAGGAACAGAAGGGGAAATTTATGGAAGAAAAAAGAATAACTTCTAAACACTGTCAGCACCAAAATCTAACTCAATTCGGGAGGGGGAAGAAAGGGGAAAAGCCGGTTAAAACAACTATAGGCAGGGTAATGGCTTGGTCCCACTCAGGAGATAGCACCATATTATTTGAAATGTTCAATACATCACTATTAAATTTATTCAAATTTTGCACTACCCACAACCTAATTTAAACGATACCAACACAATGATTTAACTATTCAGTTAATATCAATAAATTGAGAGAAATAATAAACTATACAATTTGGAAAACAAAAATGAGCAGTCAGGATTACAAAGTAAATTATTTTGGCTTGGAGATTTGGTCACTTTGCGTTCAGCCACACTATTTTTATTTTAGTTAATATATTATACCAATATTACAACAATGATTTAATATAATTTGCCCTAATCTAAAATAGCACTGTATTGTAGTACAATTTAACTTAACCAGTACTTAAGTCAACTAAAATTCTAAACTAAAACACCACTGCAAAACAACCATAGATCGTCAGCTGATGCAGCATTGCCAAACATTTCCCCACTCAAAATAAACCGATGCCAGATACAGACAACCCAACCAAGCAAACAATCCTGACAAAATGGGGAGATATGATTCAATTATTTAAAGGGCCAAAAGGAACGTGGAAAATTTGTCAAATTTTGTTATAATTACAGGTGGAATTATCAGTGGCATACAAAATACAGATAATAATTTTTCTCAGTCTCACTGTATTATGAGCGCGCTCAGTTGGTTATATTCTCAACGAATTAGTTATTTTGACAAATTTGTCCAAATTAAATTCTTTTTGTCAGGGATTACAATCACTGGTGGCTAGTTACTGACACAACGAAGGTTAGCAAGCTACTTCCAGTATTTTTTCAAGGATTCATTCGGGTCAGCCGAAGTGTTGCCATTTTCTTGGGCTGTCCGAGGTACAACTTGGAGATTTTCCAAAGGTCATGGAAAAACCAGGTGAAAAGACTAACATTTAAACACATGTACAGTTAAATTATAAATTCTAAACAATATATAATTGAGTCACCACTAATAACATTCCTCCACTCTGAACTCACTCCATTAAGTACAACTCTGTTTCCTATCTTTCAGCCATTCAGTTATCCAATTTAGGACTGGAGAGAAAGAAGTTACTGATATAAGTCAAGATTAATGGTGGGTGCAAAGTGGTAGCAACCGCCCCCTGGCCGGGTCCCCACTGTGGCCAAAGATTTTTTTTTATTTTTGAAAATATAAAATTTTCGAATACACATTTTGAAATATATAATATATTGTTATGGGGGCCCCACTATCTTGATTGGGGGGGGGCACACTAGACAGTACTACGGCTCTGGATGGGTGAATATGGATATAATAGATAGGTTAGGACAGGTTAAGTGTGTAAATGAACATGGAACCTGTTAAGTTGACTAACAGATTTGATGCCCTGAGAGAGGAAGTGATTTGTCTGATATAGTTGTGGCAGAAAGTCGAATAAGTGGTAGTTTAAATAAGAACAGGAGGGAAGGTAATGCTAGGCCTAGGGGGATGACTGAGGTGTTTGTGATGGGTGACTCTCATATTAGATATTTAGATAGGAAGTTAAGTGTGAGCAAATGGAAGAGAGTGAGTTTGTTTGCCGGGTGCTGGAGGTATGATAGTCGGGTGTATGGGTATGAGAAGGATGCAGTTGTGATTTTGAGGATCCAGATTTAGTTGCAGCTGGGCTGTGAAGCATGTTCTGATGTTCTGATGCTGGCTCAGAACATACTGAAAAGTACTTCCCATGGTCCATCTTAGATTTTGAAATCTACCACACAGATGCGAATAGAGCTGTTCTAGCCATTTGTCATTACATTATAACAAGTGATTATTTATTTTGGAAAATTATTATTTTATATTTTATTAATTATTTAGCATTAATGCTACTAGTTATTTTACTAAATAGCGTTAATGAAACTTAGATTTAAATATTTAATTGAAATGAACATATCTCACTATCAGAGCTGAACTACCATATGATGGGGTTGAGGTTTTGTGGCGGGAATTAGATAGTGTTATTAGGTCTTTAGAGGCGGGAAACTAGGTTTTGATAGTGGTCAGGGAAATTTAATGGCTCAAAGTGAGGCAGGGAAAGGAAGCAAACACAGATTTGTAGAAGGTAGGCAGGCTAATGGAAGTGCTTTAGGGTTAAACTACTTGAGTAGTGAAAGTGGTCAGGGAAATACAAGAGTACAGGGTCGGGGAAAGAGAGAAAGGAGATGCAGAGGAGATAGGCCCTCAGGTGCTTCAGGGATAGGTGGGCTGAGTTGTCTTTACACAAATGCTCGTAGTCTTAGAAATAAGAAGGATGAATTATTTAGTTATATCATTCATGAAGATATAGATATAATATGTATAGTTGAATCATGGGTTAATGAAAATATATTTAATGATAATGTCAGTGAATTTGAACTAGAGGGTTATACTATGTACATTAGTCAAAGGAGAGATAGGACTGGTGGTGGGTTGATTATTTATATCAGAAATAGCATTTCTTCAAATCTAAATAACTCTATAAAGCAAGGAGAAGGTGAATCATTATGGATAGATATTAAGGTTGGTAAAAATAGGAAAATACACTTGGGAGCTTTTTATAGACCACCAGGACAGACTGATTGTATCGATGAGTTAATGATTAGGGAAATAAGTAAAGGATGCAAAGAAGATACAGTTATTCTTGGTGACTTTAATTTAACTTCTGTAGACTGCCAATATATTAGATCTAATTCTTTCAAATGATGATCACTTAGTTCAAGGATTGAGTGTAGGGGAATCATTGGGAAACAGTGATCATCAGATGGTTCGGTTTAATTTACAAATAGTTAAGGGTAGAACAATGACAAACTCCACAAAAATTCCAAATTTTTATAGGGGAGATTACGATAAATTACGCAGCATGCTAAATCAGATTAGGTGGGATATAGAATTCCATGGAAAGAATACTTATGAGATGTGGGATATTTTTAAGACTATATTAAACATGGTTCAGGAACAGTGTATTCCGATGAAGTCTATTAGGAAGAAATGTAGGAAACCATTATGGTGGAACCAAGAAATAGCTAATAAAGTTTCAGAGAAAAAAAGGGCATACCAGAGATTACAAAGTGAGAGTAGTTTAGATAATTTAAACCATTATAGGTCAACCAGAAATGAACTAAATAAGATTATTAAGAAGACCAAAAGGACAGCAGAAATTAATTTAGCTAAAAATAATAATAAAGATCCTAAAAAATTCTTTAGCTATTATAGAATCAATAATCAATCTAACAGTGATAAAATAGGGCCTATTAAATATGAAGGGGTTTTGAAAGAATCTGATGAGGAAATAGTAGAGGTCCTTAATGATCATTTTGCTTCAGTATTCACAGAAGAGAAACCAGTTAGATTAATTGATGATAATTCTAGGTCAAGGGAAGTAGTGATAAATTCTATTAATATAGACAGAGAAGAAATTAAAGGGCTTATAATTCAGTTAAATACTAGTAAGGCATCTGGCCCTGACAACATTCATTCTAGGATACTCAAAGAAGGTGTAGAAAGTATTGCAGTAGCTCTCGAGAAGATATTTATTAGATCACTAGAGTCTGGAGAAATACCAAATGATTGGAAATTGGCAAATGTAGTGCCAATTTTTAAAAAGGGAAGCAAAGAGGACCCAAATAACTTTAGACCAGTAAGCTTAACTTCTATAGTCTGTAAAATTCTTGAGAAGATGGTTAAGAAGGGAATTTCTGATCATCTAGAGAGTAGCAGGTTAATTAATGATGCTCAGCATGGTTTTAGAAAAGATAGATCGTGTTTAACTAATTTACTGGATTTTATGGATTATGTAACTAAAGAATTAGATAGGGGTGAGAAAGTTGATGTGATCTACTTAGATTTCAGCAAAGCTTTTGATAAGGTTCCACGTAGAAGACTAGTTCATAAATTAAAGCTGCATGGGATATGTGGGAAGGTTTTAAATTGGATAACTGAATGGCTGAAAAATAGGAAACAGAGAGTTGTACTGAATGGAGTGAGGTCAGAGTGGAGGAATGTTATTAGTGGCGTACCTCAGGGATCAGTTTTAGGCCCTTTATTATTTATAATCTATGTAAATGATCTTAGGCAAGGTGTAAATAGCAAAGTGTCAATTTTTGCTGATGACACTAAATTGGCAGCTGTAGTCAAAGAGGTTGAGGGTAGCTTTAAAGTGCAGGGTGACTTAGATAAGCTGTTAGCTTGGGCTCAGAAGTGGCAGATGACTTTTAACCTTAATAAATGCAAAGTTATTAACATGGGGAGAGATAATAGGGAATTTAGCTATGAGATGGATGGATATTGGCTTAATTCAGTTGAAGATGAGAAAGACTTAGGAGTGGTAGTAGATAGGTCACTGAAATTTTCAAAGCAGTGTATTGAGGCAAAAAATAGAGCAAATAGGGTGCTAGGTTACATTAAAAGAAACGTTAGCTACAAGAGTAAGGAGGTCATCCTTAAACTATACAACTCTTATGTCAGGCCACATTTAGAGTACTGTATACAGGCATGGTCACCACATTTTAGACATGATATAAACTTATTAGAGTCAGTACAAAGGAGGGCAACAAAAATAATACCATCCCTGAAGCACCTTGAATATGAAGATAGACTGAGGGTATTAAATATGTTTTCATTTGAAAGAAGGTGTGTGAGGGGAGATATGATTGAGCTTTTTAAAATCTTTTCTGGGATGGATAAATTAGATTTCAGCAAGTTATTTGAGTTAGAAGGTAGTAATAGAACTAGAGGCCACCACTTAAAGATTAAAAAACAGAGGTGCAGACTGGATGTTAGAAAATATTTTTTCACTAACAGAGTGGTGGATTATTGGAATAGTTTGCCACCTGAGACTGTAGACAGCCCAAACTTGAATGTTTTCAAGCGCAGATTGGATGATTATATGGGGATGGAGGGTTAATTTCTTACTTTTTGGTATGTGGATATGTTTCTTGACTCATTCCTGTGGATGCAGTTTCTTTTTATTGTATATTTTGGGGGATTTTGATTTTGTTTTTGACAGACTCCTATGGAGGCTTTAAATTATATATTGTAGATGCATGGTTGGACATTCCTATGGATTGTTAAATTGTATATTGTAGCTGCATGATCTGACAAAATCCTATGGATGCATTATATGGGTGGGATTTGATGGATACGGATGACCTTTGATAGGCCCTTGTGGCTTTTGTCATCCGTTAAATTATGTTATGTTATGTTATGTTATTATAAAGGACTATATTTCCTTGCTCTGAAGTTTAACTTTTTCCCAATTTTTAAACAGAGTTTATTAATGTATTTAATTTAAAGTTACTTGAATAAAAACTCTACTCCTATTCAGATACAGTAACCTTAATTCCTAACAGTAAATCCTTGTTTAATTCTACTTGCAACATTTATCTTAGTTTCTTTATCAGTGATTTCTAATTTTGTATAATCTCCACTGTATATTTTTGCTATTGCAACGATAATTGTATAATGTACTTTATATTTCACTAAGGGCTCTGTAATCATTTCTCTTTTTACGGAATTAAATGCTTTATTGAAGTCTATTGATAATACAAAGAGTGAATTTTTATTCTTGTAGCTTTTTTCTATACAGTATTGTAAGATCAGCAGGTTGTGCTCTATCCTTCTTCCCTTAGTAAATCCATTTTGAGTTTATTCCTGTAGATTATTTTGAAATATATGTGTGTCTATCATTTTTCCTATCAGTGACATAAATATCTTGCATGATATATTGGTCAATGCTATTGGTTGGAATTGTCCCCGTTGGGGATTTGTACTTTGGGTATTAATATCATTTTTGATTCTTTCCATTCTTGCATTTCAACATATTTGTTAAGTATTGATGTAAACCCTTATAATAAAACATGTATAAATATATTGCTATCACTCAAAACTTTGTAGAATTCTGGTTTTATTCCATCAGGTCCTGCTGACTTAGCTTTTAATTTTTTTAGGATTTGTATAATATCTTCTCTTTTTATTTGTTTTTTTCATTAAACTTAGAGCTTCTTCATTTTTAATTTTACCTGCCATATCAAGATGTTCCATGATTGCTAAGTTATCCTTGGGTATTGTTATTCTCATGATATTTAAATTTTTTCCTCTTCACTCATGTTGTTATAGTTGTCTTTAATTCTATTATTCTATCTCCCTCTGATTAGGTTTGGTTGTTTATTACAAATATCTTGCCATTAATTGTCATTTCTTCCTCTATCTTATCATTTGGTATCTCTTTTTATTATTATAAAGTATTATATCTTATTTGTTTCATAACAAAACATAACATAATATCACAGATGACAAAAGCCACAAGGGCCTATCAAAGGTCATCCACATCCATCAAAACCCACCTACAAAAAGCACCATCGCTAGGGGAAGACAAAATCAAAGTCCCCCGCAATATAATATAACAGATGACAAAAGCCACAAGGGCCCATCATAGGTCATCCGAGTCAAACGGCCTCTTTTTTAAGGCACCCAAACTCCCAAGACAACTACATCCAGAAGATTGCGTCCAGAAACAAGGGTATCACCAATCGAGGCTTGTCAAGAAATAAATCATGCAACTATAGATATATACAAACTTAGGAAGCATTAAAACCTTTCCTCTCCATAAACTTATCCAACCTACTCTTAAATACATTTAAATTTGGACTACCTACTACCCTCCGCGGCAAATTGTTCCAGAAGTCTACCACTCTATTGGTGAAAAACTATTTTCTTAAATCCAACCTACACCCTTGCTTTTTAATTTTCAAGTGGTGACCTCTAGTCCGATTTCCATCATCTAACTGAAAAAAACTTGCTAACATTCAATTTATCTATCCCAGAAAAAATTTTAAACAGCTCAATCATATCCCCTCTCACACACCTCCTTTCAAATGAGAACATATTTAATACCCTCAGTCTATCTATATATTCAAGGTGCCTCATGGAAGAAAAAATCTTTATTGCCCTCTATTGCACTGACTAGAGAAGGTTAATATCGTGTCTAAAATGTGGGGACCATGCCTGTATACAGTACTCTAGATGTGGCCTAATATAGGAGTTAAGGAGTTTAAGAATAACCTCCTTACTTTTGTAACTGACATGTCTCTTAATGAAACCCAGCACTCTATTTGCCCTATTTCTTGCTTCAATACACTGCTTAGAAAACCTTAATGACTTATCTATTACTACTCCTAGATCTTTCACATCCTCTACGGAGCTCAGCCAATGCCCATCCATTTCATAGTTAAATTCTCTATTATCTTTTCCCATGTTAATCACTTTGCACTTATCAAGGTTGAAAGTCATTTGCCACTTATGTGCCCAGGATAACAATTTATTTAAATCCCCATGCACTTTAAAATTATCATCAATATCTTTAACTACAGCTGCTAATTTGGTATTATCCACAAAATTTGACACTTCATTATTAACTGCCTCCCAAGATCGTTTATATAGATGATAAATAATAATGGACCGAGAACTGATCCCTGAGGAACCCCAATGATAACATCCCTCCACTCTGATTTACACCATTTAGCACTACCTTTTAAGAACATAAGAACATAAGAAAAGAAGGAGACTGCAAAAGACCATTCATGGCCTACACTTGGCAGCTCCTGTTCCAGTCAACACACAAAAGATTTCTTACCAGAGAAAAGTCATCAACATTGTCACCCTTTACAGGAGTTCGTCAGATCTAATCTACAATATACATAAAATGCATCCAGAGGATTATGTCCATTCATGCAACCGCAAAATATAATCTCCCCACTCCTTAGAAAAATATATACATATGTACATAAAAAAAAAAAGTCAGTCCCATCTAGCAGCTTCATCCATATATTTATCTAATCTATTCTTAAAACTACCCAGAGAGGAGGCTTCTATCACATGTCTAGTGAGCCTATTCCATTCATCTACCACACGATTTGTAAACCAATTCCTCCCAATCTCCTTCCTAAACCTATACTTATCAAGCTTAAACCCATTGCTACGTGTCCTGTCATGTTCACTAAGTATAAGAACCTTACCCAGATCCCCTTTATTATATCCTTTAACCCATTTGAAGACTTCAATCAATTGCCCTCTGACTCTTCTCCTTTCCAATGTATGTAGATTTAGTTTTCTGAGCCTTTCACCATAAGGTAAGTTCCTTAGCCCACCAATCATCTTTGTCATCCTTCTCTGCACAGACTCAAGCAAATCAATATCCTTCCTATAATATGGTGACCAAAATTGTACTGCATAGTCTAGATGAGGCCTAACTAGCGCCAGATACAGTTTTAGAATGACTTCAGCACTCTTATTGCTTACACTCCTCCTAATGAATCCCAATATCCTATTAGCTTTATTCTTAGCATTTAGGCATTGCTTTCTAGGACGAAGGTCTGAACTTACCAAAATACCCAAGTCCCTCTCACAATCAGTCCTCCCTAAAATTCTCCCATTTAATTTATAACTATTAAATGGATTATTTCTACCTATACTAAGTACACTACATTTGTCTATGTTAAACTTCATTTGCCATTTCTCGGCCCAATTGGACAGAATGGTCAATTCCTCCTGCATTACAACAGCATCAGAATCAGCCCTAATGGCCCTACCTAGCTTAGTATCATCAGCAAATTTACTCAGGTTACTACTTATACCTATGTCAAGATCATTAATATAAATTAAGAATAGCAAGGGACCCAAAACAGATCCTTGCGGAACTCCACTGCTAACACACCCCCACTCAGATTTAACTCCATCTATACTAACTCTTTGCTGTCTGTCACCAAGCCATGACTGAATCCACCTAAATATACTGCCATCGATCCCGTGTGCTTTAACTTTGCTCAGAAGCCGTAAGTGTGGCACTCGATCAAAAGCCTTACTAAAGTCCAAGTATAAAATATCATAGTTTTCATCATTATCTGCTGCTTCATACACCTTACTATAAAAAGACAGCAAATTAGTCAGACAGGATTTACCCTTACTAAAGCCATGCTGTGATTCTTTTATCAACTTATGCTTATCCAAGTGATCTCTAATATTCCTTGCTATAATAGATTCCATCATTTTCCCTACCACTGATGTCAAACTTACTGGTCTGTAATTAGACATATTTGTTTTATCTCCTTTCTTAAATATAGGTATCACATTGGCTTTCTTCCATGCCACTGGCACAATGCCACTCTCCAATGATTTTCTAAAGATGCATGCTAGGGGCTCACTTAACACATCCTTACATTCTTTCAAAATTCTAGGAAAGACCTCATCAGGACCGGGTGCTTTACTACTTTTGATTTTATCAATTTCCTTTGTCACTATCTCCTTTGTGATCAAGATATCCTTTAATTTCTCTTCATCATTACCCCGAAAGATCATTGACACCTCAGGTATATTTAGAGTATCCTCCTGTGTAAATACTGAGAGAAAAAAGTCATTTAGCATTCCAGCCATTGAGTCCCTATCACTCACTAATTCTCCATTGGAATCTATAAGTGGGCCTATTTTATCTCTAACCTTAGTTTTGTATAATTGATAAAAACTTTTAGGATCTTCCTTTGCCCTATTTGCCACTTTAATTTCATAATTTCTCCTTGCTACTCTAACTAACTTTTTAACATCTCTTGCTAGTTCATTATATCTCTGCCTTAAGTGATCCTCTCCATTTTTTATTTTCCTATAAATGCCCTTTTTAATGCCAATATAATGCTTAATTTTATCTGTCATCCATTTTGGGTCATTATTTTTAGTCCTAATCTCCTTATATGGAATGTTAATCATCTGACCTGTAATTAATTGCTTCCTATCTTTCAGCCACTCAGCTATCTAATTTTAAACACCCCCACATATCTCAATCATTTTTAATTTATGAACTAGTCTCCTATGTGGTACCTTATCAAATGCTTTACTAAAATCCCCGAATCGGGCACACTCGTGTGACGCAACCCCATTTAATTGAGCGCTCGCCTGCGCCCTATTGTGACGACTGCGTTGTTCCCCACACTGTCCAGCAGATTTTGGTCGAATGTCCCAGTCTGGGTGATCTGCGCGCACGTTACCTGTCCCGGTAACGGGATAGGCGGGGTAGCTACTGCCTGTCCCTTGTTCTCGGGACGAGTGCGTGCACATTGACTGGTGAACTTAAAGGACTTTTAGGAGGAGGGTGGCCTTCTCCCTTTTATTTAACCAGCCTTTTGTTCTTGTTGTTTTCTTTGTAGGTTGCACGTTCCTGAACCGGGGGGAGACCTACCCAGGAGCTTGCGGTAAATATGTAGATTAGCGGCCCGGCCGAAAAAAAAATTGTGTGTAAATATTATTGTTCACTCGTGTCGGAATATGCATGCGCGTTTGAGTCCTTTTCAAATTATTATTCTATAAACAATTAGGATTATATACTGGGGGGCTGTGCCCCCCCAGACCTCCCCCCCAATTTAATGAAACTCAGGATCATCATAGTCTAGGCTCCCCATTGTGTTTACCCCCACACGAGCCGTCAACTTAAATGTACCCCAAGAATGTGAAACATTTTGGAACACGGACGAAATAGTACGTCCCATCGTTCGCGCCGATAATCTACATATTTACCGAGCTTGCTTCCTCGTTACGATTTTCCCTTATTATTGTTGTTGTTATTAGTTTTTCATTCTTATTTTAAAGTAGCCTAGTGCTCAGCTGTCGTGAGTGCGGCGACTTGTACCAAAGTGGGTAGTAGCCATCTAGGCCCTTTAAAAAAATAAACAAATTCATGCAATGTAAAAATGTGTTAAGTGAGCCTATAGTAATTGTACCAACAACATGGAAGAAAGCTAATGTGATACCTATATTTAAGAAGGGGGATAAAACAAATATGTCTAATTATTGACTAGTGAGTTTGACATCATTGGTGGGTAAAATGATGGAATCTATAGTCGAAGAATCTATTAGGGATGACTTAGATCAACAAAGTTGATTAAGAACATAAGAAAAGAAGGAGACTGCAAAAGACCATTCCTGGCCTACACTTGGCAGCTTCTGTTCCAGTCAACACACAAAAGATTTCTTACCAGAGAAAAGTCATCAACATTGTCACCCTTAAGGAGTTCGTCAGATCTAATCTACAATATACATAAAATACATCCAGAGGATTATGTCCATTCATGCAACCGCAAAATACAATCTCCCCACTCCTTAGAAAAGTATATACATATGTACAAAAAAAAAAGTCCCATCTAGCAGCTTCATCCATATATTTATCTAATCTATTCCTAAAACTACCCAGAGAGGAGGCTTCTATCACATGTCTAGTGAGCCTATTCCATTCATCTACCACACGATTTGTAAACCAATTCCTCCCAATCTGCTTCCTAAACCTATACTTATCAAGCTTAAACCCATTGCTACGTGTCCTGTCATGTTCACTAAGTATAAGAACCTTACCCAGATCCCCTTTATTATATCCTTTTACCCATTTGAAGACTTCAATCAATTTCCCTCTGACTCTTCTCCTTTCCAATGTATGTAGATTTAGTTTTCTGAGCCTTTCACCATAAGGTAAGTTCCTTAGCCCACCAATCATCTTTGTCATCCTTCTCTGCACAGACTCAAGCAAATCAATATCCTTCCTATAATATGGTGACCAAAATTGTACTGCATAGTCTAGATGAGGCCTAACTAGCGCCAGATACAGTTTTAGAATGACTTCAGCACTCTTATTGCTTACACTCCTCCTAATGAATCCCAATATCCTATTAGCTTTATTCTTAGCATTTAGACATTGCTTTCTAGGACGAAGGTCTGAACTTACTAAAATACCCAAGTCCCTCTCACAATCGGTCCTCCCTAAAATTCTTCCATTTAATTTATAACTATTTAATGGATTATTTCTACCTATACTAAGTACACTACATTTGTCTATGTTAAACTTCATTTGCTATTTCTCGGCCCAATTGCACAGAATGGTCAATTCCTCCTGCATTACAACAGAATCAGAATCAGCCCTAATGGCCCTACCTAGCTTAGTATCATCAGCAAATTTACTCAGGTCACTACTTATACCTATGTCAAGATCATTAATATAAATTAAGAATAGCAAGAGACCCAAAACAGATCCTTGCGGAACTCCACTGCTAACACACCCCCACTGAGATTTAACTCCATCTATACTAACTCTTTGCTGTCTGTCACCAAGCCATGACTGAATCCACCTAAATATACTGCCATCGATCCCATGTGCTTTAACTTTGCTCAGAAGCTGTAAGTGTGGCACTCGATCAAAAGCCTTACTAAAGTCCAAGTATAAAATATCATAGTTTTCCTCCTTATCTACTGCTTCATACACCTTACTATAAAAAGACAGCAAATTAGTGAGACAGGATTTACCCTTACTAAAGCCATGCTGTGATTCTTTTATCAACTTATGCTTATCCAAGTGATCTCTAATATTCCTTGCTATAATAGATTCCATCATTTTCCCTACCACTGATGTCAAACTTACTGGTCTGTAATTAGACATATTTGTTTTATCCCTTTCTTAAATATAGGTATCACATTGGCTTTCTTCCATGCCACTGGCACAATGCCACTCTCCAATGATTTTCTAAAGATGAAGCAATGATTTTCTAGTGATAAATCATGTTTGACTAATTTATTGTCTTTTATTGAGAGGTGTTTGATGCTGTCGATAGAGATGAGACTTATGATATTGTTTATTTGGATTTTACTAAAGCTTTCAACATGGTGCCACACTTATGACTTTTGAATAAAGTTAAGGCAAAGTATTTTGCAGTGGATTCAGTCATGGCTTAGTCACAAACAGCAAAAAGTTAGTATAAATGAGATTAAATCTGAGTGAGGGAATGTTACCATTTGGGTACCCCAGGCATCAGTGTTGAGACCATTATTGTTCTTAAGAACATAAGAAAAGAAGGAGACTGCAAAAGACCATTCTTGGCCTACACTTGTGGGATAGGTTTGTTGGAATGAAAGAAATGTATGCGATGGATGGACTGCATTTGAGTAGGAGGGGGGTAGATGTGTTGTGGGAGGAGTATGATCGTGTTATTAGGTCTTTGCGGGCGGGAAACTAGATACTAATAGTGGTCAGGGAATTATGAGAGGACATTATAGTACTGAAAGTAGAATGGACTTGGCAGATAACAGAAATAGGTTCCAAGGCGATAGAGGTGAGGTCATTCAAGTTTCAAGAGGTGCTTCAGGGATAGGGGGGTTAAATTGTTTCTATACAAATGCTCGTAGTCTTAGAAACAAGAAGGATGAGCTATTTAGTTATATTAGCAATGAGGATATAGATATATTATGCGTTACTGAATCATGGGTTAATGAAATAGAATTTAGTGACACTATAAGTGAATTTGATTTTCAGGGCTATAATATGTACATTAGTCAAAGGACAGGTAGGATTGGTGGAGGAATAATTATCTATATAAAAAACAACATTGTTTCAAGTTTAAATACTTCAATAAAGCAGGATGGAGTTGAGTCACTTTGGATAGATATTAGGTTCAGTAAAAATAGAATGGTGCATTTGGGAGCTTTTTACAGGCCACCTGGGCAGACTGATGATATAGATGAACTAATGATAAGGGAAATAAGTAAGGGATGTGAAACAGATGCAGTTATTATTGGGGACTTCAACTTAAACTCTGTGGACTGGGAAAATATGATAGGTAGGGATAGAACAAGTGGCAGGTTCATAGAATGCTTTGAGGATAATTTTTTGAATCAATTTGTTAACGATTCAACGAGGGGGGACAATATATTAGATTTAGTACTTTCTAACAGTGATCATTTAGTTCAAGAATTGACTGTTGGGGAAGCATTGGGAAATAGTGACCATCAGATAGTTCGTTTTAACTTGGGAATTGAGAAGGGTAAAATAACTGAGAATGCTGAAAAAGTTCCAAATTTTCATAAGGGAGATTATGTAAAACTTCGAAGCTTGCTAAATTTGGTAGACTGGGATATAGAATTCAGAGGTAAAAATGCTTATGGGATGTGGGATACTTTCAAGCATATAATAAATGTAGTCCAAGAACAATGTATCCCAATGAAGGCCATTAGGAACAAAAGTAGGAAACCATTATGGTAGAATCAGGAGATAGCTAGAAAAATTTCAGAGAAGAAAAGGGCATATAAAAAATTACAGGTAGAAAATAATATTCAAAATTTAAGTGATTATAGAATGGCTAGGAATGAGTTAAATAAGATTATAAAGAAGAACAAAAGGGTGTCAGAAATTAAATTAGCTCAGGATAGCAACAAAGATCCTAGAAAGTTCTTTAGTTACTATAAAATTAATAACAAGTGTGGCAGAGTTAAAATAGGACCTATCAAATATGAAGGGTTTGTGAGAGAAACTGATGAGGAAATAGTTGAGGTACTAACTGGTCATTTTGCATCAGTATTTACAAAAGAGAAACTAAATAGTCCTATGTATAGTACTCATAGGTCAGGAAAAGAGGTGTTTACTAACATTTGTGTGGATCGGAGGATGATAAAAGGACTAATAGGTGATTTAGATACTACCAAGGCCTCCGGCCCTGATAATATTCATTCTAGGATACTTAAAGAAGGGGTAGAAAGTATCTCAATAGCTCTGGACAAGTTATATACTAGGTCATTGGAATATGGAGAAATAGCCGATGATTGGAAGAGAGCGAATGTAGTCCCCATTTTTAAGAAGGGTAGTAAAGAGGATCCAAATAACTTTAGACCGGTTAGCCTAACTCCTGTAGTCTGTAAAATTCTTGAGAAAATAGTTAAAAAAGGGATTTGCCAACATCTAGAGAGGGAGGGGTTAATCAGCGATGCTCAGCATGGGTTTAGATCAGGTAGATCATGTTTGACTAACTTACTAGACTTTCTGGAGTTTGTAACAGATCAAGTAGATAAGGGAGAGAATGTAGATATAATTTACTTAGATTTTAGTAAAGCATTTGATAAGGTACCACACAGGAGACTAGTTCATAAATTAAAAATGATTGGGATATGTGGGGGTGTTTCAAATTGGATAGCTGAGTGGCTGAAAGACAGGAAGCAAAGGGTAGTGCTAAATGGTGTAAAGTCAGAGTGGAGGGATGTTATCAGTGGGGTTCCTCAGGGATCAGTTCTCGGTCCATTATTATTTGTCATCTATATAAACGATCTTGGGGAGGCAGTTAATAATAAAGTGTCAATTTTTGCGGATGATACCAAATTAGCAGCTGTAGTTAAAGATATTGATGATAATTTTAAAGTGCAGGGGGACTTAAATAAATTGTTATCCTGGGCACATAAGTGGCAAATGACTTTCAACCTTGATAAGTGCAAAGTTATTAACATGGGAAAAGATAATAGAGAATTTAACTATGAAATGGATGGGCATTGGCTGAGCTCAGTAGAGGATGAGAAAGATCTAGGAGTAGTAATAGATAAGTCATTAAGGTTTTCTAAGCAGTGTATTGAAGCAAGAAATAGGGCAAATAGAGTGCTGGGTTTTATTAAGAGAAATGTCAGTTACAAAAGTAAGGAGGTTATTCTTAAACTCTATAACTCTTATGTTAGGCCACATCTAGAGTACTGTATACAGGCATGGTCCCCACATTTTAGACACGATATTAACCTTCTTGAGTCAGTGCAACGGAGGGCAACAAAAATTATTCCTTCCCTGAGGCACCTTGAATATGAAGATAGACTGAGGGTATTAAATATGTTCTCGTTCGAAAGGAGGTGTGTGAGAGGGGATATGATTGAGCTCTTTAAAATTTTTTCCGGGATAGATAAATTGGATGTTAGCAAGTTTTTTGAGTTAGATGATGGAAATCGGACTAGAGGTCACCACTTGAAAATTAAAAAGCAAGGGTGTAGGTTGGATTTAAGAAAATATTTTTTCACCAATAGAGTGGTAGACTTCTGGAACAAATTGCCGCAGAGGGTAGTAGGTAGTCCAAATCTAAATGTATTTAAGAGTAGGTTGGATGAGTTTATGGGAAGGGAAGGTTGTGATGGTTCCTAAGTTTTGTATATATTAATATTGTTTGTATATATCTATAGCTGCATGATTTAGTTCTTGACAAGCCTTGATTGGTGATACCCTTGTTTCTGGATGCAATCCTCTGGATGTAGTTTTCCTGGGAGTTTGGGTGCCTTGAAAAAGAGGCCGCTTGACTCGGATGACCTATGATGAGCCCTTGTGGCTTTTGTCATCCGTTATATTATATTGTGGGGGACTTTGATTTTGTCTTCCCCTGGTGATGGTGCTTTTTGTGGGTGGGTTTTGACGGAGGCGGATGACCTTTGATAGGCCCTTGTGGCTTTTGTCATCCGTGTAATTATGTTATGTTATGTTATGTTATGTTATGTTCCAGTCAACACACAAAAGATTTCTTACCAGAGAAAAGTCATCAACATTGTCACCCTTAACAGGAGTTCGTCAGATCTAATCTACAATATACATAAAATGCATCCAGAGGATTATGTCCATTCATGCAACCGCAAAATATAATCTCCACACTCCTTAGAAAAATATATACATATGTACATAAAAAAAAAGGTCAGTCCCATCTAGCAGCTTCATCCATATATTTATCTAATCTATTCTTGAAACTACCCAGAGAGGAGGCTTCTATCACATGTCTAGTGAGCCTATTCCATTCATCTACCACACGATTTGTAAACCAATTCCTCCCAATCTCCTTCCTACAGGCCAAATTTTTAGTAGTTGATAGATTGTTAAAAATTGAACATTTCAAATAATATTTTGAATTATTCAATTATATATAAAAGGAGGAAGAGTTCAGTGGATAAAGGATAGGTGAGTGTAAACTGTGTGAAAGTAAGCGTGAATTGGTGCCATACCAGTCATTCAGCATGTCTTTTTAAGAGGTGGCAACAACAGCCAGACTAACCTTCACTCATCGCACTCTCCAACACACTCGTTGGAAAGAGTGTCTGACAATCCCCAAGGCAGTAATCCGAGCTGGCACCTTTTTATTCTCCAGCAGGAGAATAGATGTGTTGTGGGTAGTAGATGTGTTATGGGGGGAATATGATCATGTTATTAGGTCTTTGTGGGCGGGAAACTAGATACTAATAGTGGTCAGGAAATTATGAGTCGACATTATAGTACTGAAAGTAGAATGGACTTGGCAGATAACAGAAATAGGTTCCAAAGCGATAGAGGTGAGGTCATTCAGGTTGGAAGATGTGCTTCAGGGATAAGGGGGTTAAATTGTTTCTATACAAATGCTCGTAGTCTTAGAAACAAGAAGGATGAGCTATTTAGTTATATTAGTGATGAGGATATAGATATATTATGTGTTACTGAATCATGGGTTAATGAAATAGAATTTAGTGACACTATAAGTGAATTTGATTTACAGGGCTATAATATGTACATTAGTCAAAGGACAGGTAGGATTGGTGGAGGAATAATTATCTATATAAAAAACAAAATTGTTTCAAGTTTAAATACTTCAATAAAGCAGGATGGAGTTGAGTCACTTTGGATAGATATTAGGTTCAGTAAAAATAGAATGATGCATTTGGGAGATTTTTACAAACCATTTCCCTAATGATAAGGGAAATAAGTAAGGGATGTGAAACAGATGCAGTTATTATTGGGGACTTCAACTTAAACTCTGTGGACTGGAAAAAATATGATAGGTAGGGATAGAACAAGTGGCAGGTTCATAGAATGCTTTGAGGATAATTTTTTGAATCAATTTGTTAATGAGCCAACGAGGGGGGACAATATATTAGATTTAGTACTTTCTAACACTAATCATTTAGTTCAAGAATTGACTGTTGGGGAAGCATTGGGAAATAGTGACCATCAGATAGTTCGTTTTAACTTAGGAATTGAGAAGGGTAAAATAACTGAGAATGCTGAAAAAGTACCAAATTTTCATAAGGGAGATTATGTAAAACTTCGAAGCTTGCTAAATTTGGTAGACTGGGATGTAGAATTCAGAGGTAAAAATGCTTATGGGATGTAGGATACTTTCAAGCATATAATAAATGTAGTCCAAGAACAATGTATCCCAATGAAGGCCATTAGGAACAAAAGTAGGAAACCATTATTGTGGAATCAGGAGATAGCTAGAAAAATTTCAGAGAATAAAAGGGCATACAAAAAATTACAGGTAGAAAATAATATTCAGAATGTAAGTGATTATAGAATGGCTAGGAATGAGTTAAATAAGATTATAAAGAAGAACAAAAGGGTGTCAGAAATTAAATTAGCTCAGGATAGCAACAAAGATCCTAGAAAGTTCTTTACTTTTACTTTTACTTTTACGAAGTCTTGAGATGTCCTCTCACGCCGTACTGGGGTACCGCTGCAACTACCGGACCTCTGGTCTTCTCGTCCAAGGCTGGTTTGGTCCGGTATGGAGTTAGATGGAGCCCTGCAAGCCGCTGTGTAGCCTTGCACTGGTGGCTCACCGGCAGACCCCTGAGGAACTTGTCAAGCCCCCTTTTGAAGGTCTCCACAGGTCCGCCAGATATGTCTCTCACCTCTTTGGGGAGGGCGTTGAAGATTCTGGGCCCATAGTAACACAAGCTGGCAGCTAGCAGGGTCCTTATTCTGGAGGGCCCATTGGTTGGTAGGACCCTCTGTCTGCATTTGCGGCCAGTGCGAGCATTGGATTGTGGCTGAAGCTCTTGTTCGGAGGGGTTAGGTACCAGCTTTTCCAGTACCTTCCACACATATATGGCCAGGTACCTCTCCCTCTGTCTTTGCTGTGAGTAGAGACCTAGTCGTGAGAGCCTCTCCCAGTAACTATACTGTCTCATGCCCCGGATGTTCCTGGTGAAGGCCCTTTGGATGGCTTCAAGTTTTTGGATGTCCCCTTTTGTGTTGGGTGACCACAATTGACTACAGTAGTCCAATATAGGTTGGACCAGTGCTCTCCACAGCGTCAGCATAACATCCTCGGCTCTTGTGCTGAAGTTTCGGAGAATCCAGCCAATCATTCTCCTGGCCTTATTAACAGTGTCTTGTATGTGGTGGTGGAAGGTAGCATCATCGCTGAAGGTCACACCTAGACACTTGGCATGATGGGTGGGCTCTATATCATGTCCCCCTCCTGTAGACAATGTGGTGGTCTCCTTCAAGTTTGAGTTCGGGCCACATCTAAAGAGTTCAAACTTTTCATCATTGAAGGACATGTTGTTGTTGTTGGCCCATTCTTGCACCTTGTCTAGGTCTTGTTGGAGGGCCCTCACATCTTCGGCGCTCGTTACCGTGTGGCTGAGGTTTGTGTCATCGGCAAAGGAAGATACCAGAGAGCTGTCTATTCCTTGGTCAATGTCACCCATTAGCAGCAGGAAGAGCAGAGGTCCCAGTACAGAGCCTTGGGGAACCCCACTGATCACAGTAGAGGCACTTGATCTTGCACCCTCTGTGACAACCACCTGGGATCTAGATGTAAGGAAGCTGTGGAGCCACATACCCAGCTTTCCCATTATCCCTATGTCTTTGATCTTATGGAGCAGGATGCCATGATCAACCTTGTCGAAGGCCTTTGCAAAGTCCAGGAACACTATGTCCACATTGGCCCCCTCGATGAGTTGGTGTAGCATCCAGTCGTAGTGGGATAGGAGTTTAGAGAGGCAAGACCTGCCCTTGCGGAATCCATGCTGATTGTCGTTGTACAGGCTATTTGCCTCCATGCATTCCACAATGGTGTTCCTCAGTACCTTCTCAAAAATTTTGATGATGTGTGATGTTAAGGCCACCGGTCTGTAGTTCTTTGGGAGGCTCTTATCACCCCCCTTATATATTGGGGTAATTATTGCCTCCTTTAGTGAAGAGGGGACTGTGCCGTTGTCCAGGGAGCATCGCCAGAGTATGAGTAATGGCGGGCTTAGTGCTTCCATGCATTCTTTTAGGAGAATTGCTGGCACGCCATCCGGTCCTGCTGCCGCATTTGATTTTAGCTCCCGTATAGCTGCTTTCATGTCGTCCTCCATAAAGTTTACCTCTGTGAGCCTTGGAGCCTGTGGGTTTGCATGGTACTCCGGGTTGAAGAAGGTTGTGGGATCGAGTATTCGCATCTGGACTCTCAGGCGACTATATACTGTTTCATATTGATCCTTCAGGGTCTCACAGGTGTCTTTGGGGGTGTTTTGTACTTCTCCTTGGCTGTTCTTTAGCGGGCCAACTCTTGTTTTGGTCTTGGAGAAGTGCCTGCAATAGCTGAAGAAGTACATGGGTTGATGTTGATGTTTTGTGCTGCTCTTTCTTCCTCCTCCTTTCTCTGTTTTTCATGGGAGTCCTTCAGCTGGCTCTCTATGTGGGAAATGTATCCAGCGAGAACCTGTTTCCTCTCCTCGCTGCGTGCCACCCTTAACTTGTGGTTAAGTGTTGCCCTTTTCCGCATGAGAATCCTCCTGTCTCTAGGAATTACTGATTGTTTTGCGGCCCACCTTTTGGGAGGCACATGGGCTACGCAGACTCTTTGGATGTTGTCTATGAAGAGTTGATACATCTCCTCTGGAGATTTGCCGCTCAGTAGTGATGTCCAGTCAATTTCCATGAGTGACTTCCTGATTTGCTCCCAGTCGATTTCTGTACTCTGGAAGTTTAGATTTAACATGGAGGTTGGATCTGGTGTGCTGGTTGTGTTCTTCTCTGTTGTTGTTGCTGTGGTGTATGATGTTTTGACTGTCACCAGGCTGTGGTCTGAGAAGATTGTTTTTTCAACTTTGCACTCCTCGATTGCATCTGTGTTGTTGGTGAAGAACAGATCCAGGATGTTATGGTATCTGGTTGGGGTTGTTATCACCTGTATTAGGAGGAATTTATCTGCAAAATCAAGGAGAGCTCTTGCTTGGCGGCTTTCGTCACCACTACCACCCCCGGGTGATCCTTCTGGCCATTGGATAAAGGGGAAGTTGAGGTCCCCACAGAGGACGATGTCTGGTGTAGGTGTTGGGAGGTCATCCAGAATATTGCTCGCCGTTTGTAACGCCTTCAGGAACTTATTGGAAGGACACTGTGGGGGGCGGTAGCAGTTCACTACTATGAGGCTGGGTTTTGTTATCTGAATTACTGAAAATTCCACATACCCGTCGGCATAGACTAATAGTTGTTTAGTGTCCAGGGCCAAGTCATCTCTCCCATATGTGACGACTCCGCCGTGACTCCTGTGTGGCCTATCCGCACGGGACGGGGTGTAATTCTTCAGCTTGATCTCAGAGTCTACCACTTCACTTTTGAGGTGTGACTCTGTGAGGGCAATAAACATAAGGTCCTCTAACTTGGCCAGCTCTTCCAAGAATGGTACCTTTAACCTGTTGGTCATCGGGTAGAGGCCCTGAATATTGCCCATTAGGATGTTGCCTAATGGTGTATCAAGCCAGACCTGGTTGCCCAGGGGCTCGTGGGTATTGGGAGCTGTTGATGGTGTGGATGTGGCATCATACAGCTGCCCATTTGTGGTGCCATAGCTCTCGAGAGCATCCCTAACAGTACCTCTAAAAAAGGAGCTGAAGCATCCTGATTGTTGGCAGGGGCTTTGTCCCCTTTGTTGTTGTTGTTGTTATTGTTCGAGGATTGTCTGTCAGTTGTTTCCTTTGGGGTGTCTCTGTTTTGTCTTCTGGGAGTTTTGGTGCCCTTGAGGTGTTTTCGGACACAGTTTGTTCTTTGGCATTCCCCTTTAGTGATGGAGTCTGCACAATGGATGTGGTGTAGACGAGGGCAGCTATCTCCATTGGTGCAGACGTTCTTTCTGTCTCCTCCATGGTGCATATATCTGTAGCAGACAATTTTTGGGTGGTAGTAGCGACAGCCATTTCCAGACAGTCCATATCGGCAGATCCCCATCCTATAATGGTTGCACACCTCTTTGTTACCGATGGATTGGTACTGTTGCTGTTGAATCCGCTGCATGCGGGGCGGTCTCACTTGGTGTGTGTTCTGCTGTCTCGGCCGATGGGTGTTTTGTTGCCTCTGATTGTGTTGTCTGACCCCGTGGTTGCGGTGTTGGACAACATTTGGTTGGTTGTGGCTAGTGGTTTGTTGAGGGGCCTGAGGGCTTTGTGATGGTGTGGCTGCAGTCGGGGGAGGGATAGTCTGTGAGGAAGCCAGGTTCATATCTAGGTCAGCAGGAGTGCTTCCCACCCCTATGTCTATGCCTCCCTGTGCCTGGGTGGTCCCTGAGTCAGGGGAGCCTGAATTTGGCCTATTTATTGTGGTGCTATTTTGTGTAGTATGTACACTAGGTGCTACTGGTGCAATAGTTTGTAATAAGCCTGGCAGAGTTAAAATAGGACCTATCAAATATGAAGGGGTTGTCAGAGAAACTGATGAGGAAATAGTTGAGGTACTAAATGGTCATTTTACATCAGTATTTACAGAGGAGAAACTAAATAGTCTTATGTATAGTACTCATGGGTCAGGGAAAGAGGTGTTTACTACCATTAGTGTGGATTGAAGGACGATAAAAGGACTAATAGGTGAGTTAGATGCTCCCAAGGCCTCCGGCCCTGATAATATTCATTCTAGGATACTTAAAGAAGGGGTAGAAAGTATCTCAATAGCTCTGGAGAAGTTGTATACTAGGTTACTGGAATATGGAGAAATACCCGATGATTGGAATAGAGTGAATGTAGTCCCCATTTTCAAGAAGGGTAGTAAAGAGGATCCAAATAACTTTAGACCGGTTAGCCTATCTCCTGTAGTCTGTAAAATTCTTGAGAAAATAGTTAAAAAAGGGATTTGCCAACATCTAGAGAGGGAGGGGTTAATCAGCGATGCTCAGCATGGGTTTAGATCAGGTAGATCATGTTTGACTAATTTACTAGACTTTCTGGAGTTTGTAACATATCAAGTAGATAAGGGAGAGAATGTAGATGTAATTTACTTGGATTTTAATAAAGCATTTGATAAGGTACCACATAGGAGACTAGTTCATAAATTAAAAATGATTGGGATATGTGGGGGTGTTTAAAATTGGATAGCTGAGTGGCTAAAAGATAGGAAACAAAGGGTAGTGCTAAATGGTGTAAAGTCAGAGTGGAGGGATGTTATCATTGGGATTCCTCAGGGATCAGTTCTCGGTCCATTATTATTTGTCATCTATATAAACAATCTTGGGGAGGCAGTTAATAATAAAGTGTCAATTTTTGCGGATGATACCAAATTAGCAGCTGTTGTTAAAGATATTGATGATAATTTTAAAGTGCAGGGGGATTTAAATAAATTGTTATCCTGGGCACATAAGTGACAAATGACTTTCAACCTTGGTAAGTGCAAAGTTATTAACATGGGAAAAGATAATAGAGAGCCTAACTATGAAATGGATGGGCATTGGCTGAGCTCAGTAGAGGATGAGAAAGATCTAGGAGTAGTAATAGATAAGTCATTAAGGTTTTCTAAGCAGTGTATTGAAGCAAGAAATAGGGCAAATAGAGTGCTGGGTTTCATTAAGAGACATGTCAGTTACAAAAGTAAGGAGGTTATTCTTAAGCTCTATAACTCTTTTATTAGGCCACATCTAGAGTACTGTATACAGGCATGGCCTCCACATTTTAGACACAATATTAACCTTCTCTAGTCAGTGCAACGGAGGGCAACAAAGATTTTTCTTCCCTGAGGCACTTTGAATATATAGATAGACTGAGTGTATTAAATATGTTCTCATTCGAAAGGAGGTGTGTGAGAGGGGATATGATTGAGCTCTTTAAAAAATTTTCTGGGATAGATAAATTGGATGTTAGCAAGTTTTTTGAGTTAGATGTTGGAAATCGGACTAGAGGTCACAACTTGAAAATTAAAAAGCAAGGGTGTAGGTTGGATTTAAGAAAATAGTTTTTCACCAATAGAGTACTTAACTTCTGGAACATATTGCTTTGGAGGGTAGTAAGTAGTCCAAATTTAAATGTATTTAAGAGTAGGTTGGATGAGTTTATGGGGAGGGAAGGTTGTGATGGTTCCTAAGTTTTGTATATATTAATATTGTTTGTATATATCTATAGCTGCATGATTTAGTTCTTTACAAGCATTGATTGGTGATACCCTTGTTTCTGGACGCAATCCTCTGGATGTAGTTTTCTTGGGAGTTTGGGTGCCTTAAAAAAGAGGCCGTTTGACTCGGATGACCTATGATGGGCCCTTGTGGCTTTTGTCATCTGTTATATTCTATTGTGGGGGACTTTGATTTTGTCTTCCCTTAGCGATGGTGCTTTTTGTGGTTGGGTTTTGATGGATATGGATGACCTTTGATATACCCTTGTGACTTTTGTCATCTGTGAAATTATGTCATGTTATGTTATGGAGCTCAAATTCCAGTCTCTTAAGATGTGACACCATTGGGGAACATCTTCCTGAGGAATTGTGGGCCCACATCCCCTTCCCTCTGCCTTTTCCCCTAACCTGCGCATCATCCTTAGTTGGAGGGTACACCCAGTAGTGATTGTAGGCAAGCTAGATTTTGCACATTTGCATTAGCCAGAATATATATATATATATATAGTATTTGTTTATTGGATTCTATATTTATTTTCATAGTTTGGTTGGTATTCATATTTTTGCATTGGCCAATATCTTTATAAGGCCATATATATCATAGATTTGTATATAAATATATATATATATATATATATATATATATATATATATATTAGGTGTAATCTCTAGCTATTGGCCACTCTTGGTCCCAGGATCAGCAGGGTCACTACCGCTTGTCCCTTGTACTTGGGACGGGTTCGTCCTGATGCTGGAGCCCGCTTTCTTGTTGCCCGTTTGCTTTGTTTAATTTTTTTGTCATTTTTTTAGCTTATTGTTATTTATTTTTTATTATAGCCTAGTAGTAGTAGGTTCTAGTGAGTACAGCAACTTATTCCCCAAGTAGGTAGTTTTTAGATGGGCTCCTATTTTTTTTTGTTAAATGGTATTGGTTACTGTTGTACATATATTCCTACAACACCTATACTTGTGATTGTTTGGGGGTGATATTGGTCTATATATTTCCTGGGTATTGCTGTTCCTTTTTAATAAAATCGCTATTAGACTAGCTCCTCATTTTCCTTTCCTTGAACACCTGGTTAGCTCTGTTTGAGCAGCGGGGATACCAGTGTAGGTTAGTGCCCCTGCTGCCACATATTACTAGTGCCCAAATAGGAACTGCCCTGTGGTTTGAGGAAAGAGAGGGTTGACCAGTGTTTTTGTCCTCAAAGGAAGAGTATCAAAGAGGGACCATGGAGATAGAAGTGCGAAGGCTGAATGAATTGTTGTGGCAAAAAGATCTAGAAAATGTGCAATTGAGATAGGAGAATGAGAGAGATAGAAGTGAGTGGATGAGAGGATCAGAGACAGTGAAGTATGAATGTTGAAACAGAGGATTGGAGAACTAGGGGCAATTGGTGGTGGTGTGGTCTCTACTCCACTGTGAACAGAAAGGATTGCTGGACTTGAACGAACCCCTGCAAGAGACTAGACAATAGAAGAAGAGGAGCCCCAAGACTCGATGCCCAGACTGACAGGAAAAGACCCGACTGATGACCAGTATTAACCCATTGTACTTTAACTTGAATGAAGATATTAGTTTTAGTGGGAAAGAGATGAGTGAGAATGAGTCAAAAGTGCACAGGAGTATTCTAATAAGAGAAGTACCAAAGATGAACAAGTTTAGAGTAGAAGGAACAAAGATATGAAAGTGTATGAGAGTTATTGTAAGGAGAAAGAAATTGAGAGAGAATATTTAGTTCTGGGTAAATTTTTGGATGGGTGTATAAAAGAGTTTTACAGGACTATTATGAGTGTAGGTGAGCCTAAGTAGGATGTGGTGAAGGAAAAAATGAAGATTAGTGTGAAGTATAAGAAGTCAAATGGATTTGAGGAAGCGAGAATGAGTGTATGAATTTGTATGCCTATAGTTTAGAATCTTTGGCCCAAATGAGATTGGGTGACAATGGAATAAATGAAAATAAGGAGCTAATGAAGAAGTTTTTGAATACAGTTATGAGTGAAGCATGTGAATATGTAACATATAAAAGAAAAGAGCAGATGAGATGGGCAGGTGCGAGATTGGTCAGAGGATGTACTTGAGATTGTAAAGGACCGTGAATTTGAGGATTATGGAAGGGAAGAGGCCTTAATTCACGCTGTGCACAACTCAAGTATGAGGAAGTTGCCCCTTTTCTGGTCATAGCAGGATGCACTGATAGAGAACCTAGTTAAAGTGATGTCCAAGTTTTTGGAAAATTACTATGGACAGGATGAACAGCAGAGGATGAATGTATACTGTTACAGGCAGGGTTAAGTCCCACAACACTAAAGAAAATTAATAAGTATCTCGTTATGAACACGAGGTTCTAGAACACCAATTATAGGCTAAGCTGGACTCTATGCCAGCCTTAAGAAACCCCAAATGTGTACAGACAGTTAAGTAACAATGATAAGTTACATTAATAGCTTTACTCAGAGTTCAAATTATATATAGCATAGCCTAGTATTGGTAAGGCTAAAGAAAGAAAATATAGAAAATTAATATATTAAGGTTATAAATGAATATATGAAATCATGAATATCACATTTACAGTTAATACAATACGTACAAATAAAAAAAATCTTAATAGTACTTATCACACGTGAGAGAGAGGTATAAGGTACATAGGTGCCAAACTTGACAACTATAAGAGTCTTACGTTGCAGTAGTAGTTCACTGAATAATCACACAAAACAATAGAGAACATTAATTATTAATTGAATAGTTACACAAAATCTAGAGCAAATTAATTCCAGTAGGAGCGTGTTAAGTGGTTGGAGGTGAACTGCCTAAAATTGGGGAACTTTAAACTTAAATAAGTATCGGTAGCAAGTTAGTTGGTTGTGTGGGAGGAGGTTAGTTGATTGCATGGGAGGAGGTTAGTTGGTTGTACTATGGGCAATTACTAAAGGAGTTAGAGATTGTTGCTCCGATATTACACAAATATATACATCACAAATAAATATATATTACATTACAAATAGATACATAATTACATAAATTTACATAATGAATCCTTTTAATTATTAGTATACATAACAATACTATGAGAGGAGTGGGAATAAATGTAGGAGTCAGAGTCAGAATAGCAGGAGTGGTAGTCATGTGAATCGAAGGAATGGTAGCAGATCTAAAGTGAATGAGCCTAGGTGTCTAAGATGCAAGAAAGTTAGACACATGAGGGCTGACTGTCGCTGGTCACTTGAAAGTTGTTTCAGCTGTGGGCAGTCGAGAAATCTGATAAAAGATTGTAGCCATGTCACAGAAAGAGTGTGTTATGGATGTGGTAGAATGGAAGACTTGGCGCAAGACTGCAGGGAAGGTGGATGAGTGAATATGAGTAGACCTGGAATGTGTGGTAATTGTGGGCAGATAGGGCACTATGTCAGGATGTGTGCCAGCCCGAGAAATACATTGGTAAATGCACCGAGGTTGTGTAGGACTGGTGAATTGAAAGAATGGATGAGAATGATGTGAGTGTTTGAGATAATACAACTCAACTCAGAGAAATAAAGGAATGAGAGGGTTCCTTCTGGGGAATTCTTGAGAATACAAGTGATGAATGTGAGAGAGGGATTGTCAAATTGTGGTGTGAATAGGGGTCAGAGAGTAAATAGGTGTATATGTGATAAAATTAAGTGTGGAGAATGAGAAGTAAGTGCATTGATTGATACAGGATTTAAGGTGAATGTGGTTATACGATGAAGCATTTGTAGGATAGGAATGAAAGTAAGTGAAGCTGAGTATTGTGGATATCATTTTACTGGATTAGGTGAGCAGGATGTGCCGATTGTTGTGATGTTTAGAGAGAGTTTAGATTACATGTGTCCAAATGAATGAAGGGGAATTTTGTGTAGTAGATGGGATGGGAATATGTGTGTATTGGATGGTAGTGCTGTGAACTATCCAATGAAGTGAGTTGTGCATGTTTTCAACAGTGTAATTCATATGAAAGATCTGCGTGTGTGCATCCAAGTTTGGCCCGATCTGTGAAGGATGAGTTTGAGAGGAGTACAAGTAGGAGATAATACAGTGGTGAATATAGAGATTAATAAGAATAATTGATGGTTTATTCCAGAAGGTGGCAGCCATTTGGCTGAAAATATACATTGATACACATGAAGTGAAATTGGAGGAAAGGTTGAGTAAATGTGAGAAGCAACAGTTTACAGGATGTTGTGGAATAGAAGAGGTGCCTTGAGTCAAGGGGATGAGGACTTTGGCAACGCTTGCTTGCCTGAGTTCAAAATAATTTTGAGCGATGATACACCAATTTATCAAAGGCCTCGTCATTTCCCTCACCCCATGGCTCAAGTGATTGAGGAACAGTTGAGGAATTAGAGCGAATTGGTGTAATTGAGCCAACTGTGATTGCTTGGAATAGTCTGATTGTACCTGTATGCAAGCCAGATGGACATTTGCTCCTATGTATTGATTATAGAATAGTGAATGAATGAATGTTGAAAGACAAGTTTCCTATGAGTGTTGTATCTGAGTGTATGTACAGTATGTATGGAATGAAAGTGTTTACAAAGATGGATCTGGTACGTGGCTACAAGCAGATGCCTGTGGCTGAAGAGAGTACGTCTCTTACAGCATTCTCTTTCACAAAGCGCATTATCAGTTCAGAAAACTGAGCTTTGGATTGGCAAATGCCCCGGCAGCTTTTCAGCGTGCGATGAATGTAGCATTCATTGGTTTTCCATGTAAGGATGTTTGAGTATTTTTGGATGATATTTTAGTGATGAGTGAAAACATGGAAAAACCTATGACCTTGGTAAATGATGTTTTGAAAAAGTTGGAAAAGGTTGGTGTGAAAGTGAAGTTGAGTTTTGGGGACATAAGGTGAGTGCGACTGGATTGTGTAAATCTGAGAAGTTCATGGAAAAGGTGAGGAATTTCCCTAAGCCTACCACAGTGAGAGAGTTACATGGATTTCTTGGCTTAGTTGAGTTTGGAAGAAAGTTTACGAAAGTTTGTTCAGGTGTGATGAAACTGTTTAGTGTATAGACTGGGAAAAAGAAAAGTACAGTGATTAAGTGGAATGACCTATGGATGCAGCGTTTGAGAAGTTTAAAGCTGAAGTTGCAAGAGATGTGGAACTTGTGTATCCAGTGTATGGAGCAAGAATGCTTAATGTATATATGGATGCAAGTGGCCATTCGATGGGTGGATGTTTGATGCAAGATCAGGTTATCGATGGGGTTGAAAAGAAATGAGTATTTTGTGTGTTTCCAAGGTGTTTATTGTGGCAGAGCGTGTGTATTCGACGATTGAGAGAGAGTTGGCTGCATTATGATTCAGTCTCAAGTCATTATGCCCTTTTTGTATGGAGTACAATTTGTTGTGAGAACAGATCAACAGCTACTAGTGGGTTTGCAACATATGCGGTTAGTTGATAGTAGACTTTTGAGGACGATGGAAGATGTGAGTGATTTTGATTTTCTGGCTGCATATTTGCTGGGTGAAATGAATATAATTGCTGATTTGATGTCATGTTAGCTACATAGTTTGAATGAGAGTGAGATTGTAGTTATAAATCCTGAATATTTGCCAGCAAATGTCTTTTTAGGAGGAAATGTAAAGGTGGAGGTGTTCTTAGTGTGTTATATGGTTTACAAGAATTGATGAAAGATGGATTGCTTGAGAAGGTGCCAGAAAGTGCGAATGTATTTTGAAAGATTGTTATGGAAGAAGGTTGAAGAAAGTTAAGTATGTTTGGCTATTTGTCACCACGCCTCTGCTCCCAAAGCTTCTGAAGCGCTGAGAGTACTGAGTTCGACCTTTTTGGAGCACACCTCATGTCACGCTGGAACCTTGCCAGTGTATACAGATGGCTCCAAGTCCCAAGATGGGGTCGGCTCCCACGTCTTATCCCTGCTGTTTGAAGTCAGCATGGCTCTGCCAAGTGCTGCGTCTGTCTTAACGCCGGAGCTGGTGGCAATACACCACTCAGTATGGAGATTATGCGAGGTGGACAGTTCGATGACCGGATTTTTATTTATAGCGACTCACAAAGTGCCCTGAGTGCTCTCAGGGCATCATTGGAATCTCCGCATCCCCTGGTTCATGATATCCGTGATGCCACAGTTTTGGCAAGCCGGTTGGATATCGAGATTATCTTCTGCTGGCTTTCTGGACATGTAGGAATTGTGGGGATTGAGTCTGTGATGACTGGGCGACTGGATCAGCATTTCGCTCTTCCACACACCGAATACATGGTAGGAATACGGGCAGCTCTTCGGACTGCTTGGCAAAGAAGATGAGAGACCGTTCGGGGGAACTTAAAGTTGCATGCCATTGCGCTGCGACTTCCCATAGAACTACTCCCCAATGCTGCAAATGCTTCGGGTTGCTTTCTGTCATCGCTGAATTAGACATACTCATGGGACACACGGCCATTTGATGGAGTGCTCGCCTGCGCCTGACTGTTTTTCCCCCCAGACTTATCAACATATTCTTGTTGAATGTCCCAGACTGGGCAACCCCATAAGGGATGCAGCAATTTTCCATCATGGACGCTGTGCTGACGGGACTCGGGAGCCCATCTGACCCTAGCTTATCCTCTTCTCCTTCCTCCATACACTTGTTTTTCTCCCCTGTTTCCTCACTTTTCAAACAACCTCCCACAACTTTCTCTGGTCAGCCTCTAATTTCACAAGGTAGATCCTGACTTTCTTCTCAGCCAACTATCCTGGATCAGGGTTGAGGGGACAATGATCCCTCACCCCAGGGCTCCATTTTGGGATGGTGGGTTTTTTGACAAGCTGCTCTATCCCCACCCATATTTTCCTCACCTCCTCTTCATTTCTACTTTCAAACACTATCGATTTTATGCCACATCTAAGATGGAGCAGCCATGCTGAAGGACTGCCAGGCCACCAGGTGGGAGGGGTGGTCCGAAATGGCGGCACCTGGCTCTGCCAGGCCTGTATTCACCCTTTGCAGAGCGGGCCACTGCCGGGGGTGATTAGCATTTGCATCCCATGAAAAAAAAGGGAAACCATGCCCAAAGATGAAAACTTTCTAAAACCAAAATCTCTCCCCATTTCCCCTTTAAAAACAACCGCCCTCAGGCAGCTCCACAGAAAAAATGGAGGTCCTCCCCATTCCCCTGTGGTTTCTCAGGGCACCCTCTATTACTCTTCAACTGGAGAGGATGCTTACTCCTCTCCAGTACCTACGGGTGCAGTGGGCTCCCACTCACCCCCTTCATTGGAGCCACCACGTGACTACAGCTCAAATCTGGCAGTCCCGCCTCTGCTTTCACAGTGGATTGCCAGGAAAGCCTGCAGGCACCCATTGAAGAAGCTCGGAAGGGCAAACCCCCTTAGGGGGACAGAGGGAAAAAAGGCCCCATCGGCCGCTTCCCTCTAAAGACCTGCTGGCCCATATATTAAATCTAGTGGGGGTGAAGGCCAAAAGAACATGGACGAAACTTACATGACCTGTGATGTCATGAAGGGATGGTCAAATGGAGGCCCGCCCCTGAGATAGACATGTTCCCTATCACAGCCCAGCCTCAGAAAGTGGGGCCTTCCATGGGGGCAGATTCGGGCACAGCATCAAACACCGAGCCTAATTCTGCTCCTGTGCAGAGCCATCGCCAGAAGGGTCGGGCTGCTAAGAATCACAAGCAGTGGAGGGATCTCCTCTCCCGGTCGGTGCCCCAACGACTGCTGGGACCTCCGCCATCTCGGCGAAGGACCTTGCAGAGGCCGGCCCATCTAGCCTGGTGGCTCCTGCTGAGGGAGGGGGGAAGAGGGTCAATTCCCCGGCTTCCTCTCCTAAAAAGAAAAGGACAAATAATAAAAGACTCGGGGGGGGGGGGTCTCTTCTCCTTCAACGGGGGCCGCAGGGAGGGACGAGGCCGCTTTTGAACGCGACCAAGCCAAGATCGGCACGTCCGGCCCCGGTGCTCGCCTGGGCAGGTAATCCCCCCCAAAAGACCAAAAACGCGTGTAGCGGAGCCTCGATTACGTCGGGGCCCCTCATTCAGAGATTATCTGGCGTTTTCAGGCCCGCTGGCCTCAAACGCTTCTTAGTTATTTGCTCCACTGATGGCAGCATGTTGGCTAAGGCAACATGATCCATCAGAGCAGAGCTTTAGCTAGTTTAATTGGCAGAGAGCTGAATATGACCCGTTTCTCGGACGGGAGCCTTTTGACGAATGCGGCAGATCCCTCCGAGTCAGCCAAGATAAGTGCTCTTAGGACACTTGATGGCACCCCGGTGAGTGTCACGCCGCACTCTACCATGAACTTTGTGAAAGTACTAGTTTATGCAAGGGAACCCGTGCACTACTCCACAGAAGATATCGCTCTAGAGCTGGCCCACCACGGGGTCGTCAAGGTCGAGCGTGTGATGAGAAAACAGAGAGGGGCCTTGAGACCCACCCATACACTCTTCGTTACGTTCGACTGTGACAAGCTCCCTGAGTCGACGCGTGCCTTTTGTAGCGCTACCGCATGAAGGCATTCGTGCCACCGACGCGGAGGTGCTATTACTGTCACCACTTCGGCCATACGAATCGCTCATGTAGACGTCCAAAGTCAAGGGCACCCGAAGTCTGTGTAAATTGCTCCAAGGCCGCACACGATAATTCCAAATCGTCTGTGGCCAAGTGTGTTAATTGAGGAGAGTCGCACCCCGCTTCTTCAAAGCAATGTGGTGCATATCTCCTTGAGAAAGAAATCCTGGCCGTTCAGGCCCAGGATCGACTCTCATTCCGCGAGGCTAAGGACTTGGTCCTGGCGCGCCCGGCTCTGCCTGGGACGTCATATGCCTCAATGCTTAGAAAGACACCCGCTGCTCTGGGCCCATCCAGGCCAAAGAGCATGGTTGTTTCCTCGCCCATTTGAAGCCCTTCTGCGCGTTCTACTCAACCCGGGCGCTCCCCTGGTAAAGCTGGCGGCACAAAGGGTTCACACCCAGCCCCGGCTAACCCTCCACCCTCCCTTCCCCCAGCGTGACCGTTTCCCGTAAGGCGAAACGGCCATGCGCCTCCAACAAGTCGTTAGACTCACAGGAGGCAACACCTCTGAAGTTAGTCGCCAGGCCATTTTCCGGGGTTCGTAAAGCTGTTTCCCGAAAGGAGAAGAACAACGAAGGAGCTTTGGCTCCTTCCCCCACGCCTAGTCGTGAGCTGAGTGGTTCAGAGACGGTGGATCCTCGAAAATATGGCCCCTCGCCTCCGAAGCCGCAACGCCCGCCTAAGGTTTCGAGGCGGAGGGGGGAAAAGACTTGCATGTCGAGCCCAACCTCCTCCTATAATTCCTCGAAGGCGACAGCGCCTTCAGTGCATTGTCCGGCCAACAGCGCCCGGGGTTCTGCCTCCAGGAAGCGTACAGCCATTCCCGTGAGAGTCTTATGTTCGAAGAAGGCCCCCACATCTCCTCCGACCTAGGCCTGATGGGCATATTCCTTCAATGGAATTGCCGTGGATTGCGAGCCAACTGGGAAGAGCTGCGGAGGCTCGTCTCGTCCGGTTCCCCGTTAGCTATTTTTTTGCAGGAGGCCATGCTAGGCGCGTGCTCCCTACCCGCTCTCCCTGGGTATAAGGGTTTTGCGACCCAACCACCTCGAGAAGGGTGCCGGGATGTGAGATGCGCAGTTTACACCCGACGTAAAATCTCCGATCTTCTTTTCACTTTAGATACCTCCTTTCAGGCAGTGGCTGTGCATCAGGACCTGGATAGGACGTATACTCTTATTTCTGCGTACATTCGACCGTCAGCTGACTTCGTCGCAGGGGACTTCCCCCGCGTCGTGGTACGGTTGCCGAGGCCCTTTCTCTTGCTGGGAGATCTGAACAGCAGACATCCTCTCTTGGGGAGATACTCAATAAATCCCAGTCAACAAGTCCTTGCAGATCTGATCGAAGAGCTTGAGATAGGTGTCCTAAATGTGGATGAATTTACGCATCATTGCCCGAGAACCGCTTCATTTTCTTACCTTGATCTATCTTTGTGCTCTTCGGATGCACAGCCTAATTTTGATTAGGGTGTGGTCGATGACCTCCATGGTAGTGATCACTTTCCTATTCAAATATCATTTTCAGGGCAACTGCCACCTGTTAGCCCACCTCGGTGGTGCTTGGCGCTGGCGCGGTGGCCTGCATTTCAGCTAATGACTGAATTCTCTATCTCAGTCGAGGAGTTTAGGTCGGTAGATAAGGCTGTTTAGTTCTTCTCCGGCAACCTCATCACCGCGGGCCTGACTACTATTCCCAGAACGACTGGCCGTTTTGCACACCCACCACTCTTGTAGTGGTCGGCCGAGTGTGATACGGCCCTCAAACAGAAGCATTATGGCTACATGCGCTATAAGCGCCGCCCGAACGACTTCGTAGGGCTAGGGCTAGGTTCCGGTATATTTCGAAGCACGCCCGCCGCTCTTCTTAGCGGGCATACTTGTCTTCACTTAACGGGAAAGACCCCTCTAGCAGAGGTGTGGAAGCGAGTCAAAAGGATTCGGGGCAAGTTCTCGCAGGACACCCCTCCCGTTCTCCAGGAGAATGGGACCGCAATCTCGGACCCTGCGTCCGTTGCGGAATCCTTAGCGACTGCTTTTTCCGCATTCTCTAGCCGAGAGGCTGCTCCGCCAGCATTCAATGCACGTCGTGATGTCGCGGAAGGCCGCCGGCTGGACTTTACTTCCAGAGGCGGAGGGCCCTTCAATGACAGGTTTACTGTGAGTGAGTTGCGCTCTGCTCTTGCTTCGTGCGCGGACACCGCCCATGGTCCGGACCATGTCCAATACTCCATGTTTCGACACCTGGGTAAAGGAGGCATGGCCTTTCTGCTAGATTTGTTTAACAGGATCTGGGTAGAGGGTAACCTCCCAGATTCCTGGCGAATCGCTACTGTGCTAGCTTTTCGCAAACTGAGGAGAGATCACTCTACTCCGGCCGATTTCCGCCCAATCTCTCTAACCTCTTACTTGTGCAAGTTGATGGAGAAATTGGTAAATGTTGGATTAGCTTTTTTTTTTTGGTCAAAGGAGGCCATCTGTCTTCCGCACAGTGCGGCTTCCGAAATTTCCATTCCACATCAGATGCTCTGCTCCGACTGGAAAATGCCGTCTGCGAGGCTTTCCTTCGGAGACAGCACTACGCCACGGTGTTTTTCGATCTGGAGAAGGCCTATGATACCGCATGGCGATACGGTATCATGGACATTCTCCACACGATGGGGGCGAGGGGACGCCTCCCAATGTTTATATCTGAATTTTTGCGAGATCGTCAATTCCGCGTACGGGTGAGGGAGCCCTATCCGGCCCAAAGGAGCAGGAAGAGCGTGCCCCGCAAGGAAATATCATCTGTGTCACACTCTTTGCCCTAACCATCAAGGGCATTACCTCGGTGCTGCAGTAAGATCTTCTCGCTACGCTCTACGTGGACGACCTTTTGATCTCGTTTGGCACAGCCCAGATGCCAACTCTGGAGCGTCGACTCCAACAGGCATTGAACCGCGTCTCTCGCTATGCCGAAGCGCACAGATCTCGATTTTCCTTGGCCAAGACTAAGGTGGTGCACTTCTGATGCCATCCACGGCTCCAGCCAGGACCAGACTTGTTTCTTAATGGGCTACGCCTGGAAGTGGTTGAATCGCACTGTTTCCTTGGTCTTGTATTCGACCGACGCCTCATCTGGGAGGCTCATATTCGCAGCCTTAGGGTCTCTTGTACCCGCGCCATGGCCATTCTCCGTTCCGTGACGTTCAGCGCTTGGGGCGCTGATAGGGCTACTGCCTTACTTTTTTATCGATCCTTTGTTCGTTCGAAGCTCAACTACGGATGCGAGTTTTAAACATCCGCAGCCGAATGTGTATTGCGGAAGGTGGACTCGATCCACCACACGGGCCTTCGCCTTGCGACCGGTGCCTTCCATACTTTCCCCTTTGAGAGCCTACTAGTCGATGCTGGGGAGATGCCACTCGCTCTACGCCGTGTATAGTGCATCATTCGCCTGTACGCGTGAGCCAGGCGATTCCCTCAGTCGCCAACAACTCTCACTGCATCCGTAACTGATATCAACGGTGCCTATGCCGCCGATAGACGCCAGTCATACACTAAGCCCTTTGGGTTTAGGGCCAGGAAACTCCTTCGAGAGCCAGGTATAGCTCTCGGGCCGGTGGTGCCCCTGGTTCTGCCTAGGACGCCACCCTGGATGGTACCACATTTGGCTATTTGTCGCCATGCCTCTGCTCCCAAATCTTGTACAGCGGATCCTGATCTATCGCCACTCACAAAGCGCCCCGAGTGCTCTCCGGGCATTGGAATCTCCGCATCCCCTGGTTCGCGATATCCGTGACGCCACGGTTTTGGCGAGCCGGGCGGATGTCGAGATTATCTTCTGCTGGGTTCCTGGACATCTAGGAATTGCGGGGAATGAGGGCGCCAAAGAGTCTATGAGGTCTCTGCAACCTGACCAGCGTTTCGCTTTCCTCACACCGACTACATGACAAGAATACGGGCAGCTCTTCGGGCTGCTTGGCAAAGAAGATGCGAGACGGTCAAAGGGAACTTAAAGTTGCGTGCCATTCCGCCCCGACTGTTCCCATGGACCTACCCCTTAATGCGGTGAACGACTCAGTTTGCTTTTGTCGTCTCTGAATTGGACGCACCGCCATTTGATTGAGCGCTCGCCACTGCCCCACAGTGAAGACTGCGTTGTCCCCCAGACTGTTCGGCACATTCTTGTTGAATGTCCCAGTCTGGGCGATCTTTGCGCACGTTACCTGTCCTTTTACCGGGATGGGTGGGGTCGCTACCCCCTGTCCCTTGTACTCGGGACGAGTGCGTGCACATTGACTGGTGGACTTATAGACTTTTGAAGGGAGGCTGGCCTTCTCACTTTTATTTAACCAGTTTTTTTTATTTTTTCTCCCTTATAGGTCACATGTTTCTGCGCCAGGGTGACCTTTTCCTGACGCAGGAGCTTGCTTCCTGCTCGTGGCCTTTTCCCTTTTTTTAAAAATTTTTAATGTTGGGTTTGGGTTTTTTTGGGGTTTTTTAATCTTATTTTAAAGTAGCCTACTACTAGGCAGGTTTTTAATACGGCCTCTAATGCCCAAGTAGGCAGTCACCAGATGAACCTTAAAAAAAAAAAATCACCAAAACCTGAAACAAAAGGTGGGCACAGGTGAGTTGAGATGAATAAAAAAAAAATACATCTCAACCGACCCCAACACTACTCATCACTTTGGACATGGATAGGTTTCCTTTGTCTGAGCATTCAATATCCATTATTGTTACTGTGTGAAAGTTTTTGTGCCATTTAGCATAGTTTTATCACAGCCATATAAATAAATTTTGCTGGTTATTAAAATGAGGTCAACCCAGGTATATACAAACTGTTCCAAGCCTGTTTTGTGAAGGGCATGTGTGTGAATTATGGGAACTTACACAATGCTTCTTCTTACTTTTGCATTTATTCTAGGTTTGGTTTGGTTTTTTGTTTGCTTTGGTTTTGCTTTTCTTTGTTTTAGGAGTTTTAATCTAGCCTAGTATTAGACTACTCCAGATATCTGTGACAAGAGTCCTTGGAGGCAAGCCCCTGATAGGCACTTTAAAGAACAAAAAATCTTCTTAAACTAGTGAATATAGTATTGGATTTCTAACATTGAAGTGTGGATTTTATTTGAGTGAATGTGAACACAAAACTTGAGTTGGTATGACAAGCTGACTCCCTATTGGTAAATAAGCTATAGTTACTCCCACTGGAGATAAGTAGCTCTACATGCACTATCAAACAGATAACTAATCACCAAACTATCATTTCCCTTCCTCTCCTGACTTAAGACATGCCCACTTCATTATCCCTAAACTCTCTCAATGTAGTGCCAATACCCCCTATGGAGAGTATTCATATCTACAAGCTCTATGATTGCTGGTTGCTGTCAAACTGCAATACTACCCAATCTCTTTCATCCACTGAGGACTGCCCTCTCGTGCTTTACACTGACCCTAGCCATTGTTATGCTGATCTCTTCTGTGTATTTTTTTATCAAGTTGGGGATCTTTTCTATAGTTTGAGGGATGGATGTCTCAACTTACTAACTGCAGGAGTTCCTCAGACCTTGGAGATTAAACATTATTGGTAAAATCTATATTATTTGGGGATTAAACTTTGTTTCTATTTAAGGACGACACTCAAGATATTTCAATGAAAGAAGAAAATCTTAATGAAGAATTCCTTGAAGAGACAAATCCTCAGATTCATGAAAATGGAGGAAAACTTGATTTTAAAATTGAGCCCTTGTTACTAAATACCCCGAGTGAGGTATTAAGGCAAGACTCTCTTCAAGAAAAGGTAATGGTAAGCATTTCATTTTATTCTTCTAAATATCACAATGTCCTGTGTGTATCCAGTTGCCATGTCATTTGCTAAATGTTCCCATGAACCATTTATAACATCTACAATTGTGTTATATATTTTTTATCTACCATATATAGATTTTACACAAATGACAGATAAATGAAGATTTTCTTGCATTTCATTTATTGGGACATTTTTTTCTTTAGATAAGAGTATGATGCAAGTCAATACAAATGATTAGTACATAATAAAGAGGAATGAAGAGTGTATATAAATATTCAGTATTTTTTTATTCACCATGCTTTTAAGGTAGTTTTATTTCTGTTCACACTTTCTTTGCTTTGATTTCGTTGTACTTTCTGGTAGTTGCTTGTAGTCTCTCTTTAGAGTTCAGCAATAATCCATGATTATATTTTATTCCACATTCTTGGTGCCTTCGCTCTATTTGCATAATGTCATGGTTATTCTCTCACCATGTTTTCCTGGGAAATTATTTGGTGTAAGAGTAGATAGTGCACTTTAACACTCATGTTGCACCAAAGTTTTTCAACCTTTGCAACATGGCATCAGCTTTCTAATTTGAACACTTGTTTGTTTCCCCACCAAGCTCTCAACAACACACTTAAAACTAACCTATGCCTAGTTCTGAATTTCATTCATGCTTTTCACACACTATATATCTTACATTAGTTTACAAATGTCAGGACTAACAAATATTCCTGCTTTAATTTTATCAATGGTGATGTTTGGGAACTTGTTTGAAAGATAGTGCAAACATGGACCATCTGCAGGCATACCTTTAACAAACTATTTCACTTAATCTAATTTGATTTGCACTATTTTTGTGGGTTTAATCAAGGAGTTCTTGCAAAATATACTTTTGATCCTGCAAAAGATTTCATCTTTGTGGCCAATTTTTGACTGACTAGTGAATTTCTTTAGTTCTGCTGTCCCATTTGCATAAGAAACATAGCATTTGTGTGTAGCTTGCCTTTGGTTTTGAAATCCTCACACACTTACCAGTTGTATTTCCCATACATGATATTAAGCAACAGCTTCTTTATATTTTCATTTGTCTCCTTTAGTTGCATAGAATTTGCTACTTGAAGAAACATACTTATTTCCATTGTGTAGCAGAATAACCTTCAAACTCATTTTGATGGATGGACTTAATGAATCTAATATACTCTGAGATATTGCATTTAATCTCAAGATATTTCACCAGGTTTTTAATATTATAGCACAACACTATTCATTAATCCTGAGCAAAGAATAGTAACAACTCATGTTCCCTGTGATTACACCAAGAGAAAATGCCCCTGGTTATTATTTAATGCATCATGAATGTAGTCATTATCTCTTGTCTTCTCCATTATTTTCTGTTCATAAAATTGTCCAAAACAAGCAGGGAAAGAAGGACTGGAAGATCAATGCCATATGCAACAGGTTGTATAGTTGAGGGGATACTATGTTACAGTATTTTAATTTTTGCACTGTATACGTCAAACCAAGTAATAGAGAAATTACATTCATCAATGTCATTACTTGGCTCTCGCCATACCATTGTTGCTTCAAGGGGCATTGTTGTTTTTTCTTATCAGCTCTCCAGTCTTAATCACTCCACACAAGTGTGACATACCATGTAAATAGTCCAAGTTTTGTCTTCATCACTGAGTCTAACACCAAATTAACATAAATGTACATTCTTTACAAATTGTGTAATATTTTGCCCAGTTTAAAGACAACATGCCTGCCACATATAGCAGAATGTCTGGATTGTTCACACACATCTATGAGCACTCATTTAAATGGACAGGTTTATAACATTTAATATCACAAACAAATGAGTGAAATTGCACTCAAATATCAATTGGCAAGTTTTCAAGGTCAAGTATCAGTTACTCAATACTATTTAATAAATATATTTTCTGTTATTTTATACTTGGTTAATACTTGCCAATATTATGCCTATTTGTTTATAACAATCTATTTCCTTGAGTAAAATAAATTAACTATTCAATATCATCTGATTCTTTTATGTCATATATTTCATAATATGCTAAAATAGCAATTCTTAATTATTGGAAAACTGTATCTCATGGAGAAAACCATCATGGACTTGAAATTAGCATGAAAAATGTCAGTAAAATTATATAGGCATTCAAACATTAAAAATCTTGCCGACTTGTGTATTGAATTTAATTTTCTCTTTAAGGAGGATATTCAAGATTTTTTAGTGAAGGAAGACATTACTCAAGAACACCTTGAAGATGCAATTTCTAATAGTCATGAAGAGTTGGGAAGACCTCGATTAATAATGAATTTACCCAATGAGGCATTGCACCAAGATACTCATGAAAAGGTAATCAATTATAAATATTTTATTGTCTATTAATGGTTTCATATCTGAATTTTGAAATTTTTTTAGCATAAATCGTTTAAATCTTGATTGTTTAGTTGCTAATTATATGAAAATAAACTTTTTGTTAGAAATTATAGTTACATTTTTCAGATTTGGGGTATCACATATTGAAGAGAAATATAGAATCACGATTTTCAAAAATTATGCTCATTATCTGCAGCTTTCTCTGCTACCCTTAATGCCTGCAGAAGGAGGCATAGGTATATATCTTCCGCACATTTTCACTTCCTCTACTTTATAGATCTCTCCTTACAAACTCTCTTCAGGATGCACCCTCTTTGGTATCATTTTGGCTATCATGGAAGGTAGACTGTCCACCATACTTGTTTGTTCCCATTTAGCAACTGGTGCTTTCTGCATGTCCCCTATAGAATCTTTCCTTATCGATGTTAGGGAGATACCACTTGCTTTATAACTGCAACAAAATGAAGGTAATCTCCCACAAACTCAACAAGGAAAAAGGTGCAAAGGGAGATTAATAGAACTTTACTATCAATAATATATTTACAAACCTCGACTCACTTGGTATACACCTTATATTTGCACTTAACACCAGATTTACATTAATCTAAGTATTTACAACATGGAATCAATCCAGAATGTAAAGTATTTAGATTGTGAAAGGTGATCAAGGTAAAGCCTCCAAATGGAATTAAATAAGACAAATGACTGAGCATAGATAAATAGAATGCTAATGCATGGATAACACAATAGAGCAAAGATACACAATAGAATGAGAAGCCTCCTATGTGGTTCTTTTCTCATCTCATTGTAAGAAGGCACTGTGATAGTTTGTTTATCTTTAGGAAACCAAAGCTAGTTAAATTATCTTGTACATTTGTGACAATAGTGCACACTATGCTTTATTTGCTTGTACCTGTGAGCTCAACTCCTTCATTGGTCAATGGCACAGATATACTCCATGGTTGATTTTACTGTACCTCTCCCACTGTGAGATGCCACTCATTGTAAAATTGAGATATCCCCTCACTTAGTAAGGTGATATAATCAAAGCAATGTCGACCCTTAAGGCATAATAATCCAATTCTTCAGAATAATGTTTCTTCTCTTTTTATAAGTGCACTTATTGCACCTTAATTAAGTCATTCCTGATACTATGTTATTGCTTGGCCCACTCTTTTCCACAAATATTAGCATGTCTATATACAATCATCCCTGTCTTCACATTCACTACCTTATCTCTAACACTATTTATGTCACTCGCCTTTCTGGCAGCCATATTATTTTGGCAGCTGAATTGTTTTATGCTGTCTTTTTATATCCACTTTAATTTATTTATAACCTTATAACTAACTCTCAAAACTTAAGTCTTTTGTATACTGGGGAAAAAACTGATAGCTCAATTGTCACAAACTGGGAGCAGGTGACATGCCCAGATTCTTCAACCCCAAAGTTTATAGCCAAGGATAGAAGATGCGTCGACTTAAAACGAAAAAACTTTATTTACAAATGTTTGATAAATGAATCGACTTGAAAATGCCGATATATTCAAAGACTAAATTATCCGAGAAAGGACCTAAAAATTAATTACAACCTTGATAGTTCGAGCTAAGGAATGACCTTTTGGAACATGTTAAAATATTTAGAGTATGGAAGACACAAGAACAAATATGTACACAAAAATAACGCGCGTATGATATTCCTATCTATGAGACCACGGAGAAAGAAGGTTGAGCCACAGAGGGAAGCACTCACCGGTAACGTGACTACAATGTACCTACGCGTGAAAAAATAAAGGGGCACTCACGACCACCAATATCAGGCCTAGTATGGGCCACACAAAAACAAGGACACCACACACGGTTGTCCTACCAAAGATGCACGAGAGGCACAACGCTCGCGGTAAACCCGCACTAAAATGCAAAAGGGGTACAACTCTGCCGGTTGTCTTAAACTAAGTCAATGAATCACAATAAACTTAACTCAGGGTAACCTTAACTCAGGGTAACCTTAACTCACGGTAACCCTAACTCACCATAGCCTTAAATCAGGATGGCCTTAAATTACAATAGCCTTAAATAGCAATAGCCTTCCGAGACGCACGAAACCGGAAAATAAGTACACGAAATCTACTCTGCTCCCGAACACAACTTTCTTCTCCAAGCACAAAAAAAAATGGTCTGTCTTCTGTGAAGAATTTAGGCCTCGATATTGAATTCCACAGAACACTAACAAATATGGATCGTTCAAAATCCCAATGCTACATCAACATACAATGAAAGTTCTTAACACTAAATATAAAATAACTTTCTTTCATGACAAAATCGTAATAATCTTAATCCAATTTAATATTCAATAAAATAATTAGGAGGGAAACTGGCCGATCAAAGCGAACGAAAATTCTAGAACTCATTTGGATGACGTGTCAGCCTCAATTAAGCGAACGTAGGTCCCACGATATCACGTCACAGCCCTCGTCCGAAAATAAAGGCAAATTATCAGATATTGTTTATAACTCTTATAACTAACTCTCAAAACTTAAGTCTTTTGTATTCTGGGGAAAAAACTGATAGCTCAATATAGCTCTTGGGTCTGGCTCACCACTGGTTCTAGCCAAAATACCATCCTGAAGGTACCACCTTTGAAGGTTTGTTGCCGTGCCTCTTCTCCCAAAGCTTCTACAGTACTCATAGTATTGCATTCAAATCTCATAGAATACATGCCATGTAATGCTAGCGCTATGCAAGTGTGCACAGATTGCTCTAAATAGAAAGTGGAGGTGAGCTTTTGTCCTTTATCCCCCTTTTTTGAAGCTGGTGGGGCTGTTGCAAGAGCTGTCTCTATCTTCATGGCTAAGCCTGCTGTAATGCACTGCTCAATACACGGGAGTGCCACTGCACCAAGTTTGGAGGCTGGATTATGATATGTAATGACTTACAGAACACACTGAGTGGCCTTTATGCATCGGGATCTATGGACCCCATTGTTGCCAGTGCCCATGATACCATGGCTGCTACTAGCTTAAATAATGTGATCTTTTGCTAGGTTGCTGGATATTTAGGGATTGTGTGAAATGAAGATCCTCAAAAGTCTTCAGGTCATTTTCTGTTAACTCCAAATCAGTCACCCTTGTATGACTTAGCATCATTTGGTATAGTGCTCCCCCACCTTAACTTTACTGTGAAAACTGCTTAGCACAGCACATTCTTATGAAATGTTACAGCCTGAGACATTGTGCATGTTACCCATACCATTATCTTAATAAATGGGGTTGCTCTTGCTTTTCACTCTTACTCCTGACAGAGATTTGTGTACACCTAATTGTGGTATTTTCAACTTTCTGAGGGAGGTGGGCCTCCATAGCATTTAGTTTTATAAATTAGGGTTTTGTGTTTGGTTAAGCTGTCTTCAATACACTGATCAGTTCAAGAGTTTGCTACTGCACTCAGCTTTGCTCTAAACACTTCTGTGATGACTACTTAGGTCCGCAGACTGCATTCGATAACTGTCCCAGTACTGAAACAAGTGTGGTCCCTATGGCTTGCCCATTGCAGTCAGGATTTGGTTCATTCACACCTCATTATGGAGTGATGGATTTCCTGGATGAGGTAGGCCTCCTCCATAGTATTTAAGTTTCTGGGCATTGGGGGCATGCTCAAGCATACTAATGCCCTTTGCCATAAGATGAGTCCTTTCCTTATTCCTATGACCTCATTTAGTGAGCTTTATGAGGAATTTATCAAAGTATGCCATTTGAACCTCTTACATCTTAATATTGATAAAATTTAAACAGTTGACATTTTTCTGATCACTTGAGAATATTATTATTTTCTATTGGAACTTGTGAAAAAAATATATGTATTTTTATTTATTTTGAGGGTGATTTTTTAAGCAAATTTCAGAAAATGATTGAAGTTATATATCTGATTTGTGGGGGATACTTATCAATATACTATAAGCTCAATATCTTGACTAGTCCAAATTTGATATCTGCATAAATCTATGAAATCAACCTACTTTAATAAAGATAACCTAGGTTATAATTTCTGTAACTATGGCATTAATGGCAGTCACTAGGTGAGATACTTAATTTATTTCTTTAAAAAAACACTCTCCCCATTACAAAAATCAATGTTCTGCTCTCTGATTCTTTAATGATCGAAGGGCATCTCTTGCAGAAAGTTTATAGTAAGGTGAAATCTGTCAAGAAAGTAGTAAAAGAGGAGTGAAGATGTATATTAGGTATATAGATCCTTGAGGCCAAGAGTGCATGCATTTCTCCAGACCTGGAATGTATTGGCTCTGCCATCATTAAGTTAATGAAATACTGCTATACATTGTTATCTTTATTCCTATTTCCTTTTATATATATATTTTTTCTTCTTCCATCTGTCTAGCACCTTTGTTTCCTTGATGTATTGTGTTCCAATTTTGTACCATCAAAATATGCCCTTTTCATCATTCTTTCATTAGTAGTTTACTAAAATATGTGCTTTACTTTCAGGCAATGATATGCTCATCTCCCTCTAATGAAGTTATACCACAATTAAGTGATACATCACAATCAAACTCAGTAGAGTTCAGCTTTCACAAAAGATCTAATCGTGAGCCACATTCAAGAACTGAAACTGTACAGCAACACTTGAAAAACAGTCCTATCTCATGCCAGTTGCTACAAGATTCTCATCATATTAAGTTAAGGAAATGTAGTGTAGTAATCCAAAAAATAATTGATATGTCACCAACAAACTTAATAAAGTTGATATGTGACAGAAGCTCAAACTCTGATCCATATTCAAGCATGCAAACTGGTAAGAAGTCCATGAAAGGCAGCTCCTACCCATATGAGTCAATACAAGAAGATTCTTTGGAGATAAATTTGAAAATCCAGAGTGGTAGGAAGACTTTCAAATGCAATTCCTGCTCCTATCAGACAGCAAGGAAAGATAGAATTAGGGAACATTTATATATTCACACCCAGGTGAAGCCTTTCAAGTGCAGTCTTTGCCCATACCAGGCCGCAACCAATAGATACTTGAAGTTACACTCACGCAGTCATGCTGGTGTGAAGCCTTTCAAATGCTGCCTTTGCCCCTATCAGGCTTCACTTAAACAACACCTTTCAAGACACTTGAAATGGCACTCTGGTGAAAAACCTTTCAAATGCGGATTCTGTTCATATCAGGCAGCAAGGAAAGACAGCTTAGATAAACATTCACGCACTCATACTGGCGAGAAACCTTTCAAATGTATTCTATGCAGTTATCAGGCTGCAACAAAAGATTCTCTCAAGAGACATTCAATTAACCATACTGGTGAAAAGCCTTTCAAATGTACTCTTTGCTCATTTCAGACTGCAGAAAGAAAAAGCCTTAAGATACATTTACGTAGTCACACTGGTGAGAAGCCTTATGAATGCACTTTTTGTCCCCATAAAGCTACAACAAAAGGAGCTATTGTGGTACATATACGTACTCACACTGGTGAGAAGCCTTATAAATGTGGTTTCTGTCATTATCGGGCAGCAACTAAAGCTCATATTCGAATACATTCACGCTCTCACACAGGTGAAAAGCCTTTCACTTGCACTCTTTGCCCTTATCATGCTGCAACAAAAGGAGCTCTCGAAAGGCATGGACTCATTCACTCTGAGAAGAAACCTTACAAGTGCAATTTATGTACCCATCAGGCTACAACCAAAGGAAATTTGAAAACACATTCGTATGCTCACACAGGTGAAATGCCTTTCAAATGTAATTTTTGCCCCTATCAGGCTGCATCTAAAGCTGATATTAGGAAACATTCACATACTCACACAAGTGAGAAGCCATACAAATGTAGTGTGTGCCCCTATCAGGCTGCAACAAAACAAGCGTTAACAAATCATTCATATACTCATGGTGGTGAGAAGCCTTACAAATGTAGTTACTGCCCTTATCAAGCTGCAACAAAAGGGTACCTTAGTAAACATCTACTCATTCACACTGGTAGGGGGAAGCCTTTTAAATGCAGCCTCTGCCCCTTTCAGGCCGCAACAAATGGAAATTTGAAACGGCATTTATACACTCACACTGGTAACAAACCTTTTAAATGCAGTTCATGTCCATATCAGGGTATAGATAAAGCAGCTTTGAAAATTCATGTTCGTACTCATAGTGGTGAGAAACCTTTCAAATGCAGTTCTTGTCCATATCAGGCGGCAGAAAAATATGCCCTGAAAAAACATATACGTACCCATAGTGGTGAGAAGCCTTTCAAATGCAGTTCTTGCCCTTATCAGGCTGTAACAAAAGTTTCTTTGCGATTACATTTACACCATCATTTTGATGAAAAACCTTTCAAATGCAGTTTTTGCCCCTATCAAACTGCCGCAAAAAACAATTTGAAAATACATTTACGTACTCACTCTGGTGAGAAACCTTTTAAATGCAGTTTCTGTGCCTATCAGGCTTCAACACAACAATCTATTAAGCTACATTCCTATTTGCACACTGGCGAAAAACCTTTGAAATGCAGTTTCTGCCCCTATCAGGCTATTAGAAAAAGAGACTTTGAAAAACATTTGTGCAATCCTACTAAATAAGAAAAAATATTCCGAAGACACTTGTTCAAACTTATTATTGAGGTGTGTATCACTCTGGAAAAAGCCCTACCCTCAATTAAAGATATCAAGAGTAAGAGCCAACAGAAGTGCACGCCTTTCACATTGAGTTATTGCCCTTATAAAGCCGCAACAAAACATTCTATTAAATATCATTCATACTCTGAATGACGACCATAGAGAGTACAACATGAGCCAAACAAGAAAGGAAAATCCAGCAAACAAAATTAATCACCTGGTCTTCATGTGGACCTTAAACTACATGCTAAAACAAGTCCTGCAAATAACAAAGAACTTCTCAGTTTACATCAGCTTGAAGTTTATTGGCAGGTGTGCAGAATGAATACTAAAATCAGATAAACAAATACACCTTCAAGGAAGAGACTCTTTTAAGATACCTAGAAAAAGGCCAAGCATACACATATTTTGGGATTGAAGAGAATGAGTAGATTGATCATAACTTAACGTTCATGGATAACAAAAGCTGCAAGGGTCTATCAAAGGACATGTAAGTCGATTTCCACCTCAACATCCCTTGATAAAATACATCCATAACATCACTTGAAGTTATCAGGCATTCAAGGTTTTCAAAAGCTCAACCATGCAAATACATATTGTTGTTTATAGCTTCCTGGGAGCATATGGAATCTATGCTCCTTCTAACTGCTTGGGAGTTTAAGGGAAAGAGCTTTGATCCTGTGTTGTAGGCCCTTCCAACATTACCAAAATTAAGTGGGTCTGTGCTCTCTATGAGATGTCTTGAGGTACCATATTAGAGTGGAGGAAAATTGCTTCTATGAAAATTTTATACCCCCCCCCCTCCCCACACACACAGACACGCTAGCGCTCCATGCAGTAGCTAGGAAGTGGGGTTCTATTGCAACTTCACCTCAAATAGATCCAAGAGGGGTGATCCTACTACATGATTGTATCCAGGCTATGTGGTCATGTCATATCCACTCTGGAATGACTAACCACTCTTCAACCTTTTTCCCTTGCCTTACATGGTGGCTAGAGTCCAAAAAACAATGCCTAAGTTTATTTAGATATTCAAGATGGCTCAGGAAAGCAAAGATCTTTGTTACTCTCTTCTGCACTTACCAGCAGGTCTAAAGTGTGAGAACCATGCTTTGCTTAAATGATTTAGATCAGTGGTTCTCAGCTGGTTTGGGCTTATGGGCCCTTACAAACTACATTTTTCTTCCACTCCTATAAGTACTATTTTCAGTTGGTACTACACAGATTAACTCAATTTAAAAAAAAGAAATATAAGAATATTAAAACACCCATTTATATTCAAGTAAAATATTATTTATCACAGGAATATAAACATAAGAACTAAACAGTGGCGATCAAAACTTTAGTAACCTTTTAAAATAAATCATATTTCACACAAAAATAAAATCCTTTAGCAAAATCAAAAAATACATCATTAACTCCTTATTTATTCAATGCAATCCTTCTGACTCGTGCAGTTTTCCAAGTGTTTCAATATCAAGGTCAATGATTGTCAGAGAGAAACAAGCAGTTGCCAACTTTTCATAGTTGGTATGGTATTTTACTAAAACCAGACTCAACCAGTTAAGAAGTATGAAAGACGATGAAATTTCCAAATTTTAGTTTGTCACAAAGTAATGGATATTTTATCATAATTTTGCTTCCTGTCCATAAGTTACTGAGTTTATGCTTCAATTTAACCTGAGATTTGAGTACTATGTGACTCAATGAGGCTCTTCTGCAATCTGATATCAACATAAGCTGCATTAATACGAAATAGGTCTACCATCCAACTTAGAATGTCTTTTTCTAGAAGATCTGTGAACCTAACTAGGACATTACTGTAATATTTCTTCAAATGATCAATGTATAAAAAAATATCTTACAACTCACTCTCAATAGTGCAGTGGGGTAGAAATCCAGTATTAATATATTATTTTTTTTAATGTACTTCAACTACAATAATTGAAATTAAATATTGGGATAACTGGAATTTATGCTTCATAGGTTTTGTCCTGTAGCTCCCTTCATGGATTCTGTAGCCCATCAAAACATTCAATAAACTTACACCCTACTCTCATATTTTCTAAGCTTATAGAGCTAAAATTAAACTTACTAATAATAACTATCTGCTTTACATCCTATACTTATTTCCCTTATCATCTATATCATCAGTCTATCCAGGTAGTCTGTAAAAAGCTGCCAAATGTAGTATTCTACTTTTACCTACCCTAATATCTATGCACAGGGACTAAACTTCTTCCCGCTCTATTGAATTATTTAGATTTGAAGCAATGCTATTTCTTATTTAAGTAATTAACCCACCTGAGGTCCTACCTCTTCTTTAACTAATGTACCTATCATAACCACATAGATAAAACTCACCAACATATTCAATTTCACTAACCCATGATTCGATTACATATATTATCTTCATCAACAACATAACTAAATAACTCATCCTTCTTATTTCTAATACTATAAGCATTGGTCTTCTCAGCCCTCCTATCCTTGAAGCACCTCTTTTAGCTTGAATAGCCCTGCAAGTAGGTACCCTGTGGAACCTGTTACACTTGTTACATGGAGGAGCTGGACATCTTCCCGGACTGAGTGCAAACTAGGGAAGTCCTGATGCCCCTGGGTTGATTTGAACACTCTGATGGGGTCTGGAAAAGTTCCCTGTTCCCCACGCAGTACTAAACCTTTATTTTCGTATCATAATTGGCTATTATTTGCATTATTATTTAGTATGATTTTTATATTATTAGTATTTATTAGGATATATTATTATTATGATTGGTATTAATTATTATTACTAGTAGTTATTATTATTTAGTATACCATTCCCATCATTGAGGGTCATAGTATCTACCTTCCATGTGCCCTTTTTCTCTCTAATATGGGTACAAGAGAAGGGGAATGTGGGGGAATGTGTATGGGCCTCCAAGTACAACCTCACACTCCCTATGTGTCAGGGAGGATGAGGTAACACGAGACCCTCCCTTAAACTGGTGGAGGGGTTCCCCTCTCACCATCCACATGCAGCAAAAGCTCTTCCTCTTTTCCATATTTGGAACCGCTCTCGAGCAGCTCCTCCTCTAAAAAGGTGGTTCTCCCCCCCCCCGTACTTTCTCAGGGGCCTCGCCAACCCTCTTCTACCAGAGAGGAGGCTTATTCCTTCCCTAGGCCCACGGGTGCGGGGTTTTCCCCTCACTCCCTTCTGTGGAATCACCCATGGACGACTCCATCTTGCGACCAATGGCAGTTCCCCTTTTTTTATCACAGGCGATTGCCAAGTGTGTAGATAGGCGGCCTAATATCAACGGCTCGTGGTGGAAGCGACTTGATATGCCAACCCCCTTATGGGGGGCGCATCGGCCCTTGACCCCTGCAATCATGTATGTTGACAGTGCGGGGCTCGGCGTGCCTGCCTTCCCCTTTTACCTGATGAAGGTCGGTTCCCCGACAAGAGACTAGACTCCGACTGAAGATAACTCGAATGGTATCCATGATGACTTGGGGGGGTAGGGGGTGGGAATGAGCAGATGGATGGCCCCCTGTCAGATGGACATGGTCCTGGAGGTGACAGCCCCTGATGGCAGGATCTTCCATGTGGTCGAACTTGGGCTCGGTGCCAAACACTGAGTCTGCCCCCTGGCAAGGTCTTTCCTCAGACAGCTCGGGGCCCCTAGAACTCACAAGGAGAAGAGGGACCTTTTCAACCAGCTGGTGCCCCTTTGACAGCTAAGACCTCCATCTCGGAGAAGGATCTTGCTGAGGCCGGCCTAGCTCGTCCTTCCCTGGGCTGAGAGAAGTGGGTTTATTCCTCATTCTCCTCTCAAATAGAGAAAGGGCAGTAAGAAAAAGAATAAGAGAAGCAAGGGTTTCTCTCCCTCTGCGGAGGCCTCGGGGAGGAAGGATGGGATCTGCTTCGGTAAGCCAGCAGGACAAAATCGGCACGCCTGGCCCCTAGACACCCTCAGGTGTGGGGGCTCAGAGAGATACCAAATTTGCAAGTGCGCTGAGTGAAGCCTCTAAACGTCGGAGCCCCTCGTTGAGAGACTACCCGGCGTTTTCTTGCCCGCTGGCTTCAAACGCAATCTTCTTTTTTTTTCTACACTGATGGCAGCATTTTGGCCAAGGCCCACATACTGCATCAGAGGATCGCACTAGCTAGCCTGACTGGTAGAGAGCCGTAGGTCACCAGTTTCTCGGACGGGAGCCTTTGGCGAATGCGTCTGATCTCCGGTGTGACCATGATTCGTGCCCAACGGAGATTTAATGACTCGCAGATGAGTCTGACGCCGCACTATACCATGAACTTCGTTAAAGGAGTGGATTACTCCATACACGATATCAGTTTAGAGCTGACCGACCATGGAGCGGCCAAGGTCGAACGTGTGATGAGAAAAAAAGGTGCGTGTCGATTGGTATCGCTACCGCGTTAAGGCATTTCCGTGCCACTGCGGCGGAGTTGCTACTACTGCCACCGCTTCGGCCATACTAATCGCTCTTGTAGACGTGCAAATTCAGGATTACCCTAAGGTAGTAAGTTGCTCCAAGCACTTACACGACGAATCACTATCGTGTATGGAAAAGTGTGTCAATTGCGGAGAGCCTCACCCCACTTCTTTAAGCATTGTGGTGTGTATGTCCTGGATAAGAATCCAACTCGTTTTAAACCTCTTCTCCTGATGTCAACCTAAGATCATCCAAATGATTCTGTAATCCCCTTAACAAGCCCCCTAAGGGGCTCGGCGATTTGCCTTCATGGCCGCCGTGCTGACTGGACTCAGCGCCACATCCGGCCCCAGCTTAGCCTCTTCTCCTTCCTTCTGACACCCTGTCTCCTAACCTTGCTTCCTCACTTTCTCTACAACCTCTCCAACAACTTCCTCTGGCTGGCCTCTAACTTTCCTGGGGAGATGACCAGCTTTCTCTCAGCCAAACATCCGCATCGAAGCTGAGCTCCGGTTTGGGGTGGTTGGTTTTTAACAACCTGCTTCATCTACACCTACACCTTCCTCACATCCCCTTTCTTTCTCCTTTCACTGTCTATCCATTTTACGTCGTGCCTAAGGTGAACCCGCCATGCCGACGGGCTTCCAGGTCACTAGGCAGGAGGAGTGTCCTCAAATGGCGACAGCTCATTCTGCCGGCCCTGTATTCACCCCTCGCAGAGCGGACTATTGCGTGGGGTGATGAGCGTAGGCATCCCGTGAAAGGCTTAGTTTCACCATGCCCAATGATGAGTTATTACACCAAAATTCTCTCCCTTTACCTTCCCCTACACCATCGCCGGAAGCGCCTTTGTACAGCTCCACTCAAAAATGGAAGTCCCCATCCCCTATGTTTTCTGAGGAGGCCCGCAATATTCATTCTACCGGAGAGGAGGCTTAGTCCTCTCCTATGCCTACGGGCGCAGGGGACTCTCCTTCACCTCCTTGTCTGGAGTCGCCTTTGGACGACTTCCTCTTTATAGCGGCAGTCCTCCCTTTGCTTTTTAAGGAGACTGCCAAGAAAGCAGGCAAGCAGCCCATAATGGACCGCGGCACGATAAGGTCAACCGCCCTTAGGGGGGAAGCAAAGGAAGACATGGCCCGTAAACCCATGCCCTCCAAAACCTGCGAGCGCGTATAATGATCTTACTTGAGGTAACGGTACGTGCCCCCTTCTCTTCCCCAAAGGATGCCGGTTCGCTTTCCAAAGACAAGATGACCAAAGGTACTCGAATGGGACCTGTAATGTCTTGGGGGGGGGGGGGCACATGGAGGCCCCCCTTGAGGTGACTCAGTCCCAGAGAGGATCCTCTATGAGGTCGAACACGGGCCCCGTGCTAAGCACAGAGTTCGTGTCCGCCCCTAGGTAGGCTCATCCTCAGATGACTTTGTCCCCGAAGCCTCACAAGGAGAGGGGGGGGAGATCTCCACCGGTCAGTACTCCTGTGACAGGCAGGACCTTCTCCATTTGGGAGAAGGCTCTTGCCGAGGCTAGCCCATCTGGCCTAAGAGCTCCCACCGGCAGAGAAGAGAAACGGATTCATTACCCACCCTCCTCTCCAAGAAAAAAAAATAGGAAAAAGACTGGGGTAGCCGCGTCGACGGACGGGGCCGCTGCCATTTTGGTAAGCAACGAAGTGAAGATCGGCACCTCCGGCCCCGGCGCTTCCCCGGGTGAGGAGTCTTTGATCAAGACGATAATACAAGTGCGCCGAGGGAGCCTCGATTATGTCGGGACCCCAATTCAGAGGTTACATTGGGTTTTCGAGCCTGCTGGCTTCAAACGCTTCTTCCTTATTTGCTCCACTGATGGTAGCATGTTGGCTAAGGGGAACATGATTCATCAGAGGAGAGCTCTAGCTAGTATGATTTGTAGAATGCCGAAGGTGACCCTTTTCTCGGAGGCAGGCCTTTTTGTGAATGTATCGAATCCATCCGAGGCGGCCATGATTAGTGCCCTTCGGACACTTGAGGTCACGCTAGTGAGTGTGACGCCGCACTCTACCATGAACTTTGCGAAAGGAGTAGTTCATGCGAGGGAACTCGGAGACTATTCCATAAATGACAACAACTTAGAGCTATCCGACCATGGGGCGGCCAAGGTCGAATGTGTGAGGAGAAAACAGGAAGTGGCCTCAAGACCCACCCCTACACTCTTCGTCACGTTCGACCGTGACAATCTCCCTGAGTCGGTGCTTTCCGGTTGGTATCACTACTGCGTGAAGGCATTCGTGCCACTTCCGCAGAATTGTTAGTACTATCACCGCTTCACTCATACTTACCCGAAGTCTCTATGTTGCTCCAATCTTGCCCGCGATAAGTCCAAATCATATGTGGCCAAGTGTGTCAATTGCAGAGAGACGCACCCTGCTTCTTCGAAGCGATGTGGTGAGTATCTCCTTGAGAAGGAAATCCTGGCCGCTCAGGCCTGGATGGTCTCTCATTTCGCGAGGCTAAGGAGTCGGTCCTGGTGTGCCCGGCTCTGCCTTGGATGTCTTTATTCACACTCAGCCCGGGCTAAAACCAGGGTTTTCCCTTACCACAGCGTGACCGTTTCTCGTAAAGCTAAACGGCCGCGCGCCTCCACCAAGTCGTTAGACTGAGAGCAGGCAACACCACTAAAGTTGGTCGTGAGGACATCTTCCGCTGCTCCTAACGGTTCGAGGAGGAGGGAAGAAAAGACTTACATGGCGAGCCCAACCTCCCCCGATAAGCCCTCTAAGGCTACAGTGCATTTTCCGGCAACAGCGCCCTGAGTTCCGCCTCTGGAAAGCGTACGTCTATTCACGCTAGGCCTGGATGGCTTATACCTTCAGTGGAATTGCCGCGGTCTCCGGGCTAACTGGGAGGAGCTGCAGAGGCTCTTCTCCCCCCGTTTTCCGTTAGCTATCTTTTTGCAAGAGACCATGCTGGACGCGTGCCCTACCACCACGGGATGAGGGCCGGGCAAGAGGATGCGCGATTTACACCTGGCGTTATGTCCACGTTCTTCTCTTTGCTTTAGATACCTTTCAGGCAGTAGCTGCACCTGAATAGGAGGTATACTGTTATTTCCGCGTATATTCCACCGTCAGCCAACTTCGACGCTGGGGACTTCTGCCGCGTCGTGGCAGGGTCCACGAGGCCCTTTCTCTTGCTCGTAGATCTGAACGGTAGATAACCCCTCTTGGGAGACTACTCTATTAATCCTCGGGGTCAAGTCCTTGCCGACCTGTTCGACGAGCTTGAGATGTTTGTTCTAAATGTGGATGAGTTTACGCATCACTACACGAGAACCGCTTAATTTCCCTGCATCGGTCTATATGTGTGCTCTCTGGATGCTCAGCCTGATTATGGGTTGGGGTAGCGATGACCTCCCATAGTAGTTATCACTTTCCCATTCAAATATCATTTTTTTGGCCGCTGCCACCGAGAGCCCACCCAGGCTGTTCTTGGCGGGCCTTCGGTAGGCCGCATTTCAGGAAATGACTGATTTCTTTATTTCAGTTGATGAATTTATGTTAATAGATGAGGCCTTCAGTTCTTCTTCGGCAACCTCATCGCCGTGGACATAACTACTATTCAGAGAATGTCTTGCAGTTTTCCACCGACTAGTCCGGTGGTAGTCAGCCGAGATTGAGACGGCTTTCAAACAAGTGTTATGCCTACATGCGCTATAAGCGAAACCCTAACGATTTCACTGTCGCTTAATTTCGTCGAGCTATGGGTAGGTTCCGGTATATTTCGAAGCACTCCTGCTGTTCTTCATGGCGGGCACACGTGTCTTCACTTAACCAGAAGATCCCTCTAGCGGAGGTGTAGAAGCGATCAAAAGGATTCGGGGCCAGTTCCAGCAGGACCCCCCATCCCGTTCTCCAGCATAAATGGACCGCAATCTCGGACCCCGCGTCCGTGGCAGAATCCTTTGCGAGCGCATTCTCTAGCCGGGATGCTGCTCCACCATCATTCAATGGGCGTCCTGATGTCGCGGCAGGCCATCGACTGTAATTTGGCTCCAGAGGGGGATAACCATCAACGACAGGTTTACATTAAGCGAGTTGCCTTCCGCTCTCGCTTCGTGCGCGGACACTGCCCTTGGTCTAGACGATGTCCCCTACGCCATGCTTCGACACCTTGTTGAGCAAGGCATGGCCCTTCTGTTAGATTTGTTCTAGAGGATCTGGGTAGAGGCTATCCTCCCGGATTCCTGGAGAATCGCTACCAGGGAGATATAATTCTACCCCGGTCGGTTTACGCTCAATCTCTCTTAACTTCCTGCGTGTGCTATTTGATGGAGAAATTGTTGATTAGCCTTTTTTTTCTGGACAGCGGAGGCCATCTGTCTTCTTCATAGTGCAGCTTCTGCAAGTTCAACTCCACGTCGGATGCTCTGCTCCGACTGGAAAATGCCGTCTGTGAGGCCTTTCTTCGCAGACACTACTACACCATAGTGTTCTCGATCTGGAGAAGGCATATCATACATATGACGTTATGGTATCATGGAGACTCTCCATACGTTGCGGTGGAGTGGACACCTCCCTATCTTTAGATCTGAATTTCTGTGAGATTGTCTATTACGCGTACGGGTGTTGGAGCCCTCTCTTGGCCAATGGAGCAGGAAGAGGGTGTCCCGCAGGGGAGCGTCCTCAGTGTCAAACTCTTTGCCCTGAGCTTCAACGATATCACCTCGGTGCTGTCAGAAGTTCTCGCTACGCTTTACGTGGACGACCTTTTGATCTATAGGGCGCGGCCGAGATGCCAACTTTGGAGCTTCGACTCAAACAGGAATTGAACTGTTTCTCTCGCTATGTCGAAGATCACAGGCTTCTGTGTTCCTTGCCAAGGAATAAAGTGATGCACTTCTGTCGTCATCCACGGCTCCACCCTGACCCAGACGTGTTTCTAAATGGTAGTGGTAGGCTCGCACCGTACCCTTTGTCTTGTATTCGACCGATGCCTCACCTGGGAGGCTCATATTCGCAGCCCTAGGGGAGGTCTTATACTCGCGCCATGGATATTCTTCGTTCTATGACGTTCAGCGCTGATAGGGCTACTGCTTACTTTTCTATAGATCCTTTGTTCGTTCGAAGCTCGACTAGGAAGGCGAGTTTTATGCATCCGCAGCCGAGTATGTATTGTGGAACGTAGAGTCTATCCACCACATCGGCCTTGGCTTGGCGACCAGTGCCTACTTGTTGATGCTGGGGAGATGTCATTCGCTTTGCGCTGTGCACAGTACATTATTTGCCTGTACGCGCGAGCTCGGCGCCCCTTTCCGGCACCAACAGCTCTCGCTGCAGCCGCAGCTGATCTTGACGCTGCCTTTGCCGCCGAGAGACGCCAGTCATACCAAAAGGGCTTAGGGCTAGGAAGCTCCTCCGAGAGCTAGGTATAGCTCTCCGGCCGATGGCGCGTCCCTGGTTATTCCCAGAACGACACCCTGGTTGGTATCACCTTTGGCAATTTGACGCCAAGCCTCTGCTCCCAAAGTTTCTAAAGCGCAGGAAGTATTACGTTTGGCTTTTTTGGAGCACACTTCATGTCACGCTGGAACCGTGCCAGTGTATAGGGATGGCTCTAATTCCCAAGGGGAGGTCGGTTTCCACTCCGTATCCCCTCTGTTTGATATCACCCGGGCTCTATCAGGCACTGCCTCTGTCCTCTAGGCCGAACTGATTGCAATACTCCGCTCGCTACTGGAGATAACGCAACGTGTTGGGTTCGGAGAACGGATTGTGATATATAGCGCCTCACAAAGCGCCGTGAGTGCTCTCGTGGTATTGGAATCTCCGCATCCTTTGGTTTGTAATATCCGTGACGCCATGGTCTTGGCGAGCCATACAGATATAGAAATTATCTTATGCTGGGTACCTGGACCTGTAGGAATTGCGGAGAATGAAGGCGCCAAGGTGTCTGCGAGGACTGTGCGACCAGACCAGCGTTTTGCTCTTCCTCACACCGATTACATTGCAGGAATGCGGGCTGCCCTCCGGTCGGTTTGGCAGAGAAGATGGTCAACGGGAAATTAAAGTTACGTGCCGTTGCGCGGTGACTGTTCCCATGAACCTGCCTCCCAATGCCGCGATGGCTTCAGGTTACTTTCCTTCGTCTCCGAATTGCACACACTCGCGGGATGCCACCCCATTTGATGGAGCGCTCGCTTGCTCCTTATTGGGAAGATTGAGTTTTCCCACAGACTATTCGGCTAATTTTTGATGAATATCGCAGTCTGGATGATCTTCTCGCACGTTACATGTCCCAGTATCTGGACGAGTAGGGTCGCTACTGTTTGTTCATTGTCCACGCGACGAGTTCGTTCACACTGACTTGTGGATTTTACGACTTTTGGGGAGGAGGCTGGCCTCCTACACTTTATTTGTCACTGGTGTCTTTTTTATAGGCCACTTGTTCCTGCCTCGGCGACAGGCGTGCCTATCCCCGACGCTGGCATGAGTTTCCTTCTTGTAATCTCTTGGTTTTGTTTTTATCGGTATTCGTTATATATTGTTATTTATTTTGAATACCTCCTCCTTCTCTGGGATCTTTTCTTCAGGGGTGGACCCAGAGAGGCTCCGGCCTTCTCGTGGAGATGGGGGTCAGCCCTGGGCCCCTTAGGGGACCCATGGTTCTGCCAACAAGACGTTTAACATGCCCCTCTTTCTTTCGCCCTTTATTACGCTCTTCCACTGCCCTCTATTTCCCCCTCTTCCTTCACTTATCTAGTGGTCCTTATCGATACCCGACCTCTGCTCGTTTAATGGATTGATTCCGAATTGTTCTTTCATAAAGGTGAAAGAGGCTGGGCATCTCCACCGCCTTCATCTACCGAATGCCCAAGGAGAAACCCATCGTTGGCCCCTTTTCTCCGTGCATAGGAGAACTCGGGCAGCATCTTAGGTTTCAAAAAATGGTGTAGTGGATCCGTATCCATTCTCCAAGAGGACATACCGGACGTAACTGATTGTATAGTTGCAGTAGTGCCAGGCCCTTGTAGGCCTCCATGGTGGGGAGCTCCGAGGGAGAATGCGAAGTTTTTTTCTTTTTGCAATGGCTAGCCATAAACCAAAAACCTCCCCTTCTCGTAAGGGTTCTCGTGCCAAATGTTCCTTAGCTCCCCTTTCAGCATTCCCTGGCTCGTCGGACCCCTATTCCAACGAAGTAGACCCAGATCTTTATTATCCTCGCTTTCTTGTCATGAATTCATCATCCGACATCCCACTTGCAAAAGTCGATGTGTTTGATGTCAAGGAATCTTTTGAGTCCCGCTGTGGTGAACCTCGCCGGATGTGGCCAAGAGAAAGTGGTGATGATGTAGTCGAGGTGTCCTCCCACTCTCAACACAACCTTGTGCGAAATCTATCTTCGATAGCTGAAATTCCAATAACTGTCTCGCCTCATCCGCGTCTGAATTTTCTCAAAAGTTGTCGTCCGTTCAAACGAACTAAAGGACTATGACCCCATCCGCCTTCAGAGTAAGATCAGTACCCAACGTGTCACATACGTAAACAGGGTAACTAAAACATTAGGCTCCACTAAAGTCCCAACCGCCACACTGATTTTAACATTTGAACGACAAGAACTGCTGCAGTATATTAAAGCTGGGTACCTCCGTGTACCGGTAAGTCCCTACATCTAACTACCCAGACGCTGCTTCAATTGCAATCAATTTGGACATGTTGGCCGTGCCTGTCGGCACCCTCGCTCCTGCGTGAATTGTAGCTCTGATTACCATGGCCCCGAATGCACCAAAACACCCCGCTGTGCCAACTGCGGAGGTACCCACAGTGCTGCGTCAACACTCTGCTCTATATTTTTATATGAAAAGGAAGTGCTCGCTTTGCGCGACTCCCTACGTCTAGATATAAGAGAGGCCTGCCAGCGTGCCAGAGCACAAACCTCGCCACTCGACCGGCTCTTCTCTGACTTTTTACGTGGCGCTGGACGAAACCGACCATCACGCGCAAGTTCCAACCATCCTGAAGCACTTCACCCTAGATTCACTCGCAGCGTCAAAAGCATTCCGAATATGCAGTCGAAGCATCGCTCTCACACCGAGATAACCAATGTAGCCCCCCCTCTCTCCAGCAGCTCTAGCTGGGAGAGACGCTCAGGGTGAGACACTTGAAGACATCAGACGCTATTTGAAAGAATCCTCAACATCGACCAGTGAAGGTTCATCCACCCGGCCCCGAGACCAAAAGCCCAGTGGTAAGAGGAAGGATTTTTCACCTGGGTCATCGACCACCAATAAGCGGGCAGCCTCTGGAGCTGACTCAGCCGAACCCCGAGAATCTTCAATGGACTCCTCCCCTATGGCTGAACATTCTATGCCCTTAAGTCCGTCCCGCCTTTCATATGACTTAGGCCCCATCCTGATCCAAACGATGGTAGATATACACCCAGCTCCACACACCTCGGTCAGATCATCTTTTCTTTCTGCTTACCCTTCAACCCAAGATCCGATGGAAGCAGTTGATACTCCAACATCACCAATCGCAGCGGTTGGACCAACTCATCAGACACCGAAAATACCATCGACCCATGTTTCCGGATCTACCAGCCGAAAATCACTTCTTGATCTTCCTTTTCCGCCAGGTTGTGAGCCGGAATTACAATCAAGGGCCTGGGTCGGTTCTCCAAAACCCACAAAAAAAAAAAAACAGTTACTGCTCCATCTAGGATCTCTTCCCCTGCAAAAGCAGGCTCCTCAAAATCAGCTCTCCTTCTCCCACCTCTTTGGGACGAACCTCAAATACAATATCGGCCTCAAAGGAGAAAAGGCTATCCACAGTGGTATCTAATCGTCGCACATAATATCTTCCATTTTACAATGGAATTGTCAAGGCGTTCTTCCAAAGTGGGAAGTACTCAAAATTCTTTGGACGACTATCTAACCCGCTGTTATTTGTCTTCAGGAGAATAAACTGGGTATACGGCCCTTTCCGCCGGTACCCGGCTTTTTCACTTTCAACTCTATTGCTCCTGCTAGAAGCTTCTCTCATGGGGGGGTGTCAATCATTGTATATTCATCCCACCATGTTTCTCCCATCTCCCTACATACTACCCTCCAAGCTGTTGCCGTGAGGGTTTTTCTTACTAAGCTTTTTACCGTTTGCTCTATTTACCTACCCCCTTGTTTATCATTGTCAAGACCCGACCTTTTAAAACTTATAGACCAGTTGCCCTCCCCATTCTTATTCCCAGGAGATTTTAATGCCCGTCACCCATACTGGAGTGACATCACTCGAAATGCCAAAGGCAGTCTTTTAGAGTCTCTTTTATTATCTGACTTTCTTTGTGTCTTAAATACTGGCGATTTTACCTCTTATAATGTCCAGGCGGACTCCTTTAGCTGTGTTGACCTGTCTGTTTGTTCCCCGGATTGCTTCACGGAATTTCGATGGTCAATTCTTGCCGAGCTCCATGGGAGTGACCACTTCCCTATTGTCTTGTCGGCCCTTCAAGTTAGCCCTCATACAACCATGCCTCTTAAGTGGGACTTAGATCATCCAGATTGTGAAGCTTTCCAAGAGGCGTCCTTCACAAATGCATCCTTGGGGACCTTCAATGGAGTGGACGCGACCGTAGAATACTTTACATCGACTATCTACAATGCAGCAACACAGACCATCCCACGTAGGCGACCTGCCACGGGCCGTTCAACCGTGCCCTGGTGGATCTAGACATGTGCAACAGCTATCAAAAACTACAAGTTAGCCCATGCCCGATTCCGAAAGAACCCAACTTTGTGGGTTCTTTTGGAAGAAAGATCCCACAAAGGCGAAACCTCGGAGTTCGCCTTTCTAGTGGAGCCTTCCGTACTTCTCCTGTCAACAGCCTTTACTGCGAGAGTTGGGTACTCCCTTTTCACTACCATAGACTTTAAATCTGCATGCGATACCTCTGCCGAGTACAGTAAGCCCCTGTATCAGAGGTCTACAGATGCCAGTATGCTGCCGAATCAACGGCGGCTTATGATAAGTTGCCATCTTTACCCCGTATAGTGTATGGTTATCAATTTGATTTATCTTATCTTCGGTTAATAAATCAGCCTAGATAGCGTTTCGAAAACCATAACTAGAAATTTCGTTTGATCGAAGATGTTTGCCGTTAGCTTTAGACTAATCCCAATCGATCCAACCCGCTTCCTGCACTAATCCGGAGGTGAGAAATCAAAGGAGAATGTAACGGATTGTATGTATAGTCCTTTAATAAAAAAAAAATACACTATTTACAAAAATATAAGTAAATATGCACCCAATGAGCCTATATTATATATATATATATATATATATATATATATATATATATATATATATATATATATATATATATATATACACAAAAAAATCATTCTTGGAACCCAATCAATCAAAAAATATATATATTACTACTAAGAGTCAGCAAATACAAAAAGGGACAACCAAAACAAGAGACAACAAAAAGAGGAGTTTTCTTACGTGGTACCACGGTTTACAATTTGCCGGCCTCCCCGGGGAAAAATCTTGTCGGCAGTCACTCTTGTGACAATTTGGGTGTGCGTTCTTATGGTGCCTGCTGCCAACTACTATTTGAAGACTTCTTAAATTTTCTTTACATTTCTCCAAAATATTTTCATTACAGTCGCTCTTGCAAAATGCAGGCAATGTTTTTGTTTGTTTTTTCCTTCTTTTTTTTTATTCTGGTACTTGAATGCTGTCTCATAAAATCTTTAAAATTTAGTAGCTAAGTAAAAAAAAAACATGAGATGTTAAATAACCTTATTCATACAACATGAAATCAAATACATATGTACAAAAGAAAATATAATAAAAAAAACCATTCCCACTCACACACACACACATGCTTACAGAAGGAGGGCGAGTGTATTGGGAAAAAGGGTGGGAGAATGGCCCCTTATACACACACTCACATTCGCTCCACCACAATGCGACAGCGAAGTAAATTTTAGAATAAAGACTTTGGCATTAAGAAAGACAATTATATAAATATATTTATAAAATTCAACGAATGTACAGAGATGAGTAGGTTATGTAAATATGGTGAATAATATGGTGAAACAATAAAGAATGAATGATAGAGTAAATAATAATATAGTAATATAGAGTATAATAGAGTACCTTTGATATAGTAAATAATATTGAGTTGTAAGTAATATAGTGTAGTAATTTAGAGTATTTTAAAGTATCTATAATGGACTGTGAATTAAGACTGCAAGGGTAAGTAAAAATAATTAGGACTTACTCTCGTATTGTCGTTTGCAAAAAAATGTAAGAGTGGAATTAACTCAGTATGATTTATTTGGAGGTAAATGAATAATTGTAGAACGAATGGTTACATACCTTTAGACGACGAGAACGGCGAGTCAAATGGGAAGGTTCGCGTGCTTATTTGGTCGAGCTTGGAACGTGTGTTTGTTTGTTTGTGTGTGAAATTTAAGAGATGTTGTTTGGAACAGTATACGTTAATTGAATTGACAAGTAAAATAAATGAATTAATTAATTATTAAGTTTAACATAAATGATTTGATTTACAAAAGTTGAAGTAATTTAATTTTGAAGATTAAATAGACAAAGTTAAGTAAAATGATTAAATTAACAGTTAAAGTAAAATAATTATATGATTAAATTAACAAAGTTAAAGTAAAATAATTAAATGATTAAATTGACAAGTTAAAGTAATGCATAATGAATTTTTCATAATAATGGATGTGTATACATATTTGAGTTTTCCAGGAGGTTTTTATTATAGGAATGCCCAGAGGCATTGCTATAACACTCCCCCCCTAAGGAGGTTACCCCCCCCTTTTTACTATTTTGAGATTATAAGTCCGAGTACCGACGAGGCCTCCTGACGACGCGAACGGAGCGTGTGACATTGCCATTGGTTTAGGCTGCGGGTACGAGTACACAGATTTGCTGTGGCAGTGACATTAGCGTTGAACGAGGCACTGGCACGAGAGAAGGTCGATGGAGCGAAGGTGATCCGCTTGCTGGTTCCTTGCGAGATGGCGTCAAGCCGGATGTGGGAGTCTTGAATCCCGTTGTGCGCTGACGGAGTGACCAGTGGGGGAGAGATTTGCTCCTGACTAACCACTTCTTCGGACGAGGGTTCCTGCAACAAAGGAGGAGGAGGCAGCAAAACGGAAAGTGGAATTGGAGAGGCTTTAGTTAAAAAGATGGGGTTTAGGTTGTTTTGGGGGATTACTGGACCATAGTAGGAGGAGAATGAGGGGATTGGGGTTCTAGACTAACATTTTCGGTATAAGCGGGATTTAGGCGGTCGATAGAGACAGTAGCTTGCCTGGTGCCAAGCTTTAGGACGAAGAATTTTGTCTTCCTAGGGATAACGAGAAAGGGTCCGTCATAGATCAGCTGTAACGAAGTGAAAGCTGAATCGCGACGGACGAAGACAGGGAGCATGTTGTCATCTTCTTCGGCACGAAGGTTTTATAATTAGCAGGCACTCTAGGAGCAGTTGGCTTAATTTCAGCCATCACCCGTACAAGGTTATGTACGTATGAAGAAGGATCTAGGTGAGAAGGTAGAGGTCGGTCAGAGGAAGAAAAAAATTGACCGGGTAGACGAAGTTGGGTACCATAAACTAATTCCGTTGCAGAGCAAGCCAAATCGTATTTCAAGGAGGAGCGAATGCCAAGGAGAATCAAAGGTAGCTTGTCCACCCAAGTTATGTTTGGATCGGTGGAGCGTAAGCTTGCTTTGATGGTCCGATGCAAACGTTATACCTTAGAGTTACTCTGGGGGTGGTAGCTTGTAGTACGAAGGCGAAAGGAGCCAAACACTGACATGAGTGCATCCCTTTGGTGGGACTCAAACTGGCTACCATGATCAGTCATGATCGTTAAGGGAACACCAAAGCGAGCAACCCATGTTGAGACGAAAGCTCGAGTGACAGTGGAAGTCTGATGTCCGAGAGAGGAACCGCTTCTGGCCAGCGAGTAAAACGATCGATCATGGTGAAAAGATAACTTACTAGATCGATGTGAACGGCGTCAAAACGTGACGAAGGAAGAGGAAAAGACGCCAGAGGAGCTTTTGTGTGGCGCTGGACTTTAGCACGCTGGCATGGCAGGCATGAGCGAGTCCATTTGGCCAGTCGGCATTCATACCTGGCCAACGAAGCGTTGTGACACGAGCTTGCGAGTGGCATTGGCCAGGATACGAGAGGCCATGAATTTGGTCGAAGATGTGCTAACGGTAAGCGAGAGGAATGAGAGGACGAGGACAGTGAGGAATTGAATAGTCAACCAGGATGCGTCTGAAAAGACTGGCATGCAAGTCAACCTTTGCGAACAAGGAGTTGAGAAGAGTGACGCAATGTTTCCGTGTCTTCATCTTGTTCCTGGGCAAGCGGTATTGTTGAATGATCGATGGGTGCAGTGTAGGAGAGTTGCGTGCCCGAAATCGATGAAATGCGAGAGCGCGGGTCCGGTACGACGTTTGAAGAACCAGGAACGTAGCGAATATCGTTCGTCATCTGCAGGATGAAGTCAAGATGACGAGTATCAACTGCAGTGTGTACTGACGAAGTACTACGAGACGAACATGCACCAACCAACGGCTTATGGTCAGTAAAAATAGTAAATTCACGCCCTTCCAAATGATGGCGGAAGTGGCGGACAGCGAGATATATTCCGAGGAGTTCTCGAGAGAACGTTGAATATTTCTTTTGAGAGTTTGGAAGAGCGCGAGAGAAGGTTGCAAGAGGTTGCCATTGGTCACCAACTTTCTGCTGCAAGGTTGCACCTACGTGGGTTGAGGATGCATATGAGGAGACGCTGATGGGGGTTCCTGGAGAAGGATGAGCCAATTCCACAGCGCGGGCAATAGCCTCTTTGGTGCGAGAGAATGAATTGCACGCCTCAGCAGACCATTCAAGAAGAGAGGTTTTTTTGGTGTTGGTGAGCATAGAGTTGAGAGGTTGCATGACCTGGGCACATTTAGGGATCAATCTGTGGTAGAAATTGACCATGCCACAGAAACTCCTGAGTTGTTTGTTGAATGTAGGACGAGAAAAGTTTCGCATCTCGGTAAATTTATCTTCGAGTGGGCTAATCCCTGCACTCGAGACATGGTACCCTAAGAATGAGAGTTGCGGGACACCAAAGAGGCACTTGGAGGTGTTTAGTACGATACCGTACTCCTGAAGTCGGGAAAAACTTGGCGAAGGTGAGAAAGGTGTTCCTCCAGCGAGGAAGATGATATTAGGAGGTCATCGATGCAGCAAAATACAAACGGAAGACCCCTAAGGACTTGATCAATAAAGCGCTGGAAAGTTTGCCCAGAGTCACGCAATCCATATGGCATCTTGACCATTTCAAAAGCACCAAACGGAATAGTTACAGCGTTGAGAGCTCTGTAATCCCCAACTGCTCTGAATTCTCCCGGCGTGGATTTGGGCACAATGTGAAGTGGAGAGGCCCACGGAGAAGAGGAAGGCCTACAAATGCCTGAATCAATGCCTGAATACAGGACCTTCTGTTGTCTCGATCCGATGCACCACACTATGTTTAATGGGCCTGTCCTTCGAAGGTAGAAGGGTAAGCTCAGGAACTCCTGAAGAAGGCGCTGAAACGGTGGCTCGGTGGACGGGAGATGAATAGAGAGGAGGGAACACTGAGAATGTGAGTACGAATCTGAGACAGTGAGGAGTCGACAAGCTTGCGTTGTCGAGAATCGACCAGGACGTCGTGAGCCGAAAGAAAGTCGAGGCCCGCCCAATATCGGACAATCTACCTTGGCTATGAGGAAAGTCCATCGAAAAACCCGACGGAGACCGAGTGAGACTTGAAGGTTACTCCTTCCATAGGTCCTAATATTGGTCGAATTGGCTGCCTTCAGAACTAAATCTGAAGGGGCAGAAGCTTTGTCGTCCTTAGAAATTGGTATGACACTGCATTCACCACCAGTGTCCACCAGGAATGAAAATTCAGAAAGTGGGTCAAAAATACGAAATGGAGAATTTGAAGTTTGAGGATTCGGAGAAAATAATTGAGTTGGGTGAAGTGAGAAAACTGGAGGATCTGAGGAATGAAGATTTGATTGATGTGCGAGAAGTGGAGAGTTGAGATTAGGTGGAGGTGGAGTTACTAGTTGTAAATATGAGCAAGGCTGTTACATTTTGTGGCTTGTGCACCATATTTTTTATGATACCAGCACCACTGAGTTGGATTAGTGGAAATGGAAAAATTATGCTTCGGGATAAGACTACTTGGCGCAGTATGTGAAGAAGCATAACTGTGGCTACAAGGCTGTGTACAGTGTACAGCGTTGTGCCCGTACCTTTGATGATACCAGCATAGGCCCTGATGGTGTGGAAGATAGTGAGAAAAGTTGGAAGAATGAGGGTAAATATTTTGCCGTCTCACATCTCTTGCATCGGGATGCCCTCGTTGGTCTCTCTTTCGTGAACCAGAGCGGGACCTACGCCTTCGATCGCCAAGCCCGTGCCCGTGCCCGTGCTTGCTCTGTGGCTCACGCTACAGCTTTAACCGCTGGATGTCGGCTTCCATCATCCGTATGGAAGCCTCAAGGTCTCTCGATAGGAAAGATGGAACCCTTGAATGCTCGGCCCGTTCGTCAGAGTAGCTCGACGTGCCTCGAACCTGCGAAATTGAAGCATTATTAAATTGGCCGTTGCCCTAATTCACGTAAAGACTTTTATACAATTTATCTGCGGCTGCAGCAACCTCACCAATGCTCGTGGGGTTCGAGCTTAGGATTAATGGCCTAATTCCCTCGGGGACTCCTCTCATGAAAATTTCGGTGAGGAGAGGGCTAAAAAGATCGATGTGAACACCTTTTACTCTGATAAGGTCCTTCAAATGAGACAAAAAAAAGGACTCTTATCTCCCATTTCCTGAGTATTCAGGAGCTCTCTCAGGTCATCAATTTTAGACCTACCATATGTATTGAGAAAAGCCTCATTCAGGCCGTCTAAAACATCCGCCTGTTACCCGTTAAGTAACACTTTCCTGAACTGAATAAAGGTACTTATGGGTAAGCGCTGGATGATGGCCGATACTTTCTACTCCTCAGTGATGTTTTGTGACTTAAAGAGGAAGGATGAGAGTTCTAACCATGCAATTGGATTTGCAGGATCATTCACGGGAAGAGAGAGGTACGCATGTGGCTGTCTATGCGCAGACGGTTGGGCATTATGATGAGGTTGGGCGCTAACTGATGTCCTTAGTTGATGTGTCTGGTCCATTATAGACACTGTTTAATGTATATTTGTGCCAGTTAAATGAAGGAGTTTACGTGAGAAGTAGCTGTGGCTGTGTGCACGTGTGTGTGTGTGTGCGTAAATTGGTCACGAGCACAGGAATAGGAAGAAATTAAAAGTAATTGAGAAATAAAGGAAATTATCCACTCGTTAAATATAGGGGATAATATTAAATTAAAATTGAGATTAATTATGATAATTAGAAGGATGATGCTAAAGATTACACGTGATATGAAAAAAATTGAACACGTGAGACAAAAATGTTCCAGCGAGGATTGGGAAACGAAATTTAAGCGTGGAGTCAGAATGATTTTAACGTTTAAACTTATTTATTGATTGACGGGAGATTACTAAACTTCAGGCACCAATTTTATAGTGTATGGTTATCAATGTGATTTATCTTCGGTTATTAAATCAGCCTAGATAGCGTTTCTGAAACAATAACTATAAATTTTGTTTGAACGAAGATGTCTGCCGTTAGCTTTAGGCCTGATGCGACAGCGAAGTAAATTTTGGAATAAAGACTTTGGCATTAAGAAAGACAATTATATAAATATATTTATAAAATTCAACGAATGTACAGAGATGAGTAGGTTATGTAAATATGGTGAATAATATGGTGAAACAATATAGAGTGAATGATAGAGTAAATAATAATATAGTAATATAGAGTATAATAGAGTGTCTTTGATATAGTAAATAATATTGAGTTGTAAGTAATATAGTGTAGTAATTTAGAGTATTTTAAAGTATTGCATAATGAATTTTACATAATAATGGATGAATATACATATTTAAGTTTCCCAGGAGGTTTTATTATAGGAATGCTCAGAGGCATTGCTTTCAACCTAACTGATAATAGATATACCACAGACCCGATAGGTTCCTCCCCGCATTCAGATTATGAGAAGAGAAGTCACGCCCTCTTAATGACGGTAGTATATATAGACTGACAAAAACATCTCTGTGACGATTCATAATTAATTGAGTCAGAAACAGGAACCCAGATTCAAGAATTATTATTATTTAAAAGCTTTTTGAGTCAGACAAAACTCGACGGTAAGACTTAAACCGCCTTCGCCCGACACTCACAATCTGGTAACCCATTGTCACGTAAAGGTGGTACGCCTTCCGTAACAATTAGCCAATCGGCATACCACAATAAACCGGTTACCTATAGCTCACCTCTATAAACAGGTGGTGAGAGACCATTGACTGGTGACCCCTTCAACCGTAAAGTAAGGTAAAGACAAAAAAAAATATGGACTCATCGGACTATCACCAAACAAGACAAGGAAAGGTGGAAATCGTGAAGACGAGCTCAATCAAGCGACTTATATTTAATGAGACGGCAGTTTTAGGTTGGTTTAAGATTGTAGAAGCCCATTTTTTTTAGATCGCGAATAAACAAGGTAGACAATATTTTTTCACGTCCTGGCTGCACGACTTCCGAGACTGTCGAGCAACTTCCGGCTACAGATTTGTCTAGCCAAAATTACCAACTCCCAACGATCGAGGTAATTTGGCTCTTCGAGAGAACGAAACCGAAGCTTTTTGAGAAGCTCGCAGCCTCCTCCACTCTCACTAGTTGACCTTTAACAAACCTGGAGGCACTGCGGAAAACAACTCTATAGGTAGGAGTTGGTGAAGAACTCGTGAGGCACAAATGTATTCAATCCCTGACACCAAACATCGCGCCCATAATCGCCACGCAGAAGGACCTATCCATGGCTGCCAGAGGAAATAATGGCATTTTATAGGGCACAGTGTCTTTGTATTAATATTAGCACTGATACAATAAATCATAGTGCCACTTGTTTTCCCGATTTGAATGTTCTTGACTTAAATAATATATGTGATATTCATATATATACGGGAAAAATACGGGATTTTTTTTTAATATCTCATCTGGCGACTGCCTTCTAGGGCATAAGTCGCCGTAGTCAACCTAGCCTAAATCTAGGCTATATTACCCCCCCCCCCCGAAAAAAAACCCAGCAAAAAACAAACAAATTTAAAAAATGTAAAACAAGCTCCATCGACGGGGGAAGGCCCACCCTCCCCCGGCGAAGAAGAATGCGATCCATAGTCAAATATTAAATATCGGGGAGAAAGCCGGCCTCTCCAAAAAGTCTACAGGTCAGTGTGCACGAACTCGTCCTGGGTACAAGGGACAGGCGGTAGCGACCCCGCCATCCCGGTAGCGAGACAGGTAACGTGCGTGCACATCACCCAGACTTGGACATTCAACGAAAATGCGCTGAAGGAAAAATACGGGAAGTGCGCTCTCATTGCCTAAAAGTGTTTACCCAAATGGAAACTGTTCTAACTTTGTACCACGTAATGACAAATATAATGCCAATAGTATAACGATAGGACTGCGACCTCTTCCCAGGAACCAAAGACCTGTAGTATGCCAATCCATTTTGTATTTCGGTGAAAGGACGAAATTCTGCATGCCTTGGTGCAAAATAGCCGAAAAGAGGGGAACACGTTCAAATGCAACCGTCCTCCAGACCATCTTCGTCAGCCCCATCGGAAAACTAGCACAACATGCCAGTGCAAGTGCGACCGCTGTTATGCCGCCTGTATTCATTGCTGCCGTAAAAGAAAATAAATTAAAGTGCGAATTATTCATTGATACGAAGGCACGAGTGTCGATAATCCGATTAAATTTTCGCGAACGGGTGAATTACATAAATCTAATGTAAACATTACGACGGCTAATGATGAAAAAATAAAAGTGCAAGGCGAAATCACACTGATGTACATAGTTATTCCTAGTCTTTGCCGGTTACTTAGGTGGTCATTTGTGGTCGCGGCTACTACATCGCTGTTAATAGGGATTGACTTTCTGAGACATTTTAATCTTTTGGTGGATTGTCCGCGCGGCATCCTTATCGATAACCAAACTAAGCTCAAATCAAAAGTGAAACAATCCAGGGAGCCTGTGGTAGCACTAATCATTAATGACCTCCAGTACCTACCGCCTAGTTGCAAGGCGGTATTAGAGAAGTATGAAGCCTTGTACAGCACCGAGCACACCAATCCGTTTGGTAACTCCGTTTGGGTTATGGGAGTAAATAAAATTACCTTTTTGCCTCAGGAATGCGAGTTGCACTTTCCAGCGTCACATGGCTAACATGTTTCGGAGATTAGAGTTCGTTTTTATATATATTGACAACATCCTTATATTTTCGAACAATTTGGACGAACATTTGGATCATTTAGATCAGGTATTCAAAATCCTGGTCGAGAATAATCTACGAGTATCCATGGAAAATTGCGAGTTCGCGAAAGAAGAGATTGACTCTCTAAGACACCATATTTCAACTTCGAGGATTTGTCCACCACCTAAGAAAATTAAGGAAATTGGAGAGATACCATTACCAAAAGACTATAAGGAAATATAGAAGTATGATTTCAAATTTTGCTGCGATTGCAGACCAGCCTACTGAGCTCGCGCGTCTGCAACCCAATGCTCGTGAGCTCGAATGGAACAATGCTGTGCGAGAAGCATTCAATAATACTAGAGTAGCTCTAATTAACTCCATCAAGCTCTGTTACCCACTGACCAATGACTCAGTATTAATTAGTGACTGACAGATGGTGACTGGATCACAACCACCACTAGCATTTTTTTTTCAAGCAAATTAAGCAAGACGCAGCAAGCATACTCCAAATAAGGCAAGGAACTCTGGCGGTGTATCTTACTGTGATCCACTTCAGGCACATGTTTGAGGGTCGCCATGGTACTTTGTGCACAGACCATAAGCCGTTATAGTTAGCTTTCTCTTCGCCATTGTGTGCCAAAACAGACAGGCAACAACGCCACTGGATCGCGACATTGATTACATCAGCGACACCATATATGTGCGTGGTCAAGACAACGTCGTTGCTGACTGCCTATCACGGAAAGTTAATTCGGTCCAAATTGACTCACTTAACTTCCGAGCCCTGATGGCAGCACATAATAACGATGAAGAAACAGAAGAATTACAGTCGTGATTCCCGGAGTTCACCTATGGTGTAAAGCATCATCAAGATAACTACGACCGTTCATCCCTATGGCATAGAGGAGAACTATCTTCAAACAACTGCACAATTTTTCACACCCTGGAATTAAGGCATCCCTCCGTCTAATTAAGTCTAGATTTGGGGCGGCTTAATATGGATAAGGATACTAGCTCCTAGGCATGGAAGTGCCTCTCATGTCACTCCTCCAAGTTCGATCGCCACACAAAATCTCCAGTCCTGCCCATTAATATACCCTCGTCAAAATTCGAGACAGTGTATGTACATTGACATCGTCGGACCACTACCATCGTGCACCTAACCGTCGCATAACCGGTATCTCCTATCGTGCATTGATCGGGGTACAAGATGGATCAAGACATTACCGATTCCAGAGATAAGTGCTGCAACGGTTACCTTGGCCTTATTGGACGGATAGATTTCAAGATTTGGACTTGCTTTATACATGGTAAATGACAGAGGAGCTCAATTAGTGTCAAAATTGTTCAAGGAATTATCTCGTATAATGGGGATGCACTGAACGATCAGCGGCACTCAAGGACTCACGCAAGAAATGGGAGAAAAAACTTTAATACTTGGCGTCATAATTAAGGAAATGGAACAAGGAACAGTAACGTCAAGGATAGTCGCGAGAAAACTTCTACTGGCATCGGAAAGAACGATCAAATTGCGAACATTATTACAGAGTCAAAGATCCATCATTCTGTTATTTTTAAGAAACCAGACCATTGTAAAATAGGTTGTCTTCAAATATATTAAATGTACACGTTCATTACGTTACCATAGTTTATTATAATAAAAAGGAGGTAAATTATTCGCACATCTCAAAATATATAGTTTTTTGTAGATATGACTATATAAGATTTATGAACCTTCCCCAGTAAGCCACATTGTATACCATATATTTGAGAAATCGCATACTTCATAAAGGGTGTATGTTTGACCTAAATAACATAATCTGTAAACTCCATAGTCTCGAGGGAGGGTCTATGTAGCGCTCATTTACAAGGTGAAGTAGAACCAACAAGGAACCTCACAAATTGAGCACCCCGTTGGCCCTATGAAATCTTGAAATTGGGCACACAAATCAAACACTGAAATAATATGCCATCTTGTAAGAATTAATTAATGTATAACAAAGCAAATAATTGTAAATAATGTTAAATCACAATCAAAATATTTTGTAATAATGAGAGTGAAATCGTTGTGTTCCCAAGCGAATATACAAACATACACACATTAGGAATCAGTTCTGAGCCGACCGTCCGGCCTCAGAGATAACAAAGAGTGGAAACAGGTGTGCATACATAGAACGAAATGTGATAGAGAGGGAGCCTGACCCACCAGCCTCGACAAGAACATGTGAAAGAGGAAATCAATCTTGCTACGGATGTCGGCTTGATAAAGCCCTGTCAGGTTTCTAAATTCAAATACTCTCTTGGTGTACATGTGCCTAGAGTGAACATGTCAGATCGGAGAACACACGCACATTCCCTCTGGTCAGGTAAGCTTCCGCCCGCCCTCGGATTGGAAATGAAGAGCTACGCCACTAAATTTGCGTTAGAATTGATTGGCTTGCAAAATATACAACAGGATCAGCATTATTAATATTATAATTAAGTCAACGGCCAAGAGTCAGACAGTACCTCAATCCACGGTCTGTCTGCCTTTTAATAGCCATATCGCTTTTTAACCATTCATATACAATAAATAATCATCCTTTTAATTTAACATTCCTGTTTTCAATCTATGACCACCTATTAGCCTGGGCGGCCTGCCAGCCTAGGCATAGGTCTTAAGTTATAATTACTTATTCGACTAATAGGTTAGAATCTCATTTTGTACAAGGGTGAGAGTGAAATATCTGATCATGTTGGCCTGGCATAGAAATACATAAAGAAACACTAATCACAAAACAACATTCACAATGACACAAATACTGTTTTATGTTGTTGTTTTTTATTTTATATGCTTAAGTCAACTTCACAACACAAACATAAGTAAAAACTATGGATGTACGTTATAGCAATGCCCTCTGGCATTCCTATAAAATATTAGCATACTTTCCTTTTAAAATCCAATGTTAAAATATCCAATTATTTTCCCATTTAATTTCAACCTTTTCTATTCAATCTTATTTATAAATTATCAATCATTTCAAATAATCCTATATTAATTTATCAATCAAAAATCTCAAATTTTTATGTATATGTATTTTCAATAATTTTTATATAAATAATTACATTAAAAAAATCGTGGCTAAGATACATTTTTTTGGCAACTCTACCTTTAGTTAAATACACAAACTAACACGCTGTCAGCTGTTCCACATTTAACACAAATATTCCTGATTCGTGTCTCGTCATTCTCATCGTAAAGACTCCCAGAGATGGGCGTTATCGCGATAAATTATCGCGATAACCATACCGGGTTATCGATTATCCGATATTTCCCCCCGCTTTTTCGATTCATTGGTATCGCCGATACTTTTGGTTCCAAACTAGCGATAATCGATAATCTCAGTTTTTAGTTCCAGTTTAGCACAGGGGCGAGCCGCGCGTGTAGTGGAGGCAGAAATAGGTAGGTCCGAGCTGGGAGGAGGATCCTCAAAACCTATAAGAAGATGAAAGAGATCCTCACCAGGTAAGAAACTAAGAAACATTATTCACACATTCTTACTATTTTATTATAAAATAACGCTATATATAGTCAATAATCAATATTGTATTATAATTTTGGATTTATCGGTTATCACCTTATCGGGCGATAAATTTATCGCGTTTCAATAATCAGTTATCGCCGATAAGGTTATCGTTATCGATTTACCGGTTATCGTGATGCATTTTTTCGTTATCGCGAGCGACAACCAATGAGGACTCCTATACACACTAGTTGGTATCTTGTCACCTATTTACCTTGTTACCTATCTACGAGTACCTTCCACCAAGCTTGGTCACGACGAAAATTTAGTATTAAACTCATGGTCATTTTTGTATAATTAAATTAAAATTCAATTCTATATTTCAACTATGTTTCATTCTTGTTAATCTATAAAAATATATATATTTTGTTCTATCCTCGTTGTATTCCATCCATTCCTTAACGATTTCGGGGTCAGCCATTAAGCCTAACTTCGCCATAAGCTCAGCCGTTCGAGCCTGGTTACGATTTAATAACTCTCCTCAAAACTTCTAGATATAGGTTTGTTGTGAAGTATCTATCTAGGTTAATACCATGATAGCCCTATATCTATAACATTCATACAAATATCACATTCACTACTACCCAACATGTACATATACAGAAACATATAGACACATTTACTGGTCTTACAGGCAGTAACCCATGCAGGCAGTGGCCTAAAAGTAGCTTCATATCCAATAGGATAGAAGGCTGTAGAGGCCTAATGGTGCTCTTTATGCTGTGTGGTGACACGGGGGCTTTGGTCACCGCGGTCCGCGTGACCCTAAGTATCCGTGCGGGCTCTGCAAGCGTGCGATCAGGTTGGGGCAGCGGGCCATCCAGTGCGACTACTGCTGTGGGGCTTCCATACAAGATGGCTGGTATCATATCAGCTGTGTTGGGGGCTTCACAGAGACGTACGATGGATTAGTTAACCTAAGCCTATTATGGATCTACTGGGATTGTGGAGCGCCCAACTATAGCTCCTCAATTCTTCATTCTCCCATTCATAATGACAATAGATTCAGTTCCCTTGATCTTGACCTATCCCCTCTACCACCACAGCCCCTTAATCAAACCCACCATCATTAGATAGAAGGCCAACTAGGCAAGACATTAGAGATAATTCCTCCCCTACTCACAACCGCCAAGGAGATAGGACAGCCTTTGACCTTTTGACATCACCCAGTCTCCCCCACACACCCAACCAATTCCACACCCATTTATGCTTATAGTAATACATTACAGTCATTATCAATATCACCATTCACAAAATCAGATCATACTTCATCTACAACCTATCTCAACACCACTCATAATGCCTCTCTTGCCATAAGAGTCATTCAACCTCCGCCTAATCACCGTCAACTTCCGTAGCATTACTAACAAAAGAGCCGCATTTCATCATACCCTTGAGACCTATGACCCGAACATTGTTATAGGAACAGAGACTTGGCTCACACCAGACATTCAGGACTGTGGTCTTCCCAACAGACAGCCCCTATAACATGACATTATACAGGAAAGACAGACATAACGATAACCACAGCGGAGTCCTGATAGCAACGAAGCCGGGAGTAGTTGAGACCCCAGCCAACAAACTTAACATAAATTCAGAATTAGTTTGGACAAAAAATACAGATGCAGGGCTTTTTTATTCTCCCCCCCCCGCTAGTTCGAATATAGAATACCTGCAGACCCTAGACGAATATCTTTCCAAAATTGACCCCTCCAAAAATATACGAGTATGGTTGGCTGGTGACTTCAACCTCCCAGACATCAACTGGACGGCGCAAGCCACATTGGACATCATTATTCATGAAAGCGACATAATACTACGGCACTGATAGGCAAACTTTACATGAAAACTTTATTACCATAATCAACACACACTCACTCAAACAGTGCTCGAACCAACACGCACACAAGTTAGTGTTAGGAGAAACAACCTACACATCAGACATAGTGTCACATCCAAAATACTAGACCTGTTCCACACAAACAACATTTCATTAATTACACGAACACGAGTACTACCTGGTCTCAGTGATCATGAGATAGTACTCATTGACACGAACATTAAGCCACAAATACAGAAACAAATACCCAGGAACATTTCTTTGTGCAATAGAGCTGACATGAAAGCCATTACCTGTGACTTAGCAAGAGTTTAAAGACACTTTCCTCGACAGTGAGCCTATGCCAATTCCGGGAAAGCGAATTGAACCAGATTACGAGACTTCTTACATGTCACAATGGACAAGCAGATACCCCAAAAAACACTCACACGGAAACGGTCACAACCATGGTTCAATAGCCAATTAAAGAAACAAGGTAGAAGCATATAAGAGGGCAAAACGGTTTAGCGATACACAACACTGGGAACACTACATAAACATACAGAAAACATTTCAAAAAGAAATAAAACAAGCAGAAACCCTCTACACAGCCACCTTCTTCATAAACAACAAACAAATATCCCCAAAAATTTGATAGCTTCTTCAAAGCACGCAAACAAGACTCTGCAGTTATAACAACATTACTACAGGGTGGGGCAGAGCAACTTGCTTATTTAGAAATTCAATTCAAATAAAATTAATGCAGATATATATTTAATTCTTAAACAGCATCAAGTAAAACATTTACATTTTATGTTTTCTCAGTTTTAAAGATGATATTAGGCAGATGGCGTTCATTATCCTCAATACACTGCGTTAATCGAACTCCAAAGTTTCGTTCAACTCTTTCTAGCGTATCGACGGGTATGTTGGCAACAGCTTGACGAAGTTATTCTTCAGGTGAGCCAGGGTCCTAGGACGATCGTTGTAAACAAGTAGTTTTAGATAGCCCCATAAAAAATAGTCACAGGGTGCTAAATCAGGCGACCGTGCTGGCCACTGCAGATCGCCCCTTAAGGAGATGAGGCGTCCTGGGAAGTGTCGCTGCAAAACAGTCATTGACGCACGCGCTTTGTGTGTCGTAGCACCGTCTTGCTGGAACTATACATCTCCCACATCCATCTGGTTGAGTGTTGGCAGGAAAAACTCCTGAATCATGTGAACATAACGGTCAGAAGTCACCGAAACTGCCCGTTCGTTTTCTTAAAAAAAACATGGACCAATTATTCCAACTCGCGATAGTGCACACCAAACAGTTACACGTTGTGAATGTAGGGGACGCTAATGAAGTTGTCTGGGGTTATCAGGGCTCCAATAGCTCATGTTCTGCTTATTTACAGATCGCAAAAGATAGAAGTGAGCCTCATCACGGAAGAAAACAAGTGTGTCGTGAGGCATGCCAAGAAGCGGCCCAACTGCATTTTCTTGAGCAACCAAATCGCGTGGATTAAGTCCCTGCACCACAGCCAATTTGTAGGGATGAAATTTTAGTTCTTCATGAAGGATTCGCCTCACAGAACGAGCAGACAACCCAACAGCAGCTGCATGTTTGCGGGCAGAGCGCTGAAGGGAGCGCAAAACAGAATGCCTGACCGCGTCAATGATTTGGGTTGACCTTGCTGTTCGTGGAAGCCCAGGGGTTTTTTCTTCACATCACCAGTTTCCCTGAAGTTGTTTAACCATGAAACAATCGACTGCCGGCCAGGGACACGATCACGGGGCGCAATATTGAAATGTGTACGGAATGCACGTTGCGTGGCGATGATTGAGCGACCAGTATGCCTCGACAGCGAACGTGCGCTCCACCTTCTTCCACTCCATGATGCTAACTGAACAAAGGGACGCAGAGCTACAGTATAACTTTACGCCCCACCCTCTCAAAGGTGCCTACCTCGGAGCAACCATCGTTTCAGGGAGCCAAATTAAAATAAGCAAGTTGCTCTGCCCCACCCTATACAAACAATTCCTTAGTCAGATGCCCACAAGACAAAGCTACTGCACTCAACACAATTCCAAACCGTATTTAACAATGAACAAGCAGACTTACCGGACATGCCAAAATCACCATACGCAGCCATATCTCCCCTTGCTATACACACCGAAAGAATTGAGAAACTATTATCTGAGGTAGATATTAACAAAGCGACTGGACCTGACAATATACACTGCAGGATACTTAAGGCTGGTGCTAGCGTACCGGCCCCTGTCCTGCAGGTTATATTTTTACAGACACACCTAACTGGAGAACTCCCCCATGACTGGCTCTTGGCAAACGTGACTACTATTTTTAAATCCGGCGACAGAACCCTTCCCGTGAATTATAGACCTGTTTCGCTTACCTCAATCCCCTGCAAAATTCTTGAGCATGCATATAGTTCACAGACATATCATGGACCATTTTGATAGGCTAAACATACTGACTAACATTCAGCATGGTTTTAGGCCCAAACGGTCGTGCGAGACTCAACTACTGGAGACCTCCTATGACATTTCCTAATCCCTGAACGACCCCAAAATTAGACAAATAGACGCCATAGTTTTAGACTTTGCCAAAGCGTTCGACAAAGTCCCATACCAACGATTATTAGAAAAATTAGATTTTTATGGCATACGGGGACCAATTTTTCAATGGATTAAGACGTTTTTGACTACTAGAGACCAATGTGTTGTGCTCGATGGTAGTCAAATTCTTCTGTTTCTGTGACTTCTGGGGTAGCTCAAGGTACCGTCTTGGGGGACCTACTATTCCTTTCTTATATTAATGACCTTCCACTATCGCTTACTTCTACCACTAGACTATTCGCAGACGATAGTTTAGTTTATAGACCAATTGTGGATAGAATGACTGCCCTTGGCTCCAAGACGATTTAACGGCACTTGAAGACTGGGAAGCCAAGTAGCAGATGACTTTTAGACCAGATAAATGTCATCACATCCGTTTCACCCGTACTAACAAACCCATTCTATTTAATTACAAACTCAAAAACAACACCTTAGAAACCGTATCACCCCACAAATATTTGGGCGTCCACCTCTCAGCGGACGTGAGATGGAACACGCACGTGAGCAGTATCAGGGCCAAGGCATACAGAGCCTCGGGGTTCCTGTGCAGAAACCTCAGTGGGTGTAATGCAGGCATAAAAATTCTCGCATACAAGACATTCGTTCGGCCACACGTGGAATACTGTGATACCATCTGGGATCCACACACTTACAATAACATTAATAAATTATAAGCCATACAAAACAAAGCTACAAGATGGATCAGACGTGATTACAGAAACACTGCATCAAGAGGACAAATACACAGACAACAGATGTTATACAATATCACAAAATATTTAGTTGACATAGACAAAGACACGTACTTACACCCTACAAATATACGCACCATCAGAGGCAGCCACAATCTAAAATACCATACATGCCAAACGAGTAATTGCATTTTCAAGTGTTCATTTTTCCACCGCAGCATCCAAGAGTGGAATCATCTCCCATCATATATAGCTAATAGCCCCACTCTTAACACGTTTAGGAATAGGATCACAAATCATTATATTACTCATGCCCTACGTCCTGCTCCCTAGTCCTAATCCTTTATCTTTTCTTCCGCATAATATGCCGCCCGTGAGCGGCCCTCTGCGGGTCCCCTTAATCGAGATCAAAATCAAGATACAAGAAACACTGAGTTTATTAATACTGATAGACAGTCATAAGTAAGTAAGCACATAAACGAATCCGAAACTCGGCGATTTCACTTGTCCGAAATTAGGAAAACCTAAGCCAAGATTAAAAGCCTACAAACCCGCCATTTTTGTTATTATTCCCTCCTTCCGAAAACTAGTCTATTCTGTTACCGCACCTCAGCCAACAAGTGGATAAAAAAACGGACATTTGGCTTCAAATTAAATTTTACAGTACCGCCACCTTAGCCATCTGACCAATAAATTGGATGACCTATAAACAGGTCTCCCTTTACCCCCATATTTATTACTCGTAGATTTTAATGCCCATCACCCATATTAGGAGACTTTACTCCTAATGCAAAAGACAGTCTTTTAGAGTCTTTTATTCTCTGACTTTCTAGGCAATTTTACCTTTTATCATGAGGAGACGGATTCTTTTCGAGTTGTTGACCTGTCTCCATGTTCTACGGATTGCCACACTGATTTTCGATGGTCAGCCCTAGAAGACCTCCATGGGACTGATCACTTCCCTATTCTCTTTTCGGCCCTTCATCATAGTTCTCATAAAACCATGCCTCTCAAATGTGTCTCAGGCCATGTCGATTGGGAAGGCTTCCGACAGGCATCTCTTACAAGTAGCCCATTTGGGACCGTCAATGGTGTGGACACAGCAGTGGTGTAGTTCACATCGATTATCTACAACGCGGCCACAAAGACAATTCCCCGAAAGCGACCCGCTCACGGGTCGCTCCAAACGAGACCTGGTGGACTTCAGAGTGTGCAACAGCCGTAATAAACTATGAGTTAGCTCATGCCTGGTTCCGGTAAAATCCAACCTTAGAAACATATCAGAACCTAGCATTAGCTCGCCAAAATTCACCGACAGTGAAATCGTTCGAGCGGCGCTTATAGTACATGTAGGCATAATGCTTTTGTTTGAGGAACGCCTAACACTCTGCTGACCACCACGGAAGCGATCTTCGTTCAAAACGGCGAGAAAGTCTAGGAAAACTGGTTAGGCCCACGGCGATGAGGTTGCCGTAGAACTTAACGGCCTCATCTACCAACCTAAACTCCTTGACTGAGACAGAGAAATCAGTCATTTCCTGAAATGCGGAGCACCATGCCTGCGCTAAGTACCACCGGGGCAGGCTTACAGGCGGCAGCGACACATAAAATGATATTTGAATGGTAATGTGATCACTACCATGAAGTAATCGACCACCCCAACCTAAAATCAGGGTGTGTATCGGGAGAGCACAAATATAGATCGACACAGGAAAACGAAGCGGTTCTCGGGCAGTGATGCGTAAACTCATCCACATTTAGGACATCTATCTCTTGCTCGTCGATCAGGTGGGTAAGAAGCTTACCCTGTGACTGATCGAGTAGTCTCCACAGAGACTACTCCAATGCCCGAGCCTCCGTTCCAATGCCCAATAATGAGAACGTGCCTCGGCAACCGTGCCACGACGTTGCGGATGTCCCCTGCGTCAAAGTTGGCTGACGGTGGAATGTAAGCATAAATAAAGTATACCTCCTATCCAGGTCAGCTGCACAGCTACTGCCTGAAAGGAGGTATTTAAAGCGAAGAAAAGAACGGAGACATCATGCCGGGTGTAAACCGCGCATCCTCCCGCCCGTCACCCGTCCCGTGGTGGTGGGGTAGCAAAACCTTATACCCTGAGAGGGTGGGCAGAGGGCACGCACCCAGCAATTTTCCTGCGAAAAGATAGCTACTGGAAAACGGGAGGAGAAGAGCCTCAGTATCTCCTCTCAGTGGGTCTGGAGTACGGGGAATAGGGTGGACGAGACTCCGCAGCTCCTTAGTTAACCGGAGGCCGCGGCGATTCCCTTCAAGGAATATGCCATCCAGGCCTAGTTCGGAGGAGATGCGGGGGTCCTCTTTGAAAATAATTCCCTCAAGGGAATGGCCGTACGCTTCCAGGAGTCAGAACTCGAGCACTGTTGGCAGGACAATGCGCTGTCGCCTTCGAGGACTTATCGGAGGAGGTTGGGTTCGTCATGCGAATCTTTTTCCTCCATTTACCTCAAAACCTTAGACAGGTGGGGCGAGGGTCCCTCATTTGGAGGATCTACTGCTTTCGAGTCTCCCATCCTAGCACTCGGTCTGGGCATAGGACCGAATCTTCCTTAGTGCTGTCCTCTTTTCGGGTGGCAGCTTTTGTAATCCAGGAAGATGGCCTCACGACCAACTTTAAGGCTGTTACTTCCTGTGAGCCAACGAGTCGGTAGAGGTACGCGCCTTACGGAAAACGGTCATGCTGGGGGAAGGGGTGGAGAGCCCTGATTTTAGCCGGGGCTGGGTTCAAACCATTTAAACCTCTACCTCTACCAATAAAGCGCCCGAGGTGGGTAGAACCCACAGAGGTGTTCCAAATGGGCATGGAAAAAACTGGCTCGTAGGCCTGGAGGGGCCAGGAGCAGAGGGTGTCATTCTTAGCACTGAGGCATAGGACGTTCCGGGTAGCACCGGGCGCGCCAGGACCAAGTCCTTAGCCTCGCAAAATGAGAGAAGATCCTGAGCATGAACGACCAGTATTTTATTATCAAGGGAATACGCACCGCATTGCTTCGAAGCGCGGTGCGGCTCTCCACAATTGACACACCTGACCAACACGATAAGGACTTTTCGTATGCAGCCTTGAAGCAACTTACACAGACTACGGGTAACCCAGACTTTGCGCGTCGACAGGAGCGATTATTATGGCCGAAGCGGTGAGGGTAGTACCACCTCCGCGGAAATGGGACGAATGTCCTCACGCCGTAGCTATACCAATCGGCAGGCACCGACTTAGGAATCCTTTCACACTCGAACGTGATGAAGAGCGTAGGTGTGAGTCTCGAGGCCCTTGCCTGTTTTCTGATCACACGTCGACCTTGACTGCTCCATGGTCGGCCAGTTCTAAGGGGATGTCATCTATGGAGTAGTTCACGAATTGCCTCGAATTAGGAACGTCTTTCACGAAGTTCATGGTAGATGGCGGTGTCATACTCACCAGCGTGTCATCACGTGGCCGAAGGGTACTAATCATGGCCGCCTAGCAGGGATTCGACGCATTCGCCAGAATACCCCCGTCTTAGAAACGGGTCACCTTCGGCTCTCTACCAATCACGCTAGCTAGAGCTCTCCTTTGATGGATCATGTTGCCCTTGTCCAATATGCTGCCATCAGTGGAGTGGATAACAAGGAAGCGTTTGAAGGCAGTGGGCTCGAAAATGCCAGGTAACATCTGAGTGAGGTGCCACGACGTAATCAAAGCTCCACTCTGCACACTTTTAGTCGCTGTCTTGGACTAACCACCACGGGAAGAACCGGGGCCGGGCGTGCCGATCTTGGCTTCGCTGCATACGGAAACGGCAGTGTCTCCTTCCGTTCCCGCTGCTCCCGTGGAGAGAGATGAGCTCCGAGTCTTCTTTGTCTATTTTCTCTGCTTTTTCTTCTTGGGAGAGGAGGGCGGGGAATGAACTTGCTTCTCTCCTCCGAAGGTAGGAGCTGCTAGTCCAGATTGACCGTTGACCGGCCTCAGCAAGATCCTTCTCTGAAAATGAAGAAGGTCTTGGCTGCCGCATGAGCACCAGCCGGGGAAGGAGATCTCTCCTCTCCTTGTAAGGCCTCCGGGACCCGAGCCATCTGAGGAGAAGCTTGCAGAGGTGCGTACTCGGATCCTGTGATTGGCAGTGAGCCGGGGTTCGACCTCTTGGAAGATCCTACCGTCTAGGGGTGGATCAGTTCATGGACCATGTCCCTCTCAGGCGGGGGTTTTCATGTGGCCACCCCCTCCCCAGGTCATCACGGATCCCTTTCGAGGTACCTTTTGTCGTCTCGTCTTTGGACACTGAACCGGCATCCATGGGGGAAGGGGATGGAGGGTTTCGCCGGCCCCCTGTAAGGTCAGAATGCACGAGTGTAGGACGTTGGGGAGGGCACGGCCAACGGGCCTTGTTCTCTTAAGAGGGTTGGTCCTATCAAGCCGCTCCCAGCGGAAACAGTCAATATTCGGCAGCCTGCGGGCTTTCTTAGCAGTCTCTATGAAAGAAAAGGAGGGACTACCGCTGGAAAGAGGGATGGGCATAACGGCGCCTCTAGAGAAGGGGGAAGAAGGGGAGTCCGCTGCACCCGTTTTGGTGGGTTCCCTGAGAAAGAAGAGGGGAGGGGAACCTCCATTTTTTTCCTGGAGCTGCCCGAGTGCGGCTCCGATGATGGTAGAGGTGGAGCATTTTGTAAAAACTCATCATTGGGCAGGTTGAACCTTGACCCTATTAATGTAACGGGACGCAAACGCTAATAATCCCGCGCAGTAGCCCGATCTGCGAGGGGTGAATACGTGGCCGGCAAAGCCCGCTGTCCCCATCAGTGACCAGGCTGCCCTTCGACTGGGCGTAAAATTGATAGACCATAAAAAGAGAGAAAGAGGATGCGAGGAAGGTGGGAGTGGAGGTGAAGAAGTTTGTTAATAAACCACCACCCGAAGCCGGAGATCAGGGGATATTGTCCCCTACCCCTCAGCCCCGATCCGAGATGGTTGGGTAAGAGGAATTTGATCGGTGTCTACTCTACAATGAAATTAGAGGCCGACCAGAGAAAGTAGTGGGAGAGGTTGTAGGGAAAGTGAGGAAGCAGGGTAAGAAACCACGGTGCCAGAAAGAATAAGAAGAGGTTAAGCTGGTGCCGGACGAGGCGCTGAGTCCTGTCATTACGGCGACTAAGAAAGTTAATGCCCCTTACATGGTCTTTAAAGAGAATGAGTATTATTGTTTGGAAAGAAAATGAGAGAGAAGCTAAAGGGCTGTTTTCAGAAGGGGGAGTAGAGGCTAGGCTGGGACCAGATGGGGATCGCAACTACTGAACATAAAAGACTTAAAACGCTACCCTGAGGAACTCCCTACTCCTGGGGATTCAGGTCAGAGTAGGTGTGTCCAACACGCACCATAAAGGATCGAGATGCTAAGAAACTATGAATAAAAGACGGAAGCCTTCCCAATCGGCATGACCTAAGTCCAACTTGAGAGGCATGGTTTTATGGGGGCTAGGATGAACGGCCGACAAGACAATAGGAAAGTGGTCACTCCCACCAATGAGGTCATCAAGGATTGACCATCGAAAGTCAGTGAGACAATCCGGGGAACAGAGAGACAGGTCAACACAACTAAAAACTTATCTGTCTGGACATAAGAGTTAAAATCCCCGGTGTTTAAAACGCAAAGAAAGTCAGATAATAAAAGAGACTCTAAAACACTGACTTTGGCATTCCGAGTATTGTCACCCCAATATGGGTAGCGGGCATTAAAAACTCCAAATAATCAAAAGCGGGAAGGCAACTGATCTACACGTTCTAAAAGGTCGGGTCTTGACAATGAAGGAGCCAAGTAAATGGAATAAAAAGCCTTATAAGAAAAACCGTCACGGCAACAGCTTGGAGGGTACAGGGTTGGATGACGAAACCATAAATGACACCCAAACGTGAGGCGAGGCCCCCACAGGAGCAATAGAGCTGAAAAAGGTGAAAATCGGGTACTGCCGGAAAAGGGCGTGTACCAAGTTTGTTCTCCTGAAGACAAACATCAGCGGCGTGGGGAGTCTTCAAAATAACTTTGAGTTCGGCTATCGAAGATAGATTTCGCACAAGGTTATGTTGAGAGAGAGATGACACCTCGACTACGAGGTGGGATGCCAGAAGACGAACTCAGGACCAGAAAGCAGGGATAATCTAAATATAGGTCCACATCTCTAGCATAGGGATTCAAAAAGCGAGGGAAAGCTGAAGAACGTTTGGCACAAGAACCCTTGCGAGAAGGGGAGCTTCTAGATTTATGGCTAGCCATTGTAAATAGAAATAACTTTGCATTCTCCCTCGGGACTCACGACCATGGAGGACTACAAGGGCCCGGCACTAATGCAACTCTAGATTCAGTTACATCCGGTATCTCCTCTTGGAGAATGGATACGGATCCACCACACCATCTTTACAGACCGGAGAGGCTGCCCGAGTTCTCCTACGCGTGGAGAAAAGGGGTCAATGATGGGTTTATCCTTGGGCATCCGCAGACTAAGGCGGTGGAGATGCCCAACCAACTCCGACCTTCATAAAAGAACAATTCAGAATCAATCTGAGAAAACGAGCAGAGGTCAGGTAAGCGTCAGGGCAACTAGATAGGAGAAAGAAGAGAAGGGAAATAAAGGGCAGTAAAAGAATAATAATAGGAGGTAAGAGGGGTGTATTAAAAGTCTGGTGAACAGCACCAAAAGATCCCTAAAGGTCTCAGTGCTGACACCCCTCGCCACAAGATTACCAGAGCCTCTCTGGGACCAACCCATGAAGAAAGAAAAGGTCCCAGAGAGAGGGGGGGGGGGGAGGTGCAATTAAACAATGAATCAAAAACTCGAATAACAATTTCACCTGGTAAACTTTATTTTTTCTTAATTGATATGCTTCTTATCTCTCAACTTTTTTTCAAATTTTTCCCCACTTTTATCTATATATTTTACAATTCATTGCAGGATTAATGTGAAATGTAATTAATGTAATTTTTAACCTACTTAATTAATCGAAGGCAACAGCACCTTTGAATTCGCCCAGAGTTCTACCTCCGGGAAGTGTTGAGCGATTCCCTTTGTGGGTCTTTTCGAACAGGATCCCCTCATCTACTCTGAGCAAGGCCTGGAGGGCATATTCCTTCAATGGAATTACCGCGGACTGGGCCTACTGGGAGGAGTTTGCGGAGAATCGTCTCCTCCCATTCTACATTAGGTATTCTTTTGTAGGAGACCATGGTGGGCGGGTACCCAATGCCCATCTGTAGCACCCAAGTTGCAAAGTAAAGTAGGCCTGTGGCATCTGAATTGCAAGATAAGGCCCCGTAAGTGGCGCGGCGATTTATCTTCCTAGCCGCCCTTCTAACGTGACTCAAAACCCCGTCGGACCTAAGCTTATTCTCTTCTCCTTCTTTCTGACACCATGTCTTCTTACCCTGCTACCTCACTTTCCATACCTCTCAACAACTTTCACACTCGGCCTCTAACTTCACAGGGTAGACGCCGACCAGCTTCCTCTCAGCCAACCATCCCGGATCAAGGCTAAGGTGGGCGGGGAAAACGACCCCTCACCCTTCAGCTCTCGTTTGGAATGGTGAGTTTTTAGCGACCTGCTTCACTCCCACCTTTACCTTCTTCACATCCCCTTTCTTTCTCCTTTAACTGTCTATCTTTTTTTATGCTGTGCCTAAGGTGGAGCCCTCATGCCGATGTGCTGCCAGGTGACTAGGCGGGCGGAGTTGCCTCATATGGCGGCAGATGGTTCTGCCGGCCCCGTACTCACCCCTCGCAGAGCGGGCTACTGCGCGGGGGTGATGAGCGTGTGCATCCGTGAATTACAAAGGGTCACCATCCACAATGATGAGTCCATTAAGAAAATATTCTTCTTTCCCTTTACCTTCCCCTCTACCATCACCGGAGCCACTTTCGGGCAGTTCCACTGAAAAAATGGAGCGCCCCCCCCCCCATACCCTGTGCTCTCTCACAGGAGATCCCCAAATTTCTTCTACCGGAGAGGAGGATTACTCCTCTCCTTTGCCAACGGATGCAGGAGACTCCTACTCACCCCCTTCTCTCAGTTTATCCAGCGGCAGTCCCTCCTTTGCTTTTCAAGGGGACTGCAAAGAAAGCAGACAGACGGCCAATAATTGACGGGCCTGCTGCCGTTTCGGTAAGCGACCAAGCCAAGATCGGCACGTCCGGCCCCATTGCTCTCCCGGGTGGGGAGTCCCATACGAAGACCAGAACTGCGCAAAACGGAGTCTCGATTACGTCGGGGCCCCTCATTTAGAGAATACCTTGCGTTCTCGAGCCCGCTGGCTTCAAACGCTTTCTTGTTATTCGCTCCACTGATGGCAGCATTTTGGCTAAGGTCAAAAATCCATCATAGAAGAGCTCTAGCTAGTGTGATTTGTATAGAGCCGAAGGTGACCCATTTCTGGGAGGGAAACCTTTTGGCGAATGGGTCATCGAATCCCTCCGAGGCGGCCATGATTAGTGCCCTTCGGACTGACGCTTGATGGCACGCCGGCGAGTGTGACGCCGCACTCTACCACGAACTTCGTGAAAGTAGTAGTTTATGCGAGGGAACTCGTGGACTACTCCATAGAGGAGATCACCTTAGAGCTGTCCGACCATGGGACGGTCAAGGTCGAAGGTGTGATGAGAAAACAGGGAGGTGCCTCTAGACCAACCCCTACACACTTCGTCACGTTCGACTGTGACAAGCTCCCTGAGTCGGTATCACTACCGCGTGAAGGCATTAGTGCCACTGCCGCAGAGGTGCTACTACTGTCACCGTTTAGGCCATGCTAATCGCTCCTGTATACGCGCAAAGTCGGGGATACCCCAAGTCATTGTAAGTTGCTCAAAGGTCGCACACGATAAGTCAAAATCGTGTGTCAAATGCGGAGAGCCACACCCCTCATCTTCGAAGTAACATGGTACTTTTCTCTTCGAGAAGGAAATCCTAGCCGTTCAGTGCACGCATCGGCTCTCATTTGGTGAGGCTAAGAACTTGGTCCTGGAGCGGCAGGCGCTGCATGGGACGTCCTATGACTGAAGGTCAAGAAAGGCATCCTCTGCTCCTGGCTTCTCCAGGCTTACGAGCACGGTCGTTTCGGCACCTATTCGGAACCCCTTTCGGCTTGTTCTAACAACCCTGGGCGCCCCGCTGGTAAAGCTGGCGGCAAAAAGGGTTCACACACAGCCCCGGTTAAAACGAAGGCTCCACTCCCTTCTTTTAGCTTGAACGTTTCCTGTAATGCTAAACGACCGCGCGCCTGCACTGAGTCGTTACTCACAGGAGGAAACACCCCTGAAATTGGTCGTGAGGCAATCTTGTAGGGCTATAAAGCTGTCCGCTAAAAGGAAGCCAGCACTAAAGGAGCTTCGGCTCCTTCGCCAACATCGTGCTAGCCTGGGTGGCTCGGAGAGGGTGGATCATCCAAAAGAGGGACCCCTGCCTCCGAAGCCGTCCCGCTCGCCTAAGGTTTCGAGGCAGATGGAACAAAAGACCCGCAGGCGAGCCTAACCTCCCCTGATAAGTCATCGAAGGCGACAATGGCTTCAGCGCAATGTCCCGCCAACAGCGCCCAGGAGTTCTGCATCCGGAAATCGTATTGCCATTCCAGTGAGGGTCTTTTCTTCGAAGATGGCCCCCGCATCCCCTAAGGGCCGGGCCTGGAGGGCATATTCCTTGAATGGAATTGCCGCTGATTCCGGGCCAACGGAGACGAGCTTCGCAGGCTCGTCTCGTTAGCTATCTTTTTGCAGGAGACCATGCTGGGCGCGTGCGCCCTGTCCACCCTCAAGGGATATAAGGGTTTTGCAACTCCACCACCACCATATGGGGGCAGAGCGAGAGGATGCGCGATTTACACCAGTGATGATTTATCAGTTATTCTCTTCGCTTTAGGTACCTATTTTCAGCCAGAAGCTGTGCAGATGAATCCGGATAGGAGATATAGTTATTTCCGTGTCATTCAAGCGTCGTCGGCTTGCGACGCGTCGTGGCACGGTTACCGAGGCTCTTTCTCTTACTCAGAGATCTGAACGGTAGACTACTCGATTAATCTCAGGGGTCAAGTCCTTGCTGACCTGATCAACGAGCTAGAGATAGGTGTCCTAAATGTGGATGAATTTCCGCATCACTGCCCGAGAACCGCTTCATTTTCCTGCCTCGATCTATCTTTGTGCTCTCCGGATGCACAGCCTGATTTTGGGTGGGGGTGGTCGATGGCCTCCATGGTAGTGATCACTTCCCCATGCAAATATCTTTTTCTGGGCTGCTGCCGCCTGAGAGCCCGCCCTGGTGGTGATTGGCGGGGGCGCAGTGATCCGCATTTCCTGAAATGATTGATTTCCCTATCTCAATCGAGGAGTTTAGGTCGTTGAGTTCTTCTCCGGCAACCTGGTCGCCGTGGGCCTATTTTTCCTAGTTCGTCTAGCCGTTTTGCACGCAGAACGCTCCTGAAGTGGTCAGCCGAGAGTGAGGCAGTCATCCGATAGAAGAGTTATGCTTACATTCGCTAGAAGCGCCGCCCGAACGACTTCTCAGTCGGTGAATTTGGTCAAGCTAGGGCTAGGTTCCGGTATATTTTGAAGGATGCGCGCAGCTCTTTTTGGCTGGTATACGTGTCTTCACTTAACGGGAAGAGCCCTCTAGCAGAGGTGTAGAAGCGAGTCAAAAGGATTCGGGGCAAGTTCTCGCAGGACCTCCCTCCCGTTCTCCAGGAGAATGGAGCCTCATTCTGGAACCTCACGTTCGCTTTCTCCGCGTTATCTAGCCGGGATGCTGCTCCGCCAGCATTCAATGCACGTCGTGATTTCGCGGAAGGCCGCCAACTGGCTTTTACATCCAGAGGTGGAGAACCATTTAACGATACTTTACTTTGAATGAATTGCGTTCCTCTATTGCTTAGTGCGCGGATACACCAATGGTCCAGCGATGTCCCGTACGCCATTCTTTCGGCTCAATTTATTCAACAGGATATGGGTAGAGGGTATCCTCCAAGATTTCTGGGAAATCGTTACTGTGCTCGCTTTTCGCAAACCTGGGAGAGATCACTATACTCCGGCCCGTCTCCGCCCAAGCTCTCTATCCTCTTGCGTGTGCAAGTTGATGTAGAAATTGGTAAATATTAGATTAGCTTCTTTTCTGGACTGCAGAAGCCATCTGTCTTTTGCACAGTGCTGCTCTCGGGCCGGTGGCGCCCCTGGTTCTGCCCAGAACGCTACCCTGGAGGTTTACTATCTTTGACTATTTGTGCGCACGCCTCTGCTCACAAAGCTTTTACAGTGCTGGGAGTATTGCGTTAGTGCTCTTTGGAGCACACTTCGTGTCCCGCTGGAACCGTGCCATTGTATACGGACGGCTTCAAGTTCCAGGAGGGGGTCGGTTTCCACGCCGTATCCCCTCTGTTTGAAGTCAGCGGGGCTCTGCAAGGCCTTGCGTCTGTCTTCACGGTCGAGCTGGTGGTAATACACTCATCGTACGGGAGATAACGTGACGTGCTCGATTCAGAGACCGGATAGTGATTTATACTACTCACAAAGAACCCAGAGTGCTCTCGGGGCATTGGAATCTCCGCATCCCTTAGTGCACGATATCCATGACGCCACAGTTTTGGCAAGCCGGCCGGATGTCTAGATTATCTTCTGCTGGGTTCCTGGACATGTAGGAATTGCGGGGAATGAGCGCGCCGATGAGGGCGCCAAAGAGTCCGCGAGGACTGGGCGACCAGACCAGAGTTTCGCTTTTCCTCACACCGATTACATGGCAGGAATACGGGCAACCCTCCGGGTTGCTTGGCAAAGTAGATGGGAGATGGTGGAAGGGAACTTAAAGTTGCGTGCCATTGCGCCGCAAATGTTCCCATGGACCTATCCCTCAATGCTACAAGCGCATCAGGTTGCGTTTCTCGTCTTCGATTTGGGCACACTCGTGGGACACAAAGCTATTTGATGGAACGCACGCCTGCGCCATACTGTGAAGACTGCGTTGTCCTACAGACTGTTCGGGACATTCTTGTTGAATGTCTCAGTCTGGGCGATCTTCGCGAACGTTACCTGTCCTGGTACCAGGACAGTTCTTAGGGTATGACTGGCGTCTCTCGGCGGCATAGGCACAATCGAGATCAGCTACCGTGAGAACTGTTGGCGACTGAGGGAGGAGCCGGGCTCGCGCGTAGAGGCGAATGATGCACGGTTCACAGAGCAGAGCGAGTGGCATCTCCCTAGCATCGATAATTAGGCTCTCAATCGGGACGTGCGGAAGGCACCGGGCGCAAGGCTTAGGCCCGTGTGGTGGATCTAGTCCACCTTCCGTAATACACGCCAGGTGCGGATGCATAAAACTCGCATCCGTACTCGAGCTTTGAACGAACAAAAGATCGATAAAAAAGTAGGCCATAGATCTATCAGCACCCCAGGCACTGAACGTCACAGAGCAAAGAATATCGATAGCGCGGGTGAAAGAGAGCCTAAGGCTGCGAATATGAGCCTCCCAGGTGAGGCATTGGTAAAATACATGACCAAGGTGCGAGTCCACCATGGGTCAGGGTGCAGCCGTACATGAAGGCAGAAGTTAGTTTTGACAAAGGAAAATCGGAGCCTATGCGTTTCGGCATAGCGAGAGACACGATTCAACGCCTGTTGGAGTCAACGCTCCAGAGTTGGCATCTGGGCCGCGCCAAAAGAGATCGAAAGTTAGTCCACGTAAAGCATAGCGAAAACATCTTCCGGGAGAATGATGTGCTGTTGTTGATGTTCACGGCAAAGATAATGATACTGAGAACGGCATTTTCTAGTTGGAGCAGAGCATCCGACGTGTAGTGGAACTTGCGGAAGCGACACTGTGCAAATACAGATCGCCTCCGCTGTCCAGAAAAAAAATGCTAATCTAACATTTACCAATTTCTACATTAATTTTCACACGCAGAAGGTTAGAGACTTTGAGCGGAAACCGGCCGGGGTAGAGTGATCTCTGCCCGATTTGCGAGAAAAGAGCACACTAGAGATTCCCCATGAGTTTGGGAAGATACCCTCTACCCAGATCCTGTTGAATAAATCTAACCGAAAGGCTATGCCTCACTCACCCAGGTGTCGAACCATGGCGTACGGGACATTGTCCGGACCATGGGCGGTGTCCGCGTCCAAAGCAAGAGCGGAGCGCAACTCACTCAGAGTAAACCTGGCGTTAAAGGGTTCTCCGCCTCTCGAGGTAAAGTCCAATCGGCTGCATTCAGCGACATCACGGCGCGAATTGAATGCTGGCGAAGCAGCATCCCGGCTAGAAAATGCGGAGAAAGGGGTCGTGAAGGATTTCGCCACGGGCGGGGGGTCCGATATTGCAGTCCCATTCTCCTGTAGAACGGGAGGGGCGTCCTGCGAGCACTTGCCCCGAATCCTTTTGACCGGCTTCCATACCACTGCTAGAGCGGGTTTCCCATTAAGTGAAGACACTTATGCCCGCCAGAAGCGGCGGCAGGGGTGCTACGAAATATACGGGAACCTAGCCCTAGCCCGACGAAATTCACCGACAGTGAAATCGTTCTGGCAGCGCTTATAGCGCATATAGGCATAACACTTTTGTTTCAGAGCCACCTCACACTCGGCTGACCACCACGGAAGCGGTTAGATCGCAAAAAGGCCAGACATTCAAGTAAGGGTACTTAGGCCCATGGCGATGAGATTGACGGAGAACTCAACGGCCTCATCGACCGAGCTAAACTCCTTGACTGAGACAGAGAAATCAGTAACTTCCTGAAATCCGGAGGACCACGCCGGCGCCGAGCACCACCAGGGAGAGCTTTCGGGAGGCAGCGGCCCAGTAAACGATATTTGAATGGGAAAGTGATCACTATCATTGAGGTCGGCGATTACTCCCGACCCAAAATCAGGCTGTGCATCTGGAGAGCACAAAAATACATCAAGATGGGAGAATGAATCGTCTCTCGTGCAGTGATGCTTAAACTCATCCACACTTTGGACACCAATCTCAAGCTCGTTAATCAGGTCGGCAAGGACTTAACCCCTGGGATTGATCAGGTAGTCTTTCCAGAGGGGGTGCCTACCGTTCAGAACCCCGAGCAAAGAACGGGCCTAGACAACCGTGCTACAACGCGGTGGAAGTCCCTCGGGTCTAAGTCAGCTGACGGTGGAATGTACGCGGAAAGAACAATATACCTCCTATCCAGGTGCAGCTGCACAGCTACTGCTTGAAAGGAGGTATCAAAAGCGAAGAGGAGAACGGAGACATCATGCCTAGTGTAAATCGCGCATCCTCCCGCCTGTGAAGGGTGGGCAGGGGGACGCGCCCAGCATGGTCTCCTGCAAGGATAGTTCAGTGAAAACCGAGGGAAACGAGCCTACGCAGCTTCTCTCATTTGGCCCGGACTCCGCGGGAATTCCAATGAACGAATATGCCCTCCAGGCCTAGCTCAGATGATATCGGAAAGCACTTTTTGAAGACAAGACCCTCACGGGAATGGCCGTACTCTTCTCCGGCGCTGTTGGCCGGAGAATGCGTTGATGGCGTTGTCGCCTTTGAAGGCTTATCGGGGGAGTTTGGGCTCGCCCTGCTAGTCTTATCCTCCCTCCACCTCGAAACCTTAGGCAGGCGGGGTTCCCTCCTTTGAGGATTCAACGCCTTCGAGTTACCCAGCCTAGCACTCGGTATGGAGGTAGAAGCAGAAGCTCCTTTAGTGTTGTCCTCCTATCTGGGGGCGGCTTTGGGAACCTCGGAAGATGGCTTCACGACCAATTTCAGGGGCATTGCTTCCTGAGTCTAACGACTCGGTGGAGGGGCGCGGTAATTTCGCATTACGGGAAACGGTCACGCTGGAGGGGTCAGCCCTGGTTTTAGCCATGACTGGATGTGAACCATTTGTACTGTCAGTTATACCAGGGGCGCGCGCGGCGTGGGTAGAACTCGCAGAAGGATTCCGAATGGGGGTAGAAACGACCAGGTTGGTAGGCGTTGGGGGTCCAGCGACCTTGGGAGCAACTTACATACACTTAGGCTATTCTCGAATTTGCGCGTATACAGTTACGATTCGTATGGTAGCAGTAGTAGCAGCACCTTCCCGGCAGTGGCACGAAAGACTTCACGCGGTAGCGATACCAACCGGCACGCACCGACTCAGGAAGCTTGTCACCGTCGAACTTGAAGAGTGTATGGGTGAATCTCGATGCCTCTCCCTGTTTTCTCATCATACGCTCTACCTTGACCGCTCCATGGTCGTCCAGTTCTAAGGTGTGTCATCTATGGAGTAGTCAACAATTTCCCTTGCATAAACTACTCCTTTCACGAAGTTCATGGTAGAATACACGATCACACTCACAGACGTGGCATCAAGTGTCCGAAGGTCACTAATCATGGATGCCTCGGAGGGATCCGAAGCATTCGCCAGAAGGCACCCGTCCGAGAAACGGTTCACCTTTGGCTCTTTACCAATCACACTAGCTAAAGCTCTCCTCTGATGGATTATGTTGCCCTCAGTGGAGCGGATGAGTAAACATTTGAAATGTGTGGGTTCAAAAATGCAGGGTAACCTCTGAACTAGGGGCCCTGACGTAATCAATGCTCCGTTATGCGCACTTTTCGTCTTAAGTCTGGAACTCCCCACCCGGGAAAGCAACGGGGCCGGATGGGCCGATCTTAGCTTGGTCACTCACCAAAACGGGGCCGGAGCCGTCCATTTCCTGGGCTCCCGCGGAGAGAGGGTACCCCTGAGTTTTTTTTCTTATTTCTTTTTCTTTTAGGAGAGGAGGCTGGGTAATGAACCCGCCTCTCTACTACGAAGGAAGGATTCTTTATGCCAAATGGAACGGCTTCAACAAGTTCTTCTCTGAAATGGAAAAAAGAAATGGCAGTCCCATGTGAAAGCAAAGGAGGGGGCGTCTCCAGGGAAGGGAAGGAGGGGGGGGGGAGTTAAACAGATCTGTAGACTTAGGAGACGAGTAATCCTCCTCTCCAGTAGAACTACATAGTTTTGAGGAGCTCCTGAGAAAATACAGGGGGGAGCCTCCTTTTCTCCTGTGGAGCTGCCCGAGAGTGGCTTCGACGATGGTAAGGGGTGAATATGGGGCTGGCAAAGCCAGCTGCAACCATTATAGGCCACCTCTCACGCCCAGTGGCCAGGCAGCCCATCAGCATGGCGGCTCCACCTAGGGATAGGTGTAAAATTGATTAAACGTGAAAAGAGAAGGTGTAGCGAGGAAGGTGAGGGTGGGGGGGTTGTTAACACCCCAAACCGAAGCTCAGGGGGAGGGGGCATTGTCCCCTCCTCCGCTACCGCGATAATGGCTGGCTGGGTAAGAGGAAGCTGGTCGGTGTCTATCCTGCCAAATTAGAGGGCAAGCAGTGAATGTTGTGGGAGCGTGAGGAAGCAAGGTAAAAGGACAGAGTGTCAGAAAGGACAAAAGGCTAAGCTGGGACCGGACAGAGCGCTGAGAAAGTTGTGGGAGGGGTTGAATGGAAAGTGAGCAAGCAGGGTAAGAAGACAGGGTATCAGAAAGGAGAAGAGGCTAAGCTTAGGGCCGGACGTGGCGCTGAGTCCCATCAGCACAGTGGCCAGGAAAGCAAATCGCGGTCCCCCCTTACGGAGTAAAGCAAAGAGAAAAACGAAGAAATGATGTTGGGTGTAAATGGAGAATCCTCCTGCCAGGTCACCATACCGTGGTGGTGGTGTCGCAAAACCGTTATAACCCTGAGAGGATAGGCAGGGGGCACGCAACCAGCATGGTCTCCCGCAAAAATATAGCTTAGGGAAAACAGGAGGAAACGAGCCTCCGCATCATCTCCCAGTTCGCCCGGAGGCCATGGCAATTCCAATGAAGGAATATGCACTCCGGGCCTATCTCGGAGGAGAAACAGGGGCCCTCTTCGAAGACAAGACCCTCACGGGAATCGCCATACACTTATTGGCGGCAGAACTCCGGGTGCAGTTTTGCGGGTAATCTGTTGGAGGCCCTGTCCCCTTTGACGACTTATCGGGCGAAGTTAGGCTCACCATACGAGTTTTTTTCTCCCTCCGCCTCGAAACTTTATAGAGAGGGGGCGGCTTCAGAGGTAGTAGTCCGTCCTTTGGAGGATCACCATCTTCAAGTCACCCAACCTAGCACTGGGTGTGGGTATAGTAGCCGAAACTCCTTTATTGCTGTCCTCCTTTCGGAGAGCAACTTTAGGAACCCCAGAAGATGGCCTCACGACGAACTTCACGGGTGTTGCCTCCTGTGAATCTAATAACTCGGTGGAGGCGCGCGGACGTTTCGCCTTACGGGAAACGGTCACCCGGGGGTAGGAGGGGGCCCTGGTTTTAGCTGGGGCTGTGTGAACCATTTGTGTTGCCAGCTGTACCAGGGGAGTGCCCTGCGAGGGGAGAAGCTGCAGAAGGGTTCTGAATGGTTGCGAAAACGACCGTCTTGGTAGGCCTGGAGTGGCCATGAACAGAGGGGGTCTTTTTTTAACATTGAAGCATATGATGCTCCAGGCAGCGCCGGGCGCACCAGGACCTAGTTCTTAGTCTCGCGAAATGAGAGACGATCCTGAGCCTGAACGGCCAGGATTTCCTTCTCAAGGAGAGACACACCACATTGCATCGAAGAAGTTGGATACGGCTTCCGCAATCGGCACAATTGGATACACACTATTTGGACGTATCGTGTGGGTCCCTGCAGCAACTTACACAGACTACGGGTAACCAGGACTTTGCACTTCTACAGGAACGATTGATAAGGCCTAAGCGTTATCAGTACTAGCATCACCGCGGCAGTGGCACGAATGCCTTCACGCGGTAGCGAATCAAACCGTCACGCATCGACTCACGGAGTTTGTCCCAGTCAAACGTGACGAAGAGTGTAGGTGTGGGTCTCGAGGCCCTTCCCTGTTTTCTTATCACACGTTGGCCCTTGACCGCTCCATGGTCGGCCAGCTCTAAGGTTATGTCACCTATGGAGTAGTCCAAGAGTTCCCTCGCATAAAATACTTTCACGAAGTTCATTGTAGAGTGCGGCGTCACACTCACCGGGGTGCCATCAAGTGTCCGAAAGGCACTAAGCATTGACGCCTCAGAGGGATCCAACGCATTCGCCAGAAGGCTACCGTCCGAGAAACGGGTCACATTCAGCCTTAAACCAAGCATGGATCATGTTGCCCTTGGCCAACATGCTATCATCAGTGGAGCGAATAACGAGGAAGCGTTTGAAGACAGCGGGCTCGAAAACGCCAGGTAGTCTCTGAATGAGGCGCCCGGACGTAATTGTGGTTCCGCTGTGCGCACTGACGACTTTGCATTTTGGTCTAGAACATCCCAACCATGGAAGCGCCGGGGCTGGAAGTGCCGATCTCGGCTTGGTCATTTAACAAAACGGGGCCGGGCCCGTTAATCTCCGGGGCTGCCGCGGAGGGAGGGGACCCCCCCCGTCTTTTTCTTATTTCTTTTCCTTTTAGGAGAGGAGGCTGGGTAATGAACCAGCCTCTTTCCTCCGAAAGAAGGAGTCCTTAAGCCAGAGGAAACGGCCTCAACAAGTCCTCTGAAATGGAGAAGGTATTGGCTGTCACAGGGGAACCGGCCTAGACGGAAGGAGATTCCTCCTCTCCTTGTGAGTCCTTTGATTCCCGAGCGGTCTGTAGAGAAGCTTACACAGGCGCGGACTCAGATTCGGTGCTTGGCACCGAGCCCGGGTTCGAATCATGCAAGATCCTACCATGTGGAGCTGGGTCACCTGCGGAACCATGTCCATCACATGGGAGTCCCTCCATGTACCCGCCCCGCAAGTTATCACAAATACCATTCGAAGTTCCTTTTTGCTCGTCTAATGCCGACAAACCGCCATCTATCGGGAAAGAGAGGGGAGCAACTACGCTGACCCCCTGTAAACTGGAGATGCATGACAGCGGGACATTAGAGCGACGGGCTGACGGGCCTATTATTGCTTGTTCCCCCCGGAGGGGTTGGCCCTATCGAGCCGCTCTCCCTGAAACTGGTCAATTATGGGCCGCTTGCCTGCTCTCTTGGAAGTCTCATGTGAAAGCAAAGGAGGGGGCGCCTCCAGAGAAGGGAGGAGGAGGAGAGTCAAACACACCTGTAGCCTTATGAGAGGAATAAAGTTCCTCTCCAGTAGAACTACATAGTTTGGAGGAGCCCCTGAGAAAACATAGGGGGGGGGGGGCTCCTTTTCTGCTATGGAAATGCCCGAGAGTGGTTTCGACGATGAAAAGGTGGAGTATTAAGTAGAGAATTTTCATACATGTGCATGGGCACCCTGTTATTACTACAGGATGCAAACGCTAATCACCCCACGTAGTAGCCCGCTCTGCGAGGGGTGAATATGGGGCTGGCTTTCCACCACTAGAGGCCACCTCTCCTGCTCCATGGCGGATCCAGCGTAGGATGGGTGTAAAATTGATGGAACATGAAAAGAGAAGGTGTAGCGAGGAAGGTGAGGGTGGGGGAGTTGTTAAAAAGCCACCACCCCAAAGGGAGCTCAGGGGACGAGGGGGCGTTTTTCCCTCCTCCCCTAGCCCGATAAGGGATGGCTGGGTGAGAGGAAGCTGGTTGGTGTCTATCCTGCCACTTTTTGTAAAATATTTTTAGGAGCCCATCTGGCGACTGCCTACTTGTGTATAAGTCGCCGTACTCAGGGCAGCCTAGTACTAGGGTAAACTAAAATAACAATATGCAGAAAAAAACAACAAAAAACAAAAAAATCAACAACAAAAATAATATAAAAAAGTAAAAACGAAAAGGGCAGTAAGCAGGCTCGGGCATCGAGGGGAGGCTCTAGCGCAGGAACGTGCGACGTACAAAAACACCAACAAAAAAACAGTTAGATAAGGTGGAGGCCAGCCTCATCCAAAAAGTCCACAAGTCAGTGTGAGGAACCCATGCCGAGTACAAGGAACAAGTGGTAGCGACGCCGCTCATACCAGTACCGGTACAAGTAACGTGCGCGAAAATCACCTAGGGGACAACGCAGTCGTCACAATAAGGCGAACTATCCATCAAATGACGGTGCCTCCCGCGACAGTGTCCAATTCGTAGACGCCAGAAAGCAACCGGCAGCCGTCGCGGCATTGGGGGATAGGTCCATGGTAACAGTCACGGCACAATGGCACGCAACTTTAAGTTCCCTTCGACCATCTCCCATCTACTTTGCCAAGCAGCCCGGAGGGCTGCCCGTATTCCTGCCAGGTAATCGGTGTGAGGAAGAACGAAACGCTGGTCTAGTCGCCCAGTCCTCGCGGACTCTTTGGCGTCCCCATCGGGGCGCTCATTCCCCGCAATTCTTACATGTCCAGGAACCCAGCAGAAGATAATCTCAACATCCACCCGCCTCGCTAAAACCGTAGCGTCACGGATATCGCTAACCAGGGGATGCAGAGATTCCAATACCGCCGAGGGCACTCAGGGCGCTTTGTGAGTCGCTATAAATGACAATCCGGTCTTCGAATCGGGCACGTCAGGTTATCTCCCGTACGAGCGGTGTATTACAAGCAGCTCAACCGTGAAGACAGACGCAGCGCCTGGCAAATCCCCGCTGACTTCAAACAGAAGGGATACGGCGTGGAAACTCAGCACCTCTTGGGACTAGGAGCCATCCGCATACACTGGCACGGTTCCAGCGTGACAAGAAGTGTGCTCCCAAAAGGCCCAAAGCAATATTCCTGGCGCTATACAAGCTTGAGGAGCAGAGGCGTGGCGACAAATGGCGAAAGGTGGTACCATCCAGGGTGGCGTCCTGGGCAGAACCAGGGGCGCCGCCGGCCCGAGAGGTATACCTATCTCTCGAAGGAGTTTCCTGGCCCCAAAGCCGAAGGGCTTAGTGTATGAGTGGCGTCTCTTGGCGGCATAAGCACCATCAAGATCAGCTGCGAATGCAGTGAGAGATGCTGGTTACCGAGGGAGACACCGGGATCGCGCGTACCGGCGAGAAATGCGCTGTGAACGGCCTAGAGCGAGTGGCATCTCCACAGCATCGACCAATAGGCTCTCAATGGGGTATGAGCGGAAGCTACCGGCCACCAGGCGAAGGCCGGTGTGGTGGATCGAGTCCACCTTCCGCAGCACACGCTCAGCTGCGGATGCATAAAATTCTCATCTCTAATCAAACTTCGAACGAGCAAAGGATCGATAAAAAAGTAAGGCAATAGCTCTTTCAGTGCCCCACGTGTGGAACGTTATGGAACGAATAATATCCATGGCGCGGGTGCAAGAGACCCTAAGGCTGCAAATATGAGCCTGCCAGGCTCATATTCGCAGCAAAGGAAACGGTGCGAGTCCACCACTTTCAGGCGCATCCAATTAGAAACAAGTCTGGGTCAGGGTAGAGCCGTGAATGGCGGCAGAAGTGCAGCAACTTAGTCTTGGCCAAAGAAACCCGAAGCCTGTGCACTTCGGTGTAACAAGAGACGTAGTTTAATGTCTCGAGGCTCCAGAGTTGGTATCTGGGCCGCGCCAAAAGAGATCGAAAGGTCGTCCACGTAGAGCGTAGCGATAACATCTTCCGGCAGCACCGAAGTGATGCCGTTGATGCTCGGGGCAAAGTGTTACACTGAGGACACTTCCCTGCGGGACACCCTCTTCTTGCTCCAATCTGCTGGAGAGGGCTTTCCCCACCCGTACGCGGAATCGACGATTTAGCAAAAAATCAAATATAAAGATTGGGAGGCGTCCCATCGCCCCCATCTTGTTGAGCCTTCATGATACCGTATCGCCATGCGGAATCATAGTCCTTATTCAGATCGAAAAAACCCTTGGCGTAGTTCTGTCTAGGAAGGAAGGCCTCGCAGACTGCATTTTCCATTAGGAGCAGAGCATCAGACGTGGAGTGGAACTAGCGGAAGCCGCACCGTGCAGAGGACAGAAGACTAATTTCCCCATCAAATTGCATACGGAGGAGGTTAGAGAGATTGGGCGGAGACTGGCTTAGGTAGTGTGATCTTTACACGGTTTACGAAAAGTGAGTACAGTAGCGATTCGCCAGGAATCTGGGAGGATACCCTCTACCCAGATTCTGTTGAACATTTTTTTATTTTTTTTTATTTAAGAGCTCATCTGGCGACTGCCTACATGGGCATTAGTCAGCATATTAAAACTGGCCTAGTTCTAGGCTACTTTAAAATAAAATTCAAGAGAAAAAAAAACAACACCCCAAAAAGGGGGAAAGGAAGCAAGCTGGTGCGCCGGGGAGAAGTCCCCCCAACACAGGAGCGTGCAACTAAAGGAAAAAAAACACAAAAACAAAAAAAAACAAATGCAAAAAAACAAAAAAAAAACAACAAACCTTGCCTAAATAATAGGGAGAAGGCCGGCCTCCCCCAAGAAGTCAACAAGTCAATGTGCACGAATCTGTCCCGAGTACAAGGGACAGGCGGTAGCGACCCCGCCCATCCCGGTACCAGGACAGGTATCGTGCGCGAAGATCACCCAGACTGGGACATTCGACAAGAATGTGCCGGACAGTCTGGGGGACGACGCAGTCGTTGCAATGGCACGCAACTTTAAGTTCCCTTCGACCGTCTCCCATCTTCTTTGCCAAGCAGTCCGAAGAGCTGCCCGTATTCCTGCCATGTAGTCGGTGTGAGGAAGAGCGAAACGCTGGTCCGGTCGCAGAGTCCTCGCGGACTCTTTGGCGCCCTCATCGGCGCGCTCATTCCCCGCAATTCCTACATGTCCAGGAACCCAGCAGAAGATAATCTCGACATCTGCCCGGCTCGCCAAAACCGTGGCGTCACGGATATCACGAACCAGGGGATGCAGAGATTCCAATGCCCCGAGAGCACTCAGGGCACTTTGTGAGTCGCTATAGATCACAATCCGGTCTCCGAACCGGGCACGTCGCGTAATCTCCCGTACCGAGTGGTGTATTGCCACCAGCTCGGCCGTGAAGACAGACGCAGCGCCTGGTAGAGCCCCGCTGACTTCAAACAGAGGGGATACGGCGTGGAAGCCGACCCCCTCTTGGAACTTGGAGCCATCCGTATACACTGGCACGGTTCCAGCGTGACACGATGTGTGCTCCAAAAAGGTTGAATGCAATACTCCCGGCGCAGTAAAAGCTTTGGGAGCAGAGGCGTGGCGACAAATAGCCAAATGTGGTACCCTCCAGGGTGGCGTCCTGGGCAGAACCTGGGGCGCCACCGGCCCGAGAGCTATATCTACCTCTCGAAGGAGTTTCCTGGCCCTAAACCCAAAGGGCTTAGGGTATGACTGGCGTCTCTCGGCGGCATAGGCACCATCGAGATCAGCTGCGGATGCAGTGAGAGCTGTTGGCGACTGAGGGAGGCGCCGGGCTCGCGCGTACAGGCGGGTGATGCACTGCACGCCGCGCAGAGCGAGTGGCATCTCCCCAGCATCGACCAACAGGCACTCAATGGGGGAAGTGCAGAAGGCACCGGTCGCAAGGCGAAGGCCGGTGTGGTGGATCGAATCCACCTTCCGCAATAAACGCTCGGCTGCGGATGCATAAAACTCGCATCCGTAGTCGAGCTTCGAGCGAACAAAGGATCGATAAAAAAGTAAGGCAGAAGCCCTATCAGCGCCCCAAGCGCTGAACGTCACGGAACGGAGAATGTCCATGGCGCGGGTACAAGAGGCCCTAAGGCTGGAATATGAGCCTTCCAGGTGAGGCGTCGGTCGAATACAAGACCAAGGAAACGGTGCGACTCAACCACATCCAGGCGCACCCCATTAAGAAAAAAATCTGGGTCGGGGTGAAGCCGTCGATGGCGGCAGAAGTGCACCATCTTAGTCTTGGCCAAAGAAAAATGAAACCTGTGCGCTTCGGCATAGCGAGAGACGCGGTTCAATGCCTGTTGGAGTCGGCGCTCCAGACTTGCCATCTGGGCTGCGCCAAATGAGATCGAAAGGTCGTCCACGTAGAGCGTAGTGGGAACATCTTCCGGCAGCACCGAGGTGATGCCGTTGATGCTCAGAGCAAAGAGTGTGACACTGAGGACACTTCCCTGCGGGACACCCTCTTCCTGCTCCTTTGGGCCGGAGAGGGCTCCCCCCACCCGTACGCGGAATCGACGATCTCGCAAAAATTCAGATATAAACATTGGGAGGCGTCCACCCGCCCCCATCGTGTGGAGAGTCTCCATGATACCGTATCGCCATGCGGTATCATAGGCCTTCTCCAGATCGAAAAACACCGTGGCGTAGTGCTGTCTACGAAGGATAGCCTCGCAGACGGCATTTTCCAGTCGGAGCAGAGCATGCGACATGGAGTGGAAGTGCGGAAGCCACACTGTGCGGAAAACAGATGGCCTCCGCTGTCCAGGAAAAAGGCTAATCTAACATTTACGAATTTCTCAATCAACTTGCACAAGCAAGAGGTTAGAGAGATTGGGCAGAAACCGGTCGGAGTAGAGTGATCTCTCCCCGGTTTGCGAAAGGCGAGCACAGTAGCGATTCGCCAGGAGCCTGGGAGAAGACCTTCCACCCAGATCCTGTTGAACAAATCTAACAGAAAGGCCATGCCTCGCTCACCCAGGTGTCGAAGCATGGCGTACGGGACATTGTCCCGACCATGGGCGGTGTCCGCGCACGAAGCGAGAGCGGAAAGCAACTCACTCACAGTAAACTTGTCGTTGAGGGGTTCTCCGCCTTTGGAGGCAAAGTCCAGCCGGCGGCCTTCCGCGACATCACGACGTGCATTGAATGCTGGCGCAGCAGCATCACGGCTAGAGAATGCGGAAAAAGCGGTCGCTAAGGATTCCCCCACGGACGCGGGGTCCGAGATTGTGGTCCCATTCTCCTGGAGAACGGGTTTGGGGTCCTGCGAGAACTTGCCCCGAATCCTTTTGACTCACTTCCACACCTCAGCTAAAGGGGTCTTCCCGTTAAGTGAAGACACGTATGCCCGCCAAGAAGAGCGGCATGCGTGCTTCGAAATATTCCGGAACCTAGCCCTAGCCCGACGAAATTCAGCGACAGTGAAATCGTTCGGTCGGCGCTTATAGCGCATGTAGGCATAACGCTTCTGTTTCAGGGCCGTCTCACACTCGGCCGACCACCATGGGAGTGGTCGGCGTGCAAAACGGCCAGACGTCCTAGGAATAGTAGTCAGGCCCACGGCGATGAGGTTGCCGGAGAAGAACTCAACGGCCTTATCTACCGACCTAAACTCATCGACTGAGATAGAGAATTCAGTCATTTTCTAAAATGCAGACCACCGCGCCCGCGCCAAGCACCACCGAGGTGGTCTCTCAGGCGGCAGTTGCCCTGAAAATGATATTTGAATGGGAAAGTGATCACTACCATGGAGGTCATCGACCACCCCCCAATCAAAATCAGGCTGTGCATCCGAAGAGCACAAAGATAGGTCAAGGCAAGAAAATGAAGCGGTTCTCGGACAGTGATGCGTAAACTCATCCACGTTTAGGACACCCATCTCAAGCTCTTCGATCAGATCGGCAAGGACTTGTCCCCTGGGATTTATGGAGTAATCTCCCCAGAGAGGATGCCTGCCGTTCAGATCTCCAAGCAAGAGATAGGGCCTCGGCAACCATGCCACGACGACGCGGAAGTCTCCCGCGTCAAAGTCAGCTGACGGTGGAATGTACGCAGAAATGATAGTATACCTCCTATCCAGGTGCAGCTGCACAGCCACTGCCTGAAAGGAGGTATCTAAAGAGAAAGGAAGAACGGAGACATCATGCCGGGTGTAAACCGCGCATCCCCCAGCCCGGCCCCCATCTCGTGGTGGTGGGGTCGCAAGACCCTTATACCCCGGGAGGGCGGGCAGGGGGCACGCGCCTAGCATGGTCTCCTGCAAAAAGATAGCTAACGGGGAACGGGACGAGACGAGCCTCCGCAGCTCCACCCAGTTGGCCCGGAGTCAACGGCAATTCCATTGAAGGAATATGCCCTCCAGGCCTAGCTCGGAGGAAACGCAGGGGCCCTCCTCGAACTGAAGACCCTCTCGGGAATGGCCGTACACTTTCCGGGGGCAGAACCCCGGGCGCTGTTGGCCGGACATAGCGCTGTCACCTTCGAGGACTTATTGGGGGAGGTTGGGCTCGACATGCGAGTGTTTTCCTCCCTCCGCCTCGAAACCTTAGGCGGGCATTGTGGCTTCGGAGGCGGGGGCCCTCTTTTCGAGGAACCACCGTCTCCGAGCCACTCGCCACACCTCAGGGCGTGGGCGAAGGGGCCGAAGCTCCTTTGTTGCTGTCCTCCTTTCGGGGGACAGCTTTAGGAACCCCGGAAGATGGCCTAGCGACCATCTTCAGGGGTGTTGCCTCCCGTGAGTCTAACGACTCGGTGGAGGCGCTTGGCCGTTTTGCCTTACGGGAAACGGTCACGCTGGGGGAAGAGGGGGGAGCCCTGGTTTTAGCCGGGGCTGGGTATGAACCCTTTTTGCCGCCAGCTTTACCAGGGGAGCGCCCGGGTTGGGTAGAGCCCGCAGAAGGGCTCCGAATGGGCGCGGAAACAACCGTGCTCGTTGGCCTGGATGGGCCAGGAGCAGAGGGTGCCTTTCTAACTATTGAGGCATATGACGTCCCAGGCAGAGCCAGGCGCGCCAGGACCAAGTCCTTAGCCTCGCGGAATGAGAGTCGATCCTGGGCCTGAACGGCCAGGATTTCTTTCTCAAGGAGATAGGCACCACATTGCTTCGAAGAAGCGGGGTGCGGCTCTCCGCCATTGACACACCTGGCCACACACGATTGGGACTTATCGTGTGCGACCTTGGAGTAATTTACACAGACTTCGGGTGACCCCAACTTTGCACGTCTACATGAGCGACTCGTATGGCCGAAGCGGTGACAGTAATAGCACCGCCGCGGCAGTGGCACGAATGCCTTCACGCGGTAGCGGTACCAACCGGCACGCACCGACTCAGGAGCTTGTCACAGTCGAACGTGACGAAGAGTGTAGGGGTGGGTCTCGAGGCCCCTCCCTGTTTTCTCATCACACGTTCGACCTTGACCGCCCCATGGTCGGCCAGCTCTACGGTGATGTCCTCAATGGAGTAGTCAACGAGCTCCCTCGCATAAACTACTCCTTTCACAAAGTTCATGGTAGAGTGCGGCGTGACACTCACCGGGGTGCCACGAAGTGTCCGAAGAGCACTTATCTTGGCCGCCTCGGCGGGATTCGCAAGAAGGCTTCCGTCCGAGAAACGGGTCACCTTCGGCTCTCTACCAATTGCACTAGCTAATCCTCTCCTCTGATGCATCATGTTGCCCTTGGACAACATGCTGCCATCAGTGGAGCGAATAACGAGGAAGCGTTTAAAGCCAGCGAGCTCGAAAACCCCAGGTAACCTCTGAATGTGGGGCCCCGATGTCATCGAGGCTCCGCCCTGTGCAACTTTGTTCTTAGTCAGGGGCTCCGCAACCAGGGGGGGGGGGCAGAGGGGGGGGATGTGCCGATCTTGGCTTGGTCGCTTGCCAGAGTGGCAGCAGACCCATCCGTCCCCGCAGCCCCCGCAGATGGAGAGGAGCACCAAGTCTTTTTTGTCTTTTAGGTCTTTTTCTTTTTTGGAGAGGAGGGCGGGGAATGAACCCGCTTCTCACCTCCCCCGGAACAAGCCCCCAGGCCAGATGGACCGGCCTCAGTCAGGTCATTCCCCGAAATGGAGAAGGTCCTGGTAGTCGTGGGGGCACCGGTCGGAGGAGATCCCTCCCCTCCTTGAACTGCTTCGGAAACCACAGCCGTTTGAGGAGGACCTTGCATAGGGGCGGATTCGGGTTCGGTGCTTGGCGCCGAGCCAGGATTCCCCCCCATGGAAGGCCCTACCGTCTGAGGCTGGGTTTCCTCAAGGACCATGTTTATCTCAGGGGAGGCTTCCAGTTGGCCATCCCCCCCCCCAAGACATCGCAGGTCCCGTTGGCAGTATCGTCACTAGTCTTCTTTGGGGAGGCATGGGCCTTGATCCCGGCAAGGTTCAATATTCTTTGCCAGCAGGTCTTTTGAGGGAAGCGACCGAAGGGGCCTGGCTTCCCTCTCCCCCCTAAGGGGGTTTGCCCTACCGAGCCGCTTCAATGTGAAGCGGCTGGCTAAGGGCTGCCTGCTGGCTTTCTTGGCAGTCCCCTTGGAAAGAACAGAGGGGACGGCCGCTCGTAAAAGGGAGGCGCCCGAAGGCACCTCCAGAGAAGGGGGTGAGGGGAAGTCCCCTACACCCGTAAGCGAATGAGAGGAGTAAGCCTCCTCTCCGGTTAGAGATATATCGAGGGTCCCCTGAGCAAGGACAGGGGGGGGGGGGGTACCTCCTATTTTTTGCTGGAGCTGCCCAAGGGCGGCTCCGTCGATGTTATAGGGAAAGTTGGGGGTTGGGTTTTTTTTTTATACTCATCATTGGGCATGGTGACCCTCTTTTTAACACGGGATGCAATCGCGCATCACCTCTCGCAGTAGCTTGCACTGCGAGAGGTGCTTACAAGCCCAGCAGAGCCAGGCGCCGCCATTTAAGACCACCCCTCCTGCCTGGTGGCCTGGCAGTCCATCGGCATGGAGGCTCCACCTTAGACACGGCGTAAAATTGATAGAATGTGAAGAGGAGAGGAAAAGGGATGTGAGGAAGGTATGGGTGGAGATGAAGCAGGTTTTTAAAAACCAACCACCCCAGACCGGAGCTCAGGGGTTAGGGAACATTGGCCCTTCCCCCCTCAGCCCCGATCCAGGACGGTTGGCCAAGAAGAAGGTCAGCATCTACCCTGTGAAATTAGAGGCTGATCAGAGAAAGTTGTGGGAGAGGTTGTATGAAAAGAAAGGAAACAAGTGTTTTGAAGGAAGGAAGAGAGGCTAAGCTGGGGCCGTCAGCACAGCGGCCAGGATGGCAAATCGCCGCGCCCCTTACGGGGGATTCTGTTAAACAAATCTAACACAAAGGCCATACCTCGCTCACCCAGGTGTCGAGGCATGGCGTACGAGACATCGTCCGGACCATGGGCGGTGTCCGCGCACGAAGCAAGAGCGGAGCGCAACTCACTCACAGTAAACCTGTCGTTGAAGAGTTCTCCGCCTCTGGAGGTAAAGTCCAATCGAGGGTATTCTGCGACATCACGACGCGTTTTGAATGCTTGTGGAGCATCCTCCTGGCTAGAGAATGCGGAGAAAGCGGTCGCGAAGGATTCCACCAGGACGCGGGGCCCGAGATTGAGGGCCCATTTTCCTAGAGAACGGGAGGGGGGGTCCTGCGAGAAATTGCCCAGAATCCATTTGACTCGCTTGCATACCTCTGCTAGAGGTGTCTTCCCGTTAAGTAAAGGGACGTATGCCCACCAAGAAGAGCGGCGGGCGTGTTTCGAAATATACCGGAACCTAGCCCGACGAAATTCACAGACAGGAAATCGTTCAGGCAGCACTTATAGCACATATGGGCATAACGCTTTTGATTGAGGGCCGTCTCACACTCGACTGACTACCACGGGAGTGGCCGGCGTGCAAAACGGCCATACGTTCTAGGAATAGTAGTCAGGCCCACAGCGAAGAGGTTGCTGAAGAAGAACTCAACAGCCTCATCAACCAACCTAAACTCCTCGACTGAGATAGAGAAATCAGTCATTTCCTGAAATGCGGACTACCGTGGCCGCGCCAAACAGCACCGGGGATAGTTCTCGGGGGGCAGTGGCCCACAAAATGATATTTGAATGGAAAAGTGATCACTACCCTGCAGGTCATCGACCACACTCCACCCAAAATCAGGCTGTGCATCCGGAGAGGACAAAGATAGATCGAGGCTGGAAAATGAAACGGTTCTCGGGCAGTGATGCGTAAACTTATCCACATTTAGGACACCTATCTCCAGCGCGTGGTCAACCCGGAGGGGATGTCTACCGTTAAGATCTCTGAGTAAAAGAAAGTGCCTCGGCGCGGCGGAAGTTCCCCGCGTCGAAGTCGGCTGACGTTGGAATATATGCAGAAATAACTTTATACCTCCTATCCAGGTGCAGCTGCAGAGCTACTGCCGGAAGGTATCTAAAGTAAAGAGAAGAACGGAGACATCATGCCGGGTGTAAATAGTGCATCCCCCTGCCCGGCCCCCACCCCGTGGTGGTGGGGGTGGCAAAATCCTTATACCCCGGGAGATGGGAATGGGACACGCGCCCAGCATGGTCTCCTCCAAAAAGATACCTAACGGGGAACGGGACGAGCCTCCGCAGCTCCTCCCAGTTGGCCCGGAGTCCGCGGCAATTCCATTGAAGGAATATACATTCCAGACCTAGTTCGGAGGAGATGCGGGGGCCCTCTTCGAAGACAAGACCTTCACGGGAATGGCCGTACGCTTCCTAGAGGCAGAACTCCGGGCGCTGTCGCCTTCGAGGACTTATTGGGGAAGGGTGGGCTCGCCATGCGAGTCTTTTCCTCCCTCCGCCTCGAAACCTTAGGTGGGCGTTGCGGCTTCGGAGGCGGAATTCACTTTTTTGGAGGATTCGCCGTCTCCGCGCCAACCAGCCTGCCACTGGGTGTGGACGAAGGAGCCGAAACTCCTTTAGTGTTGTCCTCCTTTCTGGAAGATGGCTTCACAACCCTCTTCAGGGGTGTTGCCTCCTGCGAGTCTAACGACTGGATACAGGCGCGCAGCCGTTTCGCCTTATGGGAAACGGTCACACTGGGGGAAGGGAGGGGAACCCTGGTTTAAGCCGGAGCTGGGTGTGAACCCTTTGTGTCGCCAGCTTTACCAGGGGAGCGCCCGTGGTAGGTAGAGCCCACAGAAGGGTTCCAAATGGGCGCGGGAACGACCATGCTCGTAGGCCTGGAGGGGCTAGGAGTAGAGGGTGTCTTTTTCAGCACTGAGGCATAGGACGTCCCGGGAAGAGACGGGAGCACCAGGACCAAGTCCTTAGCCTCGCGAAATGAGAGACAATCCTGGGCCTGAATGGCCAGTATTTTATTTTCAAGGAGATCGGAACACATTGCTTCGAAGAAGTGGGGTGCGGCTCTCCGCAATTGACACACTTGGTCACAAATGACTTGGACTTATCGTGTGCGGCCTTGGAGCAACTTACACAGACTTCGGGTAACCCCGACTTTGCGCACCTACTAGAGCTATAAGTATGGTTAAGCGTTGACAGTAATAGCACCTCTGCGGTAGTGGCACGTACCGACTCGGGGAGATTATCATATTCGAACGTGACGAAGAGTGTAGTAGTGGGTCTCGAGGCCCTCTCTGTTTTCTTATCACACATTCTACCTTGACCGCCCCATGGTCGGCCAGCTCTAAGGTAATGTCATATGTATAGTAGTCTACGAGTTCCCTCGCATAAACTACTCCTTTGATCCTTTGACGAAGTTTATGGTAGAGTGCGGCGTCACACTCGCCGGCGTGCCATCTAGTGTCCGAAAAAGGCACTAATCATGACCGCCTCGGAGGGTTTCAACGCATTCGCCAGAAGGATCCCGTCCGAGAAACCGGTCACCTTCGGCTCTCTACCAATAACGCTAGCTAAGGCTCTCCTCTGATGGAACATGTTGCCCTTGGTAGAGCGTACGATGAGGAAGCGTTTGAAGCAAGCGGGCTCCAAAACGCGAGGTAGCCTCTGAATGAGAGGCCCCGACGTAATCGAGGCTCTGCTCTGCTCTGCGCTGTTCTGGTCTTCGTCTGGGACTTCCCACCCGGGGAAGCAACGGGTTCGGACTGTGCCGATCCTTCCCTGGTCGCTTACCGAAACGGCAGCAGACCCATCCGTCTCCGCGGCCACCCCGGATGGAGAGGAGCCCGAGTCTTTCTTATCCTTTTTCTATTTTTTTTTTTTACGGAGGAGGCCAGGGAATGAACCCTCTTCTCTCCTCCGCCGGCAGGAACTCCAGGCCAGATGGACCGGCCTCAGCATGATCCTTCTCCGAAATGGAGAAGGTCTTGGCTACCACAGGGGCACCAGCTGGAGGAGGAGATCCCTCCTTTCCTCGTGGAGTCTTGGAGACTCGAGAAGTCTGAGGAGGACTTCGTACAGGGGCGGACTCGGATTCGGTGCTTGGCACCGAGCCTAGGTCCGCCCCAATGAAAGGTTCTACCATGCTGGGTTGTCCCATGGGAGGCCTCCATGTGGCAATCCCCCCCAGGACTTCACAGGTCCCATTGCTTGTAGTATCTTTGGTCGGGAAAGAGGGGGGCATGTATGGTGAACCCCTCTAAGCTCAATATAAGAGCACGCAGGTCTTTAGAGGGAACGGGCCCTATCTTCCCTCCTCCTCCTAACAGGGTTGGCCCTATCGTGCCGCTCCCGGTGGGAGAGGTCAATTATGGCCCTTTCTTGGTAGTCTCCTTAGAAGGTAAAGGGGGGATTGCAGCTGGTGAGAGGGAGTAGCCCAAACCATAGAAGGGTGTGAGAGGAAGTCGCCCAAACCATAGAAAGGGGTGAGAGGGAATCACCTGAACCATAGAAGGGGTGAGGAGTCAAGCAAACCATATAAGGGGGTGAGAGAGAGTTGCCCAAACCATAGAAAGGGGTGAGGGGGAGTCCCTTAAACCCATAGTTAAAGAGTTTTGGACGGTCCCCTGCGAAAGCACAGGGGGGGTGAGGGTGAAGTGACCTCCATTTTTTAGGTGGAAGGTTTTAGGAAGGTTTGGATGGTGATGAAGCAAGTTGTTAAATACACACCAGCCCAGACCGGAACTCAGGGCTGAGGGAACATTGTCCCCTCCGCCTTCAGCCCCGATCCAGGATAGGTGGTGAGAGGAAGCTGGTCAGCATGTACCATGTGAAATTAGAGGACAACTAGAGAAAGTTGAAGGAGAGGTTGTAGGGAAATTGAGGAAGTAGGGTAGAAACGCACACTGTCTGAAAGAAGAGGCCAAGCTGGAGCCCGGACGGGGCGCTGAGTTCCGTCAGCACGTCGGTCAGGAAGGCAAATCGCTGCACCCTTTACAGGGGTCTATCTTATGAAATTAGAGGCCAAGCAGTGAATGTTGTGGAAGAGTGAGAAAGCAAGGTAAGAAGACAGGGGTTCAGAAAGAGCAAAAGGCTAAGCTGGGGTCGGACAGAGCACTAAGTCCCGTCAACATGTAGGAGTAAACCTCTTCTCTGGTAGACGATCGTTGAAGCGGGAAGGGGTGGGGGAGGCGTCGTTTTCAGAAATGGAGGTGCTCGAGAGTGGCTTCAAAGATGGCAAAGATGAAACTCCTTTGCCGAATGCCAATGGTAAGAGTGGAGCCCCTCCACCAATCCAAGGGGTGCGTGATTTTCCTCATCCTCCCTGACACCTAGGGATGGCAATGCTTCGCTTGGAGGTGGATCTCCATCCACTTTCCCACTATTGCCTTTAGTTGTCACCATGATCAGAGTAAAAAAGAAAAAAAACGGCCCCATGTAAAATAGATAATATGACCTCACTATGCGTGGGGAGGGTAAGAGAAGTCTCCTTAGGATAAAAAAAATACCAGGATATGGTCATTTACACATAAACAGTCCCGGTCTTGTTAATGGGCTTTGCCAACCCAGCCTACCCTTTAGGCAAAATTGTCCTAGAACTTTGACCATAAAGGATGGTGCCGGCATAGCCACCACCTTATATGTGTACTGAGGAAGGTGAACAGAGTCAATGGTCCAGCATACCCTGTACCTAAACTTGCCCTAGCCAGCAGGCTATTGTACCTCACACCAGGTAGTGACATCATGGTATACACTGCCACTTGATTCAAGCTCATAAGAGAATGAAAGTTGCCAGAAGCTTCGTGAATAAGGGAGAAAATGTGGAAAGGAGTAGGTGTGCATGTAATAAAGAGAAGTAGAGATAGGTTTGTTTACTAATGAGTAGGGTGGGTAATCACCTATTATCATCATACCTTGGTGTTAGGTGATTCCAGGATAGAATGCAGTCCACCAAGGCACCATGGCTAATGGAGTGAACTCTGTAAAGATGGAAACACCCCTGGTACAAAGTGCAGTTAATAATAATAAATCATATTATTAAATACTGCTAAATAATAATAATACTAATCATTATTAAAATACATAATAATATATTGTAATACATACTAATAATATAAAAATCATACTAAATAATAATGCTGTAGTAGTTTGCCTCCCCTCATCTCACCAATATAAATGCCTACTCCCTTCTTTTTCAGTCTGCCTGAAATGACAGAAGGGATGAGGAGACAGTGATCTGAGTGGGGGACCCGATGGACTTCCATCATTCCCTGCATTCATTTCTTTCCTTTCAAAAGAAGTATTTTACAACAGTTATTGAGAGAGAGTGCATTAATACAAAAGTTTTGGCAAGAGAGAATAACAGAGAACTAGTGTGAGCAAGAAATGGAGCTCGATAAGTGACCAGGTGAGAATTAGTCTCTGTGAGTAGGTATGATTTTATGTATGTTATTGGTAAGGATGTTTATGTGTGGCAGTGAATCCTTGATTGAAATGCCTTCTATTTTTCAGCTCCTTAGGACCAGTGAGTTTAGTCAAGACAAGTAAGAGATTGAGTGAAGACAAACGTCAGGAGCTACTGTGTTCTCAGTCGATTGGGTGCAAAGAACCGACATTATTCTGAAGTAGTAGTTGGTAATTGTTGCACCTCCCAGTTCCCTGTAAGCTTGGAATGCTCTACGGAGCGAGTCTTCAACCATATAAAAGAGCCTTGGAAGAAAGTGGGCCCACCTACCTTTCCCTTATCCCCTCTTTTTTGAAACTGGTTACTACATGGGCAGTTCTGTATAAATTTATTTATATTTACAGTTTATTAAATTAAGATTGAGGTAAAAATATATTTGATTATTTTATGTTGTGATGGTTTTGGGTGTGAACTATATATTGTTTTTGTATTAAAGCGATATTCTAGATTATATATATTGTCAGGATTGTTTTGTTAGTATCTATTTGTTATATATATATATATAGGTAGTATTTGTGATTGTTTGGGGTTTTGTCATTTTTTTTCTGTTTTTTAGCTTCCTTATAAATAAATAGAATTAGTTTCTCCTTCATTGTCCCTTCAAACATCCAGGCACTTGAGTGGCAGGCAGTTTGAAAGGAGGATTCTAGAGCCTGTTGCTGCAATGCAGATAATAACTAATAAAAGATGTAGTGTGGAGTGGGGGCGAGGGCAAAGTGCAACAACTTTCCAGGCCCCCATCATAGAGTTCAAGTCAACTCAGTGAGAAGGCCTCCCTAATTTGCACTCAGGATGAGAGGAAATGCAGCTCCTCGAGATACCAAGGGTACTAGGCTATACAGGGCATCCCCTGTAGGGTCATGATAACTATAAAGTTGTTTATAGAGTTTCTACTTAAACAAAATCAACAAATGGGGAGAGTTTGAATGATTTCACAAAACAAGTAGTTGTAGGCCTAGAACATATAGGATTTCAAGTGTTTGTAATTATTACAGAGAATAATGCTATAAATTGGAAAGCAATGTCCTCCTTTGCTTCACCACACAAACTACAACTTGTATATTAGCACCCTGTAGATTTGCCAAGGCCATTCTTTTATATATTTGACACTGATCATTAAAGTGCATTATAAATAATTAGGCAACATTACTTAGATACATATGTAAATATAATACCACACTTAGTTTTTAATGCAAAAAGAAAATGAGGCTTCTAAAGATCATACAATTCACATTATTAATAAAATTTTATAAAAATGCTTTTGATTTGGATCTTACCTGCAAAAATCAACATTCAATAAATCATGTAAGAAAAAACAATTTGAATATCTACAAATGCTTGATTAACTATTGTTGTAGAGAAAATGACAACAATCAGCTAAATATTTCAATAAAAAAGATGAAAATGATACTTTGAGTAAATTAAAATATACTTTTAAAGATTCGAGAGGGCAGATTTTGACTAATAAATAAAGTGGCAGATGCCTCATTTTCTTATGATTTGTATAATCACTCAACTTACTGTATATGGTGATTTGTCTAATTATTTGTCATTTGACTTTATAAAAGTTTATTCTTCTTAGTTTTTTCTCTTATGGACTTAAACTTATTTATTTTTCACCATCTAAGGTTCTTCTAAATGTACATATAAAGTTCTATAATTTTTATTAATTCAATACATTGAATATATTGATTAATATGCAATGAATATTTAAAAATAAATCCAGATTTAGCCAACCCTAGTGTGTTACTTACTAAAGTACCTCAAGACTTTGTAGAAAGTAGATATTAATGACACTATAAAAGTAGTCCTAAAAAGAAGGTTGCCTCCACTTTATAAGTGGTTTTTTTTTAAAAATCGAAAAAAATTAAAGGATACCTCATTTTTCTTGTGGGAGATATCCAAAATATATATTTTCCAGGATTTATTGACTAAACAACAGTTAAATTCCTTCATTGATGATAGAAAATCATAATGTTGCTTTGCTGCAACTTTAAGGAAAGTACCAACAGTGATGAGGTCATAAACTATTGGACAGGCCTTCATATCCGTGGCCTTGTCTTAACAGACCTCTGCCCATTTATTAAAATTTGGGGCAGCTAGATATGAAGTAGACATAGTTTTACTACCACTAATTCCCTTTTCATTTAGAAATGTTGTGGAAGCGAGGCATTAGACATAAAGTTCCAATAGTTATAACGTAGAAGTGACTGTCTATAATGTTATACTTGAGTTGATATTCTCTACTGGCGTTTTCTTAGGTTGTATCAGTGAGTGCCTGAATGTTGCTGAATATTAAGCGTTGTTGCAGTCTGAAAAGGGTAGCAAATGCATAAAAAAGGCTTATCATTCATTTGGTTCATACTCTTGGTATCTGTTTATCCAAGCATGAGACTTTCGTGTGTAGGCATTACCGAGTGATTGTTATCTCTAGTGTCCTTTTTAGAACACACAATGTTCCATTTAACATTTGTATTTGGATTTCTGCTTTATGTCATATATCAGGGATTAGTATGTGTAATATCTAAGCCAGTTCTGTTCTGTTAACCCCATGGATCAGTGGTGTTGGGTGCATTCCTCCCAATGCACAACATCGTGTTTAATAGCCAAGAGACCCTTGTTAATATAATCTCTATTGAGCTCTTTTATAGTTCCTCCACCTGCTGATTCTTTTTTGTCAGAGAACTTTTAAGTACTTATTGGCTTTCTTCTAGCTATGAATCCGTCTGGGTTATTTTCATTGTTTATTCCCTACATTAAAGCATCAGTCTCAAAGTGATTAACTAGTTTTGTAAGAGAAGTTTGTTCTGATGTGCTACTAGGCTGGTGGTGTGAACTTAGGAGCTCTTAAAGTATTTGCAGCGCTCATTATACTGTTCTATGAATCTAGTTTAACTCAGATGCATTATTTCTATCTATTGTGATAACTAAAGTCTTGACAGATATCGATGGAGCTATAGTGTTGGCAGTCAGGATTTTCCGGCTCTTGACATCCATTTGATCAATTTCACATTGGTACAAGTTTATGATCCCGATCCTATAGTTAAGGACTGGATGGTCGGTTGGTTCAAACAAGTATTGTGTTTTGGGGGTCAAGTGCATTCTACAGACCTTTTTATCATTATATATTTGATCTTGCCTCTCATCTTCTCATTGTCAATCTGCTCATTCTGTTTTAATTAAAAATATTAGTGTTCTTGGCTTTGTTCTAGGTTTCTTAGAGGAGTCTCTTCCTTGAGGGTAATGTTTTTGCAGGTGGAATTTTGAACTGCTTTTAGTATTGATTTGAAACATTATTCGATGGTGAACTTCATGCTAGTGTCAACCGAGTTCTTTGTTATTTGAAGAAGTCATTTTACCTGTTCATCATTTTAGGCATGCAGTTTTAGGCCATCCATGGAGAGCAAGTGGTTAGTTTTGTTTTCTGGAATTTTCCTTCTTGTTTTATTAAGGTTGTACCCTTTATGGTTGTTTACTTGTTTGTTGGTTATGGTGACATCAGGGCCATAATTCCATTTGAAAGGCTTTCATTTCTGCTGGGTCATACTCTTGGTATCTGTTTAATTGGGGGAACTTTTTCCAGTTATACACACCTCAGCAATACGTTTGAACAAGTGTCTTCAGAAGAGAACATTTTTCTTATCTAGTAGGATTGCACAAATGTTTTTCAAAGTCTCTTTTTCTAATAGCCTGATAGGGGCAGAAACTGCATTTCAACGGTTTTTTGCTAGTGTGCAAGTAGGAATGGAGCTTAACAGATTTTTTTGTTGTAGCCTGATAAATACAAAAACTGCATTTGAAAGGCTTCTCACCAGAGTGAGTGCGTAAGTGTAGTTTCAAATTCCCTTTTACTGCAGTTTGATAGGGGCAGAAACTACATTTAAAAGGTTGTTCACCAGTATGCAAGTAAGAATGGAGCTTAAAAGATTTTTTTGTTGTAGCCTGATAGGTACAGAAACTGCATTTTAAAGGCTTCTCAGCAGAGTGAGTGCGTAAATGTATTTTCAAATTATGTTTTGCTGCACTCTGATAGGGGCAGAAAGTGCACTTGAAAGGTTTTTCACCAAAATGATTGAGTAAATGAATCCTCAAAGTTGCTTTTGTCACAGCTTGATAGGAACAAGAACTGCATTTAAAAGGCTTCTGACCAGTGTGAGTATATAAATGACTTTTCAAATTACCTTTTGCTGCCGTCCGATAGGAGCAGAAATTGCATTTAAAAGGCTTCCCTTCTGTGTGAATGAGCAAATGTTTAGCAAGATATTGTTTTGTTGCAGCTTGATAAGGGCAGGAACTGCATTTGTAAGGCTTCTCACCACCATGGGTGTATGAATGATTTATTAGCGCTTGTTTCTTTGCAGCCTGATAGGGACACACACTACATTTGTATGGTTTATCACTTGTGTGTGTGTATGAATGCTTCCCAATATCATATTTTGTTGCAGCTTGGAAGGGGCAAAGGTCACATTTGAAAGGCATTCCACCAGTGTGAGTGTATGAATGTCTTTTCAAATTTTGTTTAGTGGTGGCCCGATAGGGACATAAATTGCATTTGTAAGACTTCTCAGAGTGAATGAGTGCATGCCTCCTAAGAGTTCCTTTTGTTGCTCCCTGATAAGGGCAAAGACTACAGTTGAAAGGTTTTTCGCCTGTGTGAGTGCGTAAATGTATCCGAATATGAGTTTTTGTTGCTGCCTGATAATTGCAGAAACCACATTTGTGAGGCTTCTCACCAGTGTGGGTACGTATATGTACCACAATAGCTCCTCCTGTTTTAGCTTTATAGGGGCACAAAGTGCATTCATAAGGCTTTTCGCCAGTATGAGTACGAGAATGTATCTTAAGTGTTCCTCTAGTTGCAGCCTGATATGGACAGAAACTGCACCTGAAAGGCTTCTCACCAGTATGAGTATGTGAATGTTTATCCAAGTTGTCTTTTATTGCTGTCTGATATGGACAGAAACTGCACTTGAAAGGCTTCTCACCAGTATGAGTATGTGAATGTTTATCCAAGTTGCTTTTCATTGCTGTCTGATAGGAACAGAAACTGCACTTGAAAGGGTTTTCACCAGAGTGCAATTTTAAGTGTCTCGAAAGATGTTGCTTAAGAGAAGCCTGATAGGGGCAAAGGCAGCATTTAAAGGGTTTCACATCTCTGTGAGTGAGTGAATGTAACTTCAAGGAGCTATTGGCTGTAGCCTGATATGGGCACAAGCTACACTTGAAAGGTTTCTCACCAGTGTGAGTTCGTGAATGTACTTTGAGACTGTGTTTTCTTGCTGTCTGATAGGAGCAAGAACTGCATTTGAAAGGCTTTCTCCCACTCTCCATTTTCACGTTTATCTCAGAAGAACCTTTTTGGGTTGACTCATATGGGTAGGAGCTGCCTTTCATGGGTTTCTCACCAGTTTGAATTCTTGAATATGACTCAGGGGTTGAGCTTCTCTCAAATATGTCACCATTAAACTTAATAAAGTTGATATCAATTAACTTTTGGATAATTACACTACATTTCTTTAACTTGACATGAGGAGAATCTTGTATCAACTGACATGAACTGGAATTGCCTTTCAAGTGTTGCTGAGCACTTTCAGTTTTGGAATGTAGCTCAGAATTAAATCTTTTGCCACAGTTGAGCTCTACTGAGTTCGATTGTGATGCATCATTTGATTGGGCAATATCTTCATTGTTGGGTGATTGATATATCATTGCCTGAAAGTAAATCACATATTTTAGTAAACTACTAAGGAAAGAATGATGAAAAAAAAAGACATATTTTGTTCACCCAAAATTGATACACAATGGCTAGACCAGCTAGAAAAAAAAGGGAAATAGGAATAAAAATAAAGGTTAAGAGAAATTTAATAGTATTTCACTAACTTAAAGATGGCAGAGCCAATGCACAGAGAAATGCATGCCCCCCTGGCCTCATAGATCTGCAGCTATATCCTTATATACACCCCCCTCCTCTTTTACTTCTTTCTTGATAGATTTAACATTACAAACTTTCTGCAAAGAGATTTCCTTCAATCATTTTTGCTTTTATTAAAGAATCGGATAGTAAAACAGTGAATTTTGAAATGGGCAAAGGTGTATTTTTTAAAGAAATAAATTAAGTATCTGACCTGGTGACTTCCATTAATGGCATAGTTACAAAAATTATAACCTAGCTTATCTTTATTAAAGTAGTTTGATTTTATAGATTTATGCAGATATCAAGTTTGGGCTAGTCAAGATATTGAGCATATACAGGAGAGAATGGGTAGAATTCAACCCCCTCTTCATATTTAGGGCCATTAGTGTACACTGGCACAACTCTAGCTCTGTCCAAGTACTATATATAAGAACAAAAGAAGATAAATAAAAAAGAAAACAGCAAATGAGAATAAAATTATTAGCAAAACCAGCAATGTTGGTGATAGGCAATATTAATCAGGTGGGCAAAATCATTTAAATTCTAATTTGGACACAACTTGTTTGGAGAGGGCATTTTTTTTGCAGGACCCACAAGCATGAACCCTCAATTTAAAAAACTTGATGCAATGGAAGAGGCTCACATCTCTCAGAAAGTTGAAAATATGACAATTAAGTGTGCATGAATCTGTCATGAGTAAGAGTGACAAGCAAAAGCAATCCCATGTCACTGTCGAACCTCCCTCACTTTTATAAAGGGCTATGCTAAAATAATCTCTGACACCATTGACAAATCAGAGTTGCCATATGCCATTTAACTTTTTATGACTCTCTCAAAAAAAGGGAAGAATGACTTTTAAAGCTTAAAATCTATATTCTTATTCTGGAATTATTAGAACATAAATTAGTATAGTTAGTTTAGGTATAACTTTGTTTATATTAAAAAAATTCACAATTTTCCAGGACGAAATTATAAACTGGCCAGGAACATTGCTTGAAACCATGAGTGTCCTGGTCAAATCAGATCAGATGGCAAGCCTACCCCTGAACATCCCATCTTTGATGCATAAATAAGACAAGAAAGAGTAGGGAGGGGGGGGGGAGGGGCAGTAGTAGAAAGGTGTTGTAAGAATGCAATCATGTTATAAAGAATCAGGTTATCGCAATAACCCCTCAGAAATGAATTGAAGCTGGTCTTGTAAAAGTAGCTGCCTGACTGCTCTCTTGACAGTCCCCTGTGATAGGAAAGGGCAGATTGCCACTGATGGGGAGAGATAGTCACCCTTGGGTACCTCCAAAGAAGGGCAGTGACTAGAAAGCAACTGTATCTCTAGATTTGGGAGAGGAGTAAACTCCCTCTCTGAGAGAGCAGGGGAACCGCACTAAAATCCATGCGTCTATCAGAGTCATCTGGGTGTTTGAGGGGAGGATAATGAGAGGTTAATCTAATTATTACTTTATTTAAAAAAAACCCAGTAAATAATGAAAAAAAATGCAAACCAAAACCTTCACAAGTATAAATAACAAAAATTATATAGAAATGGCAAACCAAAAATGGTTGCAATACTAAAATGTGTACAATAGCCCAAAATATATACAGCCTTACAACGTCAATATTGGCCAAATGCAAAACAAAAATCACACAAAAAATAAAAATATAGGATCTAAGAAATAAAAATTACTAAATATATATGATGCTTTCCACAGTGAAATCAAAATGGTACACAATATATTTCTTAGTGCACCCCAAAACTAAAGATACAATGCACATAAATCCTGAGGGTGGGGGGATAAATGGAAAGGGAGGCAGGGCCTGCTTTCTTCTAGGAATTTCTTAGGGTTCTGGGACTCAGTGAAGTGTTCCACATTTAGGGAACTGAGATGTACACAAGTTCCGTTGGAGTCTGTGAGGCTCTCTCAAGGGGTGACTGATGATTCACTGAGAATGTGAGTCAAGGGCTGGCTTCTGCCGCTGCCTCTCAAGGTCAGATGCCAGTAGACTAGCCGGTACCATGGAGATGAAAAGGAGAAGGCATCTTCAGTCACAGATTCAATGCCACAAACATGATTAGTGTTAACATACACCCCCATTCACACTGACTCTTACCTGGATGACTGTATAGCTCCCTCTTCTTTCTCACTTGCAATAAGATCAGTGAACATGGGATACAAAAACAATCCAAGTCTTTCAAATCAATTTCAATGCACTGAAAAATTCACCTGTTGGAATAGACAGATGAATGGGAGGCACGGTAGAAGTCTATCGAGTCCCTCACCCAGATCACCCTCTCTCATCATCATCTTCATCCCAAGCACCCTGGAAGAGAATAAAGGGAGTAGACATTTGGGGAGGGGAGGCAGACTACTACAGCACCTCTTTTCCGAGGTGGAGCTGCCTGAGGGTGGTTCCAAAAATGGCAAAGGGAAGGACCCCTTTGCCGCATGGAAATGGTGAGAGGGGATCACCTCTACTGGTCATAGCTATGTCTTGTTTTGCCTCATTCTCCTCAATGGCTAGGGAGGATAGGATGAGGCCACTCAATGACCCCTATTGCCTTCCCCTGTAAGCATGGTATGTATACAAGAAGATACATGGAAAATAGATATTATGACCTACCAATGATTGGGAGAAAACACTCCATAGGATCAGAAAATTCCAGAATGTGATCATTACACATTCTTGGTCCACAGGTCCAACTAAGATGGGCTTTGACACCTGGGCCAGCATTCAGGAGAAATTGTCCTTGAATTTTAACCATAAAAGATGGTGCCGGTGTAGTCACCATACATGTGTACTGGAGGGAGGTGAGCAGAGTCACCAGACCAGCACACCCCATACCTAAACCTGCCCTAGCCAGGCGGGTTTTCAGCCATCACTGATGGTAGGGACCTCACAGTATACATTGCCACTCAACTAAAGCTCAGAAGAGGATGAAAGTGCACTGGATAGCCAGAACCTCTGTAGATAGGAGAGCATATTCGGAAAGGGGTAGGAGGGTATCTAATAAAAAGAAGAAGAGATAGCGGGGGCGGGTCACTAACAAGTAGGATAGGTGATCACCTATTACACTGGTCTGCGTCAAAAATGTACCTTAGGTTTTCTTCAGTGTTTCTTAATAAAATTGACCTTCTAAATCCAAATCTGCATCCGTTTTTCTCTATCAGGTCCAGTTTTTGCGATACAAGGGGTGATAATAATTTTCTAGTTTATACATGTCCTATATTACATCCAAATTTCAATAGTTTTTGCACTACTGTATTCCCAGTAAATTTTGTGTAGATTTTAAGTAATTATGTTAATAAGTTTATATTTTTGCAGGTTAGAAATTGCTTAGCATTACAATAATAATAATAATAATAATAGTGGTTGAGTTAAAAATGAACAGAAAATGTAAGAATAGCTCCGACATATTTTGCTATGTTTGCTGCAAAGTGACTTTTTCCAAGCAGCAATCTACAATCTCTACAGTAATTAAATCTTTGTATCATGCATATTTTGGAGTAAGTCTAGGAGATCAAGATAAAAGTTTTGCACCACATATCTGCTGCAAGGGATGCTACATAAGTTTAAGATGCTGGAGTCAGGGTGAACAGAAGTCTCTCTCTTTTGGTGTTCCCATGGTGTAGAGAGAGGGCAAGGGCCACACTACGACTGCTAATTTTGCATGACAAATCTTAAAGGTGAGCATTGTATCAAGTATTTAAGCTTTCTGTATTATACTGGCTCCTGAAAATGTCATTATTATGCATAGACTTAGCATAAAATTAAAAACTAACATAGTTCACTACAGCATGAACATATCTTTTACTAAACATTTATGTACTATCTGCAACTCCAAATCAATTCCTTTATATAATATGCAATTATATTTTCCATAGGTATAAATAAGAAGAATAAACATAGTGTGGCATATCCGAATGTTCTTTCTGCTATCAAACCCCTGCCCCATGGTCCAGGAATTCCTATACCTTCTTCCCCTGAACATGGAGAGATTAATATGGAAGTTGATCAAGATTATGACAAATCTGAGTCTTTATCAGGCTTCAACACATGATATGGTCGCAAGACCATGCACTCAAGTTCAGTTAAATGACCTGACCAGGGATCTGGGGCTTTCAAAGGAGAATGCACAACTTCTTGGCTCTTGACTTTGTGAAACTAATCTTCTCACCATTTTTTTAAGCATTCTTCCAGCTCTTTAGTATACTGCACCAATATTAAAGGACTTGTTGAGGCCTTTGGAATTCCCTACAAACCATTAGAATGGAGACTTTTCATAGATTCCTCCAGTAGAAGTTTAAAAGCTGTGTTACTGAATATTGGTAACAAGATAGCTTCCGTTCCTATAATCCATTCAATCCAACTTACTGAAAGTTATGAAAATATGAAAAAATTGCTGGATGCAATAAATTACTCTACCCACAATTGGAGGATATGTGGTGACTTAAAGGTAAGATCATTTTACACTTGGCATTTCTAAGCTCTTTGATTATGACATTTTCATTTTTAATTGTTAATACTTGTATACACCTTTTTGTCAACTTACAATATACAAGAATGCAACTTTGGAAATCATGAGTTATTTTTTAGTTATATTTTTTGTTGAAGTCTGTCCCTATAGGTTAATGCATCCTTTTGGGTTAATGGGGAACTTATCCTAATTGAGAAGGTATACAACATAACTCAATAAACTCAAAATAAGATGTACATATATCCAATTAGTTTCAATACAATGATTTAATGCATCAGCATACAGGATTTTTCAGTACATATTCATATTGTTTTAAGAAATATTACTTTGAATTTGTTTTTAGAAATATTACACTTTGAATTTGCATACCATGCTAAATTTCTTTTCAGGTAGTGTATATTATACTTGGGATGCAAACAGGCTACATGAAGCATCCCTGTTTCCTATGTTTATGGGATAATTGTGCAGATATTATGCAGTATGAGGAGAAGGTTTGGCCTCCACGAGAAGCATTTAGAATTGGATCAAACAATGTGATAGCTGAACCTTTAGTGCCTCCTCACAAAATACTGCTTCCTCCACTGCATATAAAACTTGGCATAAAGAGAAATTATGTCAAAACCCTTAATAAAGAAGGCCAAGCTTTTAAATTACTTAAAAAATTTCCACATTAGTGATGCTAAGCTCCATGTGGGAATATTTGATGGACCTCAGATCAGGAACTTGATGAAATCAGCAGTTTAAGGCATAAATGATGGACAATTTTCTAGGCAATAAAAGCCCAGAATATGTTGCCCTAGTTAATCAGCTCTTAACAAGTCTCAAACATTTGGGAGCTTGAATGTCTATAAAGATACACTTTTTACAGTACCATCTGGATTATTTTCCTGACCACTACGGGCATTACAGTGAATAACAGGGGGAAAGATTCCACCAGGACATATGGTACCATGGTAAATGGGATGTAAGCATGCTTGCTGACTACCGTTGGTGTTTGAAGTGTGATGCAACAGATGAGAGGCACAAACCAGAATCATCAAGGGTGTCTTTTCTTGGAAATTAGAATTATTTTCTTTATTATGTTGCATTCTTTAATTTTTTGTTTTATTAAAAGGATTATAGTTTACATATGTTTATTCCTGTTTCTATGATATAACAATAAGTAATGCATTATTAAATAGGGAAAGGTTTTTGAAATTTTTTCTTTCAGGAAAAATGAGGTCATCTCAATGAAAATGATGTATGCTTTACTGAGAAAATCTGAACTAATTGAACAAAAATACATTCATTTTTGAGCTCAAGAGGTTTGATTCATTAAGAAACCACAAAGAAATCCCAAGGAACATATATCTTTTTTTCAAACACAGGCCTGTGTTATTATCATACCCTGGTGCTAGTCCACCAAGGCACCAGGTGGGAACAGTGCTCTTGGTACAAGGTATGGGTAGTAAAAGTTGAGAGGATAGCTGTAATAATTATAAATAATCATGATAATTAATTATCATAAATCATCATCATCCTCATCATCATTTTTGAAGGCTCCATACATGCTTGCATGTGTCGGCCTTATTTACCTAATGGCGGCTTTCCATGATGCTCGATCTCTGGCTGTTTCTCTATTCAAACTAATATCTCTGAGGTCCCTCTGTATGACTTCATTCCATGTCTTCCTCGGTCTCCCTCTGGCAGCTACACGACCAACTTCCAAACTCCTAACACCCTTCACCCAATTATTATCCTCCATCCACTCCACATGACTGAACCACCTACAGTGGGCTCTTCTCAGTTCCACACTAATGCATTCTATCCCCCATCTATCCCTTAATTCACAGTTCGCAACTCTGTCACCTCCAGGCCTCAAATTCAGAGATGCTCCACACATCCATCTCACTATTCTTATCTCAGTACGCTTGAGACTCCAAATGTCCTCTTCCTTTACAACCCGAGTTTCACTGCCATAAAACATTGCACTTCGTACACACATCCCTTAGCTTGGAGGGAATAACCCCTCAGCATCAAGAGACGAAGCTGCTCTCTGAAATTTTCCCCAACCACTTCTAACACTTGCCACAGAACGCACCCCAGCAACTCCCCTTGCACTGATCATATCTTCCAGATAGCAGAACTCTGCTACACATTCAAGTGACACACTATCAAATACAATCCTCTCCTGTCTCCTCTCCTCTACACATAGTGCACCAAAACTCTCCATCATTCTGCAGCCTACCCCTGATACCACTACATCTTTTATGCACCCACAAACCACATACATTACACAAGATAGAATTATTTCCAACTCCTCTGTGACAGACTGCACATAGCCACATACCTTCAATGATGTCATTACCACCATCCACTGTTGAAATCATCATCATTGTTTTATCCAAATTCACTCTCAGCTCCATTGAGTTCATCCCTTTCCTCCACAACCTGAACTTCTCAAGTGCCATCCTCTCATCTTCAGCAATCAGGACTAGATCATCATCGTACAACAACTAGAATCGCATCCTGTTCTAAAATTCTGTGACAGCAATTCCAGGACCATAACAAAGAGCAAGGGTCTCAAAACGGATCCTTGATGGACACCAAACTTCAACCTCACCTAGGTTGTCAAACCTTCGTACATAGCCATGACCACCCTAACCAACCACTCTTTGATGCCTAATTATCTCATTGCCCACTGATAATATTATTTTACCTGTCCATGCTATACACAAATTATAACAGTAATAAATGGGAGAAACTATAATTAACTTTCCTTTAGTCAGTCTGCTCAAGCTTTAGGATTCTTTCACAATGAATTGATCACCAAGCAGACGATAACCAGACTGACCAACACTTACCAATGCTCAATATCCCACAACTCACACACGAAGTACAAAAAAGAATAATAACCCTACCACAATATATATATTCTGCCTAGTGCATTTAGCTCTATCTGCATCACAGATTATCCACTCCAAATATCTGACCAGACAACCTACTACCATGAACTTCCAAAACCTACTAACACACTGCAATCTACACATAGTGCACCAAGAGTTTCCGACCAAAACTGACATCATTGACCATGATGTCACAACATTCTTCCCATTGTATTTACATGATAGATTACGCTACACATTATTTGCGATTTTCGTCACTATACAATCTATATACCTTTGAGTATATACATATTGATGTATCTTAATAAATGACCCCACACCAAGTAGTAGTTACCACCATGAGATAACTACAGGGGGAAAGAGGGGTTTTAAATATCGGACGACCGGCAGTCCACCCACCAACTACCCTCAAGCAGTGGCCAAATTCTAACACCCACATCACCACAATCCTATGGTACTCTTATCAAAAGCTTTGTCCAGGTCAACAACAAAAATCTAATATGACACCTTTTCCTAGCAATGCACTTCTCCTGGAGCTGTCTAACAATAAATATAGCATCCGCAGTTCCTTTTCCAGGCATGAACCCAAACTGCATGTCGTCAAAGTTCATCCTTTCCTTAATCATTTCTTCTAGAACACACTCCATAATTTTCATAACATGATCAAGGAGCTTTTTGCCTCTGTAGCTATCCCTTTCTAGCGCATCATCTTTACCCTTATACACATTCACAATCACACTTCAGCCAGTCCTCTGGTACAACACATTCATATATGACAGCATTTATAAGGTTCATGACTAACTCCACACCGATATCTCCAGAGGCTTTCAACATCTCAACATTTATCTCAGAAACACCCGCTGCTTTACCTTCTGGCATGTAATTGATGGCTCTGCTCACCATTTTGTCCTCACTTTATGGCCACAGGTTCTGTGGAATCCACAAGTCTCCTGTCCCAGTCAAATTCTACATTTAATAAACGATTATAATGTTCCCTCCAAGCCTTTTTATATCATCCTGCCTAACCACAACTCTACCATCATCACTTTTAATGCACTGTTCACCTGCTATATCACTATTTTCTTTTTTCACCTGCCTAGCCAGTTTAAACACCCTTTTCCTGCCCTCAACACCATTGAGGCTCCCAAGACGACGGTTTTGGGCCTCTGACTTAGCCCTATACACTTCCCGACTTGCCCCGTTTTTTCGCTGCCTAGTATACTTCCTTCCTCCCACCCTGCTTCCATGCCATAAACAATCTTCTTTTCTCCTTCACTGCAGCCTCAACTTTCTCATTCCACCACCAAGATGCCTTGTGTCATAATAATACCAAATAAAAACTAACAAATAATAATGATAATACCACTGGTAACTAATAATAATAAAGTAATGGTGGGAGAGGTTGAGGGGGAAGTGCACCAACACCTTTCCCAAGCACCATCAGAGTTCATGTCAACCAAGTGACAGGACTTCCCTAATTTACACTTAGAAGGGTTCTGAATGAGCGTAGAAGTGGCTGTGTGTGAAAACCTGAAGGGGTCAGAAGCAGATGGGGCCCTGCTTAACTTTCAAGGCATAGGACATCGCAGGTCATACAGGGTTCAACAAGACTAAGTTTTTAGCATAACAAAAAGTGTTTGCAGCATGAATGGCCAGGACCACCACCTCTAGGAGATAGATGCCACATTGTTTCAAGGCAGCAGGGTGTGGCTCTCTCCAATTGACATGACACAATAAGGACTTATCATGTACGGTCTTGGAGCAATTTCCACAGACTGGTTAAGGCAGACTACGCACGTCTACTGCCACCCAAGCGGTGGCAGTATTAGGACCTCCGCGGCGGTAGCACGAATGCCTTACCAAGGTAGAGATACCAACTGGCACACTCTTAGTTAGGGAGAAGAGTGTAGGGGTGGGTCTCGAAGGCCCTCCCCTGTTTTCTTATTGCATATTTGACCTTTACCAGGCCTTGATGAGACAGCTTTTGTGACGTCTTCTAAGAAGTATTCCATGAGTTCCCTCACATAAACCACCCTTTTCATTAAATTCATGAAGTGTCATCAACAGTGGTGAGCTTTTGGGTATCCTTAGACCAATAATCATGGCCACCTTGGAATGGTCCACCACATATGGTTCGACTGCTCTTGCTGATTCATCTTGCATTTTCAGACTTTTCAGGTCTCCACTCCTGCATGCATTAATGGTTTATATTTGCACCTGTATAGTGGCACACACTAACCAGAAGCTGGCCAGTGGCCTTGTCACATCCTCAAGGCTGCAGCCCTCAATTCAATAGCCAGAAGCAAGGTGACTGGGTGATTTTCTTTATGAGGTTGTACTAATCATCAAAAGGATGGCCAAGATCTGAAGGTCTCTTATGGTAGGCCCAGAGACTTTTGATTGGCCTGGCAGTAAGCAAAACAGTAAAGCAGCACAACTTTATGTACCTAAGAGCAGCCACAAGGATTTGGTCCAACTATTACATGCAGGGAAGGGCTTATTGGGGCAAAATCAATCTCCCAATTAATAGCAAACCCATGCCTAAGACCTCTCAAGTCCTGGTTTCTTGCAACCTGTGGGCATTATAGGGCATTTATTGATGTTCCCAAGCTTCTCTTCTGACACAGCATGAGGAAGCTGGTCAGTTTCATAAACCTAGGCAAAGGGTTGAGGAGATAGTCATTGAGAAGAAAATAATGCTGAGGCAGTGAGGAGGAAGGGCACTAACAACTTTCCCAAGCCTGTCAGAGTTCAAATCAACCCTGTGCCAGAGCTTCTCTAATTTGTACTTAGATCAGGAGGATGTGCAACACCTCCAGGTACTAGGTCTAACAAGCTACACATGGTACCCCCTGCTAGGGGATCCCATGAAGAGGGAGTCAGAACAACTAGGATAGGAAGTAACTACAGAATGGCTGGCAATACACTATCAACATTACCACAAAGACAGTCAGTTAAATACCTCATCAATGTGAGAGAAAATGTGATCTTAAAACCGACTGATACCAGTCAAACTAGAACTTTAGAAAGGAATGGGAGGTAAGAGATGGAGGAGTGGCAGCTTGAGTGGTCAATTGGGTTTATGTTAGGTTGTTTAAAAGGTAGTGAGAAGTAGTGTTTGAAATTAGATGGTACCACTCCTAACGAGATCGAAGTGTAAAAGATATTGAACGAAGTTCATCTTGACACAGAGGAGGTAGGTTCCATTTTCAGGTGCCAAGATCTTTTCTAATCATGATTCCATTATGCATCTTAGTGCTTATAAATGGGAATCATCTTCTACACAATTATTTATCTAAGCTAAACTATTCTAATGCTGTGAATGCATAGCAAAAAGAGTCAAGCCTACAAAATCTTTCCTGAAAAAAAGAGGAAAACTAGCCATCAAACAGTCTGTGAGGGTCTTGGGTATTATTTACTTCAAGTAAAATGAAAAAAAAGTCTGAGAATGTGAAAATAGGTTTACTATAGTAATCTGTATAAAGTTAGTTATGTTCACCAATCAATGAGTGTTTTATAAGTTATACAAAATATCTTGATTCTTTCTGAACTGTTAAAGAGTTAATTTCATTAATCAATATAATAACAGAAGTGCTCTAAGTCTCAGAAAAATATTGTTGTTAATTAAGGAAATGGAGATGCATTATCTCTTTTAAATATGTGAAACCCACAATCTGTCAAATATAACACAATAATTTCTAACAAAAACTTGATTTTCATATATTTCATCACTAAAGAATCTATGTTTAAACATTGTATGCTAATAAATTTCATAATTCAGGTATGAAAGGCTTAAAAGATAATGTTTATGATTGATTAGCTTTTCATGAGTGTAAAGGTGCAATGCCTCACTGGGATCATTCATTACGAATGGACATCTTACTCCAATTTCATCACTCTTAGGAGTAGCATCCTCAAGGTGTTCTTGAGTAATGTCATCTTTCATTAAAATATTTTGAATGTCCTCCTAAAAGACAAAACTAGATTAAATTATAAGTAATTCATAAGGATATAAATCAAACATCATAGCAGCTGGATACACACTGTAATGTGATATTTATGAAAGAATATGAAATGTCTACCATTACCTTTTCTTGAAGAGAGTCTTGACCTAATACCTCACTTGGGGTATTTGATAACAAAGGCTCAATTTTTAAATCAAGTTTTCCTCCATTTTCGTTACTCAGAGGATTCAGGTCTTCAAGGAATTCTTCAATAAAATTTTCTTCTTTTATGGAAATATCTTGAATGTCCTCCTGAAAGACAAATTTAGATAGAATAAGTAATTCATGGGGATATCCAACAAATTACATTGCAGCTGGTTACACACACTGTAATGCGATATTTATTAGAGAACATGAAATGTTTACCATTACCTTTACTTGAAGAAAGTCTTGGCCTAACACATCACTTTGGGTATTTGGTAATAATGGCTCTATTTTTAAATCAAGTTTTCCTCCATTTTCGTTACTCAGAGGATTCAGGTCTTCAAGGAATTCTTCAATAAGATTTTCTTCTTTCATTGAAATATCTTGAATGTTCTCCTTTAAAAAGACAAAATTCAAACATACCCAAATAGTGAAGATGTAAAATAAGACAAAATCAACATGAAATATAGGAGAATTCTGGTTACTACAATATAGAATTAACACTTCCACTGTCATTTTCTCAAGTTATACAACTCCAGATCCCGGTAATAATAAGAATAATTTTTAATCACAAGATTGACGATTATCTCTGTAGTGAGAAATTAACATCACATTGTGGCAAGTTTAGTGTCATACAAGCAACCATTCCTTCGGTAGTCACCGACAATGGCACAGCCACTGAAATTCAAGAGATAAGCATATCGTTAAACTAATTTAAAATAAAAATAATAAAAAGAGACTTAAGCCACCACAATAAAATATAAAATAGTATGAAAGAGAACCTCCTCCTCCCAAAACCATCACACTACAGTCATGTGCAAACGCCCACCCCCAGCAGAAGTGGTGCAAACGCGGCTCATCCATGGTATTAGAAACAGAAAATGTGCACAAAGCTCTGATGTGGTCTGCCAGTACACACCTGACCTTATCAAAGTACACTGACAGTGAATGGAGAGCAAAGATAAAGCACCTCTTGTTCAAGCTGAGCTACACTGCTATCACCTCTGTTGCAGGAAGAGAATAGAGACCACACTAGGTGTATAAAGTGCACACACATACACTTGACCCCAATCCCAGAGTGGGGGAGTTGTGACACCCTTGTAGGCCAAAAGGGAGGGCAGAGTGGGATACACCTAACATTCTCCTGCCAACAAATAAATAAGTGAGTTTTCCACAAAATGTTTCTTCAGCCTCAGGGCCGAAGAAACACTGCCCCAGATGCCATCTGGTTCAGGGGCACTTACACGACCATTTTCACCTAAGGAATCCTAGTGGCCCTCCCCCTCAATCCATCAGGTATCCTAACCTTGTACTCAAAGCACCTATGGCACATCACAAGCATCATTGGGACCACCACGCTGACCTTCATTGGGAAAAGGAGGGGAATAAGCAGACTGGCTCCGATCAAAGGCATGAATCTTGGCAGGGACCAGGAAACAAATCAGCCCCTTACCCCCCTTAGGGGATTTAACTGGTTCACCTATTCCCAAGAGAAAGGGTGGAAAGTGAGGCAGCGTGTTCTCTGCCTTGCCATGTTCTTGACAGGCCCCTGAGAAGGCAAAGGGGGACCTACCACTAGAATAGAGTTGACTCAAGGCAACTCTACAAAAGGGGATAAGAGGAAACCCCCGAAACCCATAGCAATTGGAGAGTGGGAAACATCTTCTCTGCTAGAAGGCTTTAAAGAAGCTCCTGACAAAGTAAAGTACAGGGTGGTCCAAAAGTCTTGTCACCCCTTTAAAGTTTGTTTTAATTTTATATTTCAGATGTCTTTGATATTATTATATTGTTCCTCTATTGAAAGTGAATAGCCTAAAACCAGTACATGTGTTTGATATAATTATATAGTTCTTATTAGTTTTTGGTAAGGGGTGACAAGACTTTCAGACCACCCTATACAGGGAGGGGGAGGGAACCTCCTTAAAACAGGTCAAGCTACATGAGGGTACCTCTAAAAAGGGGCAAACATTTTTACCAAGAGAGTGGTCAGAAGGGAACCCATCCACCAGTCAGTGTTATAATGTTCCTCACCTACCCCAACATTAAGGTTGAATGAAGGAACCAAGGGAGAGCACCAGGTTCTCCTGAGTGGCGGTTCCCTCCCTGGTTGAGTCCTTCCTGCAGGCACGCTTGCTGGGAGGACACGCTGCTCCTCCAGGTATAAAGTGTAACATTCTGTGCAGGAACCTTTCGCTTGCAGTTTGTCGAGTCATGAAAGTGAATAGGTGTATGTGTCGTGGATGGTAGTATTGCGAACTATCAAATAAGGCAAGTTGTGAATGTGTTTGATGCCTCTACCCCACTGGAAATAGAGTTGATGGACATGAAAGGACTGCTGGACTTGAACAAACCCCGGCAAGAGACCAAGCAATGGAAGAAGAGAACCTCCAAGACTCAATGCCCGGACTGACTGGAAAAGGCCAGAATGATGACCAGCATTGACTCTTTATACTTCAGTTCGAAAGAGGTTATGAGTGATAGCAGGAAAGAAGTAAGTGAGAGTGAGGCTGAAGTACACATAAGTATCCTGATAAGAGACATGCCAAAGATGAACAAGTTTAAAATGGAAGGAGTGAAGGACATTATGGCGATTTTGAAAGAGTATGAAAGTTATTGCAAAGAGAAATTGGGAGAGAAAAATAGGTTCAAGGTGAAAGATTTGGGTGAATTTTTGGATGGACATATAAAAGTTTTATAGGATGATTACAGTGTTGGCAAGCCTAGGTGGGATGTGGTGAAAGAGAATGATAGAGCAATGTAAGAGAATGAAGATGAGGATAAGTGTGATGTATAAGAAGTCATATGGTTTGAGGAAGAGAGAAGGGGAAAGAATAGGGTGTTAATTTGTATGCACATCGGTTAGAATCCTTGGCCTAAATGAGATTTGATGATGGTTCCAAATGAATTGTGTGAGTATGTGATGTATAAAAGAAAGGAGAGATAAGATGGGCAGGTGAGAGATTGTTGTGGGAGCATGCCTCAATTGACATTGTATGCAACCCAAGTAAGGTGTAAGTTGCCCCAGTTCCAGTCATACCGGGATGCATTGAATGAGAACCTGGATGAAGTGATGTCCAATTTTTGGAAAATTACTATGCATAGGATGAATGGAACAGGATGCATGTTGGCTGCAAGAGTAGTGTGAATAAAAGTAGGAATAAAGGTTGCATGGTTGGCGTGAAAGTGAGAATGGTAGGTGTAGTAGTCACAGGAATGGCAGTAGATCCAGAGGGACTGAGCCTAGGTGTCTGTGATGCAAGAAAGTTGGGCACACGAGAGGTGAATGTCACTGGTCACTACAAAGTTGTTTCGGCTGTGGGCAGTCAGGACATCTGATAAAAGATTGTAGCTATGTAAGAGAAAGAATATGTTATGGATGTGGGAGGGACAATTGGCGCGAGCTTGCACAGAAGGTGGGCAAGTTAACATGAGTAAACCTGGATCATGTGGTAATTGTTGACAGATAAGGCATTATGCCAGGATATGTGCTATCCTGAGGAATACATGTGGTAAATGTGGGATGGTAGGTCATGCCACAAGGTTGTGTAGGACTGGTGAAAGATTTGGGAAAGAAAGAATGAATGGAATAATGCGAGTAATAGAGATAGTACTTTGCTTAAATTCTTTTTAACAAAGCATATTTTTCAGTGAGTATATTAAGTGACTGGTTGAACTGTTTAATTGTTTAGAAGTGTATACGTTTTCAGCCTATACTTATTAAGTGAGGAAGTTGTCTGAAATAATGCAAAAGAAGATGCAGCTGGACGGTCATCCAGCTAATTGGTCCCAGCAGTCTATCGACATCTGGCTTGAGAGACAGCGGCAGCCAGCCTTGACTCTCACTCACAATTGGGAAAGGACCATTCTTAAGCATGGGTCATTGGGACTAGTGCCTCCCAGTCTCCAAAAAAGTGGCTGGAACCCATGCGACCCAGTTCCCTGAGTGATGAATGCTTCAGCCGCGCCTAGGACCATAAGGAAATCCTCAGAGAAAGCGGGCCCATCCCATTTTTCCCCTGATATTGGTACTGTTTTTGAAAATTGTTGGTCTGGATCCAATATATATATTCTAAGTTTTACATGTGATTTCTCAATTTTTGAGGCCTTATATATGAGGATGGGCTACATTATTGTAAAATATTTAAAAATTCTAAAAGTATGGAAGAATTCCTTTAGGAAAAATTTTCCTCATATTTCCGTATTAGAATTACTGCGAGACAAGAGCTTTTAGCATGCATGTGCAAAAATATTTATGGCTTTAGTGTTAATCTATGGAGGGTAGGGTAGTTCATTTGATGGAATATTCATTGGACTGGTGAATTACTGAAATATGGTCTGGGGTTCATCTAACAATAGAGTCAATAGGCCATCTAGCAATCCTTTTGAAAACCCTGACAAAAAAAGTCAACCTCTCTTTCATGAGCATCCTTTAAGTTTAATATATAATTTAGTATAATTATTTTACCTACATAACACTATTTGACAACATTCAAATGTTATCTATATTAAAATAATATAGATATTTAAAAGAATTTTTGCTGCTTTCTTGCTTGGAAATCCTTATGAAAAACTATGCAAATTAAAAAAAAATTCCAGACAAGGGATGAGTTATTTCTTTATGTGAAGGATTTTGGCAGAGTAGCCCATTTTATGATAGCAACTATTTTGAAATTTGCATCAAGTTTAGTATCAGCTGGATTAGTGATTTTATTTCCAGACAATTATTCCCAAGCCATATTCAAAGGGCAAATGCTTTAAAGTTTAATATCAGCTGGATTATTGACTCTATATTCAGATAATCTAAACAGTGCTGTGCCAAGAGGGGGGGGGGGGAAGTCCACCCCGGGTGGCACAATTATTTCAGGGGTGGCATTTTTTGGTGACCCAACATATTAATATTTAATTCATTTTCTTTCTTGTCATTTCTTGAAGATATATACTTCCTGAAATTAATGATACTCATAAGTACCTGATTTTGGAGGGGTTGATCTATATTTCAGCATTGGCCAATATTAAGATTTATTTGTAAGGCTGTACATAATTTAGGGTATTTATACTTGTGAAGGTTTGCCATTTTTTCCATTATATACATTTTTTTAAATAAAGTAAATATTAGACTAGCCCCTCATTATTCTCCCCTCAAACACACAGGTGGCTCTGTTGGAGCAGCAGGGATTATAGTGCAGGATCTAGAACCTGCCTAGAGCCCTTCCTGCAGGCATGTTTGCTGGGAGGACATGCTGCTCCTCCAGGTACAAAGTGCAATATTCTGTGCAGGAGTTTTTAGCTTGCAGCTACACCTTCTTGCAGGTAGAGAAATAATTGAGGGGATAGTGGTAGAAGAGAAAGGTGGGTGCTGAGAGGGACAGGGGGGTGGGGCACCAGCTTCTCCAAAGAGCCCAATTCACCCATTAAGTGCAGCTGAGGCCTTCCTTATTTGCACTCAGACTGTGGAGATGAGCTGCTGCCCCTCCAGGTAACAAGTGCAACAAGCTACTCCTCTGCATTCTCACAATACACAGTCAGTTCCAGACATCCCATTTGCTAAAGCAAGATCCTCTTGCAATCATTGACGTGCCTCATCCTCACTATTCCTTCCCTTGTATGCTACCAAACTCCCTTCTTTCATATGACTCTTCTCTACAACCTAATTATAATGCACTCCACTCAAACATTTTAAGTACAGTCCATATACAGCAGTCATACTAACTCTTACCCTTATATAATTTCGACTTCTCACACCTATAATCCACATCCACAAATACCTCCTACAATTTACTGACCACAATCAAGATTTCTTTGAAGGGTGTAACTCCAGGCAAATAAATTGCTGTCAATGCTTTTGTATAGTTCTACACCCTTGCTACACACTTTTGTATAGTTCTACACCCTTGCTACACCAATCATAACAGTTCTCTTACATACTTTACATCACCTGTTTCCAGAAATCAGCCACTGTCCCAGGCAACTGAATTTCAAGTCATGCAGGCCATACCACACATTTTCAAGTGATGAATCACTTCCATGCTTACTTCATAATCCCTTTTGGCAAGTACTCAGGATAACACAATAATTTCACTCTCTTCCTTCACACCTGGTAAATGAGTCAGACCAAGTCAGCTACAACATTCCTTTCACCAGGCACATATTCAATCACATAGTCAAAAACACTCATTTCTTTCCACTGTTCCTGAAATCTTGGTGTCAACCAAACTTCATTTGCTGCAAATATACTAATAGCTGGTAATAAGTCTACAAAAATGGTTGCAATACTTTCCACACAATAACTTATAGCAGCTATTTCTCTCCTTAACTGTTGAATACTTTTGCTCTGCTGCATTCAAAGCATTTAACACATATGAAATTATTATTCTTATAGACCCTAGATTCATACACAGCGCTTGCACTATACGCCCACTTATGGTATATCCACTTGCATTAGTATGAAGCTTAAGCAGTCTAGCATTCTCACTATGATCTGGGTACACCTCTCAACATCCTCAGCTGCAGCCTCCTATGCAAAACAAAAAGGAAGAAATTTTAGTATTGATTAAAGGTAGTTGCAAAAATCAATACTCAACAGCCATAATATTTTCTACCTACAATCCCTAATACTCTTTCTTATCTAATCCTTTCACCTTTCGGATTCAAATAAAGAAAAGTAATAAAAAAATATTGACTAAGGGAAAAGTAAATTATCTACAGTGGAAAAATTGGGAGAATGACTCTCACATAAAACACAGTGCACCTGTAAGACCCCATTTTGGAAAGCTTAGGAGGATGCCTCCCTTTCTCCTATTCAAACTTGATCCCATTTAAACAACCAAAATATTGGAACTCCAGAGTTAAAAATTGTTTGAGAAGCTCTGAAGAGGCAAAGTCACTTTCAATATAAAGTTAATTAACCAATTATTGTACCCCCTTTTTTCAACATCATAATTTATTATGAAATCAACAGGTGTAAGAACACCTGGGGGTCTACTAATTAAAAGTAAAAATAGAAAGGAAGATATTACTATAAAAGCCTGAATCATTTATCAAATAGAATTATATTTTTATATGACTATATAAGTATAGTATTCAGAGAGACTAGTTGATTCTAAAATCTGGAATTGCTATAACTTCTTTCATTATAGACTAAATAAGAGGAAAATGATAACTTACCCCTTTATTAGGTAGAGTATCAGTACACCTTTCACTATCCATGGAATTTGTTTCAAGTTCTGCTTAGATTCAAAATATTTAGCACCGATTTTGACTAATAAACTTTTTTCAAACACAAGTTCCAAACATTTCACTACACAAAAACAAGGGATTATTTGCTTTTTACATTAATTTCACAATCTTTCATGAAAAATCAAAATTTAACTGCTATAGTATCCCTTCTGAAACAACTACAAAGGAATGCTTATCTCACTGAGGAGACAAATCCTAGAAGAGTAAAAACAAAAGATGTTTGAGAGAATTTAAGAAAGGAAATTTGTAATTGAAAGAAGTAGAGAAAAGAAAAAGCTTAATGTTACTATAGTGAAAAGGAAAGAAGGGTGGAGAGGAATGTTTCAAGGTGAAAAATTCAGCGAATAAAGGATCTGGGATACAAATTTTATTTTATGGGAGACTGCTATAATAAATTATAAATTGATTGTTTCTTTGTTATATGTGAAATATGAACTTCAGGTGAAACTGAATTTATTTTAAGTTTTACTGAGTGAATTCTGAAATTCAATTAATCTATACATTTATTGTTTCCATGGCTATGAGATATAATTTTAAGGATGACAAAAGGCACACGGGAATATCAAGTGTAATCCAAATCTATCAACCAGCCACTGAATCTAGCCCTAAATGTACTTGTATAACTGCCTCCAAAGGATTATACATCCAGAATACTGCCTCAAAGTCATCACCAATCAAGGCTGGTCAAAAGATTAATCATGCAAATACAAAACAATATATATATTTCATCAAGTACAATTCATGCCCCAATGAAAACCAAGGAGCTACAATAATCAACTCACTATACCTATCTAACATCCATTCATTGCAGTTTCTCTCCATTTAGTACTACCCTCTCCCTTCTATTATTCGGCCACCTGTCACTCTTAAACATTTGCTGAAACTACAGACATTCAATTTATGCATGCCCTATTCAAAGGTCTTACTAAGTAAGTTATATCTACTTCATGCCCTATGACTTAATTAAGAAATTCCAACAGATTTGTCAGGTAAGATTTACCTGACCAGAATCTATGCTATCAGTAAAGAATTGACTACTTCCTAAATAGTCTGATCAAGAATCGACTACTTCCTAAATAGTCTGATCAAGAATTGACTACTTTATAAATAGTCTGATAAAGAATTGACTACTTCCTAAATAGTCTGATCAAGAATTGACTACTTCCTAAATAGTCTGATCAAGAATCGACTACTTCCTAAATAGTCTGATATCCATTTTTAAACACCTTATTTAATTTACCTGCACTTTTTTTAAGAGCCTATCTGACAATGGCCTACTACAGCAAACATTGCTGTAATCAGGGTACAGCCTGTTAATAGGCTAGATTATATAAAAAAGGCAAAAACCAAATAACAAAAAAACAAAGGCAAATAAACAAAATGAAAGAAGTAAAAAAGCCAGAAGAAGAAGGATGCATGCTCTGGCGTGAGGGAAACGCCCACCTACCCCGGATACAGGAACATGTGACTTACAAAAAGGCAAATAAAAGGGAGGCCAGCCTCCTCTAAAAAGTCTGATAGTCCACAAGTTTGTATACACAAACCCATGACAAATACAAAGGTCAAGTGGTAGCAACCCCACGCATCCCAATACTGGGACAGGTAATGTGCACGAAGATCACATAGACATTCAACAAGAATGTGCTGAACAGTCTGGGGGACAATGCAGTCATTACGATAAAGTGTAGGCGAGCGCTCTATCTAATGGTGGTGTGTGAGAGTGTGCCCAATTTGAAGGCAGCAGAAAGGAACCTGAAGTCATCGCAACATTAGGGGTAGGTCCATGGGAAGTCGCAGCACAACTCTCATGGACTCTTTAACACACTCATTCCTCGCAATTCTCACATGTTCAGGAACCCAGAAGAAGATAATCTCAACATCTGGCAGGCTCACGGCAACTGTTGCATCATGGGTACTGCAAACAAGGAGGTGTGGAGTTTCTAATACCCCGATCTAATCGCTAAAGATCAAAATCCAGTCTTTGAACCAAGCATGATGCATTATCGCCCATACCAAGGTGTAGCGCAACCAGCTCAGCCATGAAAACGAATGCTGTGCCTGGTAGAGCCCTGCTGAGTTGAAACAGAGGGGATATGGTGTGGAAACTGACCCCTCTGGAACAAGCCATCCATATACACTGGAAATGGCTCCCGCGTGACAGAAAGTGTCCTTAAAAAATTCTAACACAATACTCCCGGCACTGTGAAAGCTTTGAGAGCAGAGGCATGGCGACAAATAGGAAAAGATGGTACCCTTGATGGTGGCCTCCTGGGCAGAACCAGAGGCACCACCTGCACATCTACAGAGAGCTCTCAAACGAGTGTCATAGCCCTAAACCAAAAGGGCATAGGATAAATGGCATGTCTCAGTGGCATAGGCTCTGATAAGATCATCTCTGGAGGCAGTGAGAGCCGTTGGCAAATGAGGGAGGTGCCAGGTTCGCTCGTATAGGAGATTTAATACAATGTACATGGCATAGAGTAAGTGGCATCTCCCCAGGATCATAAAATAGGCTCTCAATGGAGGATGTGCGGAAGGCACTAGTCAGCAGGTGGAGAATCGTGGTGGATCAAGTCCACCTTCTGCAATACCCGCTCAGCTATGGATGCATAGAACTAGCAGCTGCAGTCAATCTTTGAATCAAAAAAGGATCAATAGAAAAGTCAGGTGCTGAATGTCACAGAACCAATGTCCATGGCGCAGGTACAATAGACCCTAAGGCTGCGAATATGAGCGTCCCAGATGAAGCATCGTCAAAAACAAGATCAAGAAAATGGTGCAGATCTACCATTTCAAGGCAAACCCCATTTAGGAACATGACCACCAAGGAAAACCGAAACCAATGCCTGTTGGAGACGATGCTCTAGAGTTGGCATCTAGGCTGCACCTAAAGAGATTGAAGGATCATCCATATAGAGCATAGTGACCCCACCTGTATGCAGAATAAAAAATAAATAAAATTGAGATTAAGATTGTTAGCTTATAGTTATTAGGATCATTTTTCCCTCACTTTTTAAAAATTTGGAACTAAATTAGCTCTTTTCCAGTCATCAGGTATCTCCCAAAATCTATGAAATCTAAACAAATATATTCAAAAGCAAGTGAAACACCATCTCCCTTGAGAATCCTGAAATGAATACAATCAATGCACATAGCCTTGTTAACATTTTGTCCACTACCTTATTACTGTAATGACATGATGTATTATTGCGGTTTACTATAGTCTTGTTGTCGATACTTCAATAATAAGTGACCTCTTAAGGTCCTGTAGAAATAACCAGTCAATCCATGCCTGTCACCCACTCTATCCAGATAATGACCTACTTAAGAAAAAGCTATAGGCACAACAACTCTAGCTTACTGTTTCCTATCATAGCCTAAATTACATATTACATTATTCTATTTACTAATCCCTACTAAAAACTTATTGTGTCAATTACTACCACATCTGATGTGCCACGTCATCTTCTGTGAGTGTTCTAAATAAGAGTTGTTATAAGCTAACTTATAATAGATATACTACAATTACTTTCCCACTTACATTAATTTTACAGTGGAAGCCAAGTTCCTGCACAACCTTTTTTAAAAAGTTTATTTATTTAAAGATTTATACAGGGTGTATGACTAGTTAATGTCTAGTGGCCTAGCCTTTCCTAGGCTTCACTTGAAGGTGCACAGTGACCTAGAGCCTTGGTGGACTAGGTCACTATGCACTTTCAAGCGAGTCTTAGGAAAGCCTAGGCCATTGCACAGAAATTAGTTGATCATCCATCTTTCAAAAATTACCCATCAAATGAATCTTTCTGGTGATCAGCATCATATCAACCGAGCATTTGGAGAAGACACAATAAGTCATTGCACAGTCTACTATTGGTTTAAGAAGTTTCAGCATGGCCAATTGGATCTCCAAGATCAGCCAAGAAGTGGTTGACCCACACTTATTGACAATAGCAGTTTGTATGGTTGTGTCAAAGATGATCCACATCTGACATCACACAAGCTGACTGGAAAGTTTAGCATCAGCCATACAGTGATTTTGCATCATTTAGAGGAAATCGGAAAAATCACCAAACTGGACATAAACTGACTGACTTTGACCATTCATGCTGCACACACCCATACATGACACTACTGTCCAAGAAACGTTTTGATTTACTGAACAAAGTGGTTACTGCAGATAATTAATTATGGCGTCTACATTCGAACATGACAGGCAAAGGTGCACCATCACAACTTCAGGCAAAGGTTGACAGACATCAAAAGAAGCTTATAGTTTGTATCTGGTGGGATGTGAAGGGAGTAATTTACTGGGAAACATTGGAATGCGATCAGTCTATTGATGCTCAATTATAGTCAACTGCAACAGGTGGCAGATGCAATTGCGCATAAATGACCAAAATTGACTACTTTCATGTTTTTTCATGATAATGCATTACCACACATTGCAAATCATACCCAGGAAAAACTCCTGGAACTGGGGTGGGAAGTTCTGCCTCACCCGCCGTACTCGCCAGACCTAGCACCAACAAACTACTATCTATTCTGGGCAATGTATAACTTCTTGAATGGCAAAACAATTCTCAAATGATTGACAAACTGAAAACTGCAGTTGGATTCATCTTTGATAGAAAACCAGATGAATTTTTTTACTACAAAGGCATCCATGATCTATCCCGTCATTAGAAGCAGGTGCTCGAAAATAATGGTGATTACACTGTTCATTAATGTTTCTTTTGCTGCAATGTTTCATAGTAAATCATTAGTAATAAAAGTTGGGAAAGAACTTTGTTTCCAACCTATTACTAAGACATTTTCTAGTAAACTATCATTATTAGGACTAAAACACTTGATTTTCTTTAGTAAATAATAATATAAAATTCTCATTTAGCACCTCAACCCTTTCCTGATCATTTTCTTTAATATTAATAACGGCCAAGCAATTGATGTGGTTTATTGTGACTTTATGAAGGCTATCAATAGGGTACCCCACCATAGGCTCCTGTATAAACTCTCCATGTATGGTATTGAAGGTCAATACTTTTTATGGACTGAAGAATTCCTAATCAAAAGGAAACAGAGGTTTGTGGTCAATAGAAAACAGTCAAATTGGAAAGATGTCGCACGTGGTGTGCCAGAGAGCTCTGTTTTTTTTCATATCTATAAATAACCTATTTGATAGTGTCAAAAATGTCAGTAACATATATATATTGATGATACTAAACTCTTCAAAAGCATTACTAACCCAGATGATTGTATAAAATTATAAGAAAACATTGGAGTGAAATCTTGGTCGGAAGAGTGGCAGCTGAATTTCCATCTGGACAAATGTATCTACATGAGGGTTGGCAATTCACTGGTAGAAGACTGAGGACACAAGATACATAAGACATTTAGGAGGACCGATAGCAAAAAGGACATAGGTGTGGTCATTGATAGTAAACCTAGCTCTTAAGATCACACAGCTGAGAAGGTAAACAAGGCTAACAAAATAGTGGGTGTCATATAAAAAAGATTGTAAATCTTGGGCCTAGAAAAATCAAAGCATTGAAACACAGCACTGGTGAAAACAACATCTGGAGTATGACAACCAGATATGTTGTCCACATTTGATGAAGTATATAGGTGCGAGATCATGATATGCATTGAATGCTGGCAGAGCAGCATCCCAACTAGATAAGGCAGAGAAAGTGGTCATGAAAGACTCCACTCCAGACACAGCATCGAAGATTGTGGTCGCATTCTCCTAGAGAATGGAAAGGGTGTCCTGCAAGAACTTGCCTTGAATCCTTTTGACTCACTTCCATACCTCTTTAAGATGGGTCTTTCAGTTAAGTGAAGACATGTATGCCCCCAGGAAGACCAACGGCTGTGCTTCAAAACATACCAGAACCTAGCCTTTGCTGACATAATTCACTTGCAGTGAAATCATTCAGGGTTGCTTATGGCACATGTAGGCATACCGCTTCTTTTTGAAAGCCTATCTCACACTCAGCTGACCACCAGAGAAATAGATGGCATGAAAAATAGCTAGACATTATAGGAATAGTAGTTAGGATCACAGGGAGGATGGTTGCCTGGACACTCAATAGACTTATTCACCGACCTAAACTCCCCAACTGCGGACCACTGTGTCACCAACAAGAACCACTGGGATCGTCTTTCAGCCAACAATGGTCCAGAAAATGATATTTGAATTGGAAAGTGATCACTACCATGGAGCTCATCAATAAAAATAAAAATCAGAATAAGGATGAAGATATAGAAAGAATAGGAATAGATCAAGACAGATAAATAAACAGTTCTTGGGAAGTGATGCATAAAATCAGCTACATTTAGGAGAGCTAGCTCCAGGTTGTTGATCAGGTTGGCAAGGACCTGACCCCTGGGATTGATAAAGTAGTCTTCCCAGATGAGTTAGTATAAAGTGCCTCAGCAATCGTGCCAAAATGGAGAGGAAACCATCTAATGAAAAGGTGGGTTATGGTGGAATGTATGCAGAAATAACAGTATACATCCTATCCAGGTGTAGTTGTAATGGTATTGCTTGAAAGGAAGTATTTATAGGAAATAGAAGAATGGAAACATGATGCCATGAGGTGAGTGTGCATGCATCCTGCCCTGCCCTCATGTGGTGGTGGGGTGCAAAACCCTTATACTCTGGGAAGGAGGCATGCACTCAGCATGGTATCCTGCAAAAAAATAGCTAATAAGGGCACTATCTCCTTTGAAGTCTTATTGGGGGAGGTTTGTCTTGCTACGACGCTTTTGCCTTTTCTATTTTAAAACATTTGGCTGCTGATGACCTTGTGCTCACTGCAAGCTCAAATAAGTTTAATGTAAAAGAGGGCAATATGGTGTAGGGTCCAATAGAGGACATATCAAAGGAAGAGGTTGCAGCTACGATGAAAGCAATGAACAGGAACAAAGCGCCTGGTCTGACAGGAATAACAAGTTATATGTTGGAGAGACTGGGAGGAGATGAACTTGATGAAGTCACAAGAGTCTTTCGAGAGAGAGTGAAGGAGGAGAAAAGCCATGAAAATTGCAAGAGTAGTTTGACTGTTCCAATATTATATAAAGGAAGGGGGGGGGGGATGCTCTCAGGTATGAAAAATACAGAGGGATCCAGCTTCTTGAACATGGCATGAAAATATTTGAGAGGGTGTTTGAGGGAAGATTGAAGAATTTAGTAAAAGGTGATGGCAGACAGTTTGGTTTTGTTGCACAAAGGTCTACTAATGATGCATTATTTATTATGAGGAAGATCCAGGAAAAATTTACACAAAAGAAAATGAAACTGTACAACATTTTTGTAGATTTAGGGAAGGCTTTGGATAGAGTACCGAAGATGTGATAGTGTGGACACTCAGGAGACAGGGAGTGCCAGAGAGACTCATCATGTGTGTTATGTCCCTATATAAGAGTATCACGGTCTCAGGTGAGGATGATGGTAGGCACATCAAGGGAATTTGACTCACAGTTAGTGTTCATCAGGGCTCAACTCTAAGACCCTGCTGTTCATCACTATTCTGGAAGAGGTGACCAAGGAGTGTAGAGAACAGGGAGCATGGGAGCTGCTGTATGCTGATGAACTTGTACTCACTGCAAGCTCAAAAGAGCAAGTCATTAACATGTTCGAGAGGTTGTGTTTTTTTGAGGGGGGGGGGGGTTAAGGGGCTATCTGGTGACTGCCAATTAGGCATAAGTCACCGCAAACAAACAGCCTAGTTTTAGACTACATTAAAATAAAAATTGGAACAGAAACAACATTAAAAAAGAGATAACAATCAGGGAGCCTGCGACCCACAAAAAAAACAAACAAACAAACAAACAACAATAACCCAAAAAACAGAAACAACTAGTTAAATACAAGGGAGAAGGCCGGCCTCCCCCAAAAAGTCAACAAGTCCACAAGTCAAATTGCACAAACTCGTCCCGAGTATAAGGGACAGGCGGTAGCGACCCCGCCCATCCCGGTACTGGGACAGGTAACATGCACGAAGATCACCCAGACTACGACATTCAACGAGAATGTGCCGAACAGTCTGGGGGACAACGGAGTCTTCACAATAGGGCGCAGGCGAGCACTCCATCAAATAGCGATGCGTCACACAAATGTGCCCGATTCGGAGACGACAGAAAGCGACCTGAAGCCATTACAAAATTGGCGATAGGTCCATGGGAACAGTCGCGGCGCAATAGCACGCAACTTTAAGTTCCCTTTGACCGTCTCCCACCTTCTTTGCCAAGCAGTCCGAAGAGCTGCCCGTATTCCTGCCATGTAGTCTGTGTGAGGAAGAGCGAAACGCTGGTCTGGTCGCAGAGTCCTCGCCGACTCTTTGGCCCCCTCATCGGCACGCTCATTCCCCGCAATTCCTACATGTCCAGGAACCCAGCAGAAGATAATCTCGACATCCGCCCGGCTCGCCAAAAGCGTGGCGTCACGAATATCGCGAACCAGTGGATGCAGAGATTCCAATACCCCGAGAGCACTCAGGGCACTTTGTGAGTCGCTATAGATCACAATCCAGTCACCGAACCAGGCACGTCGCGTAATCTCCTGTACCAAGTGGTGTGTTGCCACCAGTTCGGCCATGAAGACAGACGTAGCGCCTGGCAGAGCCCCGCTGACTTCAAATGGCGTGGAAGACGACCCCCTCTTGGGACTTGGAGCCATCGGTATACACTGGCACGGTTCCAGCGTGACGCGAGGTGTGCTCCAAAAAGGTCGAACGTAATACTCCCGGCGCCGTACAAGCTTTGGGAGCAGAGGCGTGGCGACAAATAGCCAAATGTGGTACCCTCCAGGGTGGCGTCCTGGGCAGAACCAGGGGCACCACCGGCACGAGAGCTATATCTAGCTCTCGAAGGAGCTTCCTGGCCCTAAACCCAAAGGGCTTAGGGTATGACTGGCGTCTCTCGGCGGCATAGGCACCGTCGAGATCAGCTGCGGATGCAGTGGCAGCTGTTGGCGACAGAGAGAGGCGCGGGGCTCACGAGTACAGGCAAGTGATGCACTGCACGCGGCGCAGAGCGAGTGGCATCTCCCCAGCATCGACCCACAGGCTCTCAATGGGGGAAGTGCGGAAGGCACCGGTCGCAAGGCGAAGGCCAGTGTGGTGGATCGAATCCACCTTCCGCAATAAACGCTCGGCGGCGGATGCATAAAACTCGCATCCATAGTCGAGCTTCGAACGAACAAAGGATCGGTGATAGAGTAAGACAGTAGCCCTATCAGCCCCCCAAGCGCTGAACGTCACGGAACCGAGAATATCCATGGCGCGGGTAAAATAGACCCTAAGGCTGCGAATATGAGCCTCCCAGGTGAGGCGTCGGTCAAATACAAGACTAAGGAAACGGTGCGATTCAACCACTTCAAGGTAGGCGTACCCCATTAAGAAAAGTCTGGGTCGGGGTGGAGCCGTGGATGGCAGCAGAAGTGCACCACTTTAGTCTTGGCCAAGGAAAAGGGAAAACTGTGTGCTTCGACATAGCGAGCATCTGTGCCGCGCCAAAAAGATTGAAAGGTCGTTCACGTAGAGCGTAGCGAGAACATCCTCGGCAGCACCGAGGTGATGACGTTGATGCTCAGGGCAAAGAGTGTGACACTGAGGACACTTCACTGCGGGACACCCTCTTCCTGCTCCTTTGGGCCGAGAGGGCTCCACCCCCCCGTATGCGGAATTGACGATCTCGTAAAAATTCAGATATCAACATTGGGAGGCGTCCCCTCGCCCCAATCGTATGGAGAGTCTCCATGATACCGTATCGCCATGCGGTATCATAGGCCTTCTCCAGATCGAAAAACACCGTGGCGTAGTGCTGTCTACGAAAGAAAGCCTCGCAGACGGCATTTTCCAGTCAGAGCAGAGCATCCGACGTAGAGTGGAACTTGCGGAAGCCGCACTCTGCAGAAGAGAGATGGCCTCCACTGTCCAGGAAAAAGGCTAATCTAAAATTTACCAATTTCTCTATCAACTTGCACACGCAAGAGGTTAAAGAGATTGGGCGGAAATCGGTCGCAGTAGAGTGATCTCTCCCCGGCTTGCGAAAGGCGAGCACAGTAGCGATTGGCCAGGAATCTGGGAGAAGACCCTCCACCCAGATTCTGTTGAACAAATCTAAGAGAAAGGCCATGCCTCGCTCACCCAGTTGTCGAAGCATGGCATACGGGACATCGTCCGGACCATGGGCGGTGTCCAAGCACGAAGCAAAAGCGGAGCGCAACTCACTCACAGTAAACCTATCATTGAAGGGTTCTCCGCCTCTGGAGGTAAAGTCCAGCCGGCGGCCTTCCGCGACCTGACGACGTGCATTGAATGCTAGGGGAGCAGCATCCCGGCTAGAGAAAGCAGAAAAAGCGGTCGCGAAGGATTCCGCCACGGACGCGGGGTCCGAGATTGCGGTCCCATTCTCCTGCGAGAACTTGCCCCGAATCCTTTTGACTCACTTCCACACCTCTGCTAAAGGGGTCTTCCCGATAAGTGAAGACACGTATGCCCGCCAAGAAGAGCGGCGGGCGCGCTTCGAAATATACAGGAACCTAACCCTAGCCCGACGAAATTCAGCGACAGTGAAATCGTTCGAGTGGCACTTATAGCGCATGTAGGCATAACGCTTCTGTTTCAGGGCCGTCTCACACTCAGCCGACCACCATGGGAGTGGTCGGCGTGCAAAACGGCCAGACGTTCTAGGAATAGTAGTCAGGCCCGCGGCGATGAGGTTGCCGGAGAACTCAACAGCCTCATTTACCGACCTAAACTCCTCGACTGAGATAGAGAATTCAGTCATTTCCTAAAATGCAGGCCACCGCACCTGCGCCAAGCACCACCGAGGTGGGCTCTCAGGCTTCAGTTGCTCTGAAAATGATATTTGAATGGGAAAGTGATCACTACCATGGAGGTCATCGACCAGCCCCCAATCAAAATCAGACTCTGCATCCGAAGAGCACAAAGATAGGTCAAGGCAAGAAAATGAAGCGGTTCTCGGACAGTGATGCGTAAACTCATCCACGTTTAGGGCACCCATCTCAAGCTCTTCGATCAGAGCGGCAAGGACTTGTCCCCTGTGATTTATTGAGTAATCTCCCCAGAGAGGATGCCTGCCATTCAGATCTCCAAGCAAGAGAAAGGGCCTCGGCAACCGTGCCACGACGCGGCGGAAGTCCCCCGCGCCGAAGTCAGCTGACGGTGGAATGTACGAAGAAATGATAGTATACCTCCTATCCAGGTGAAGCTGCACAGCCACTACCTGAAAGGAGGTATCTAAAAAGAAAGGTTAGAACGGAGACATCATGCCGGGTGTCAACCGCGCATCCCCCAGCCCGGCCATCCCGTGGTGGTGGGGTCGCAAGACCCATATACCCCGGGAGGGCGGGCAGGAGGGACACGCCTACCATGATCTCCTGCAGAAAGATAGCTAACGGGGAACGGGACGAGACGAGCCTCCGCAGCTCCTCCCAGCTGGCCCGGAGTCCACGGCAATTCTATTGAAAGAATATTCCCTCCAGGCCTAGCTAGGGGTTGACGCGGGGGCCCTCCTCGAACAGAAGACCCTCACGGGAAATGCCGTACGTTTCCCGGAGGCAGAACCCCGGGCGCTGTTGGCCAGACCAAGCGCTGAAGGCGCTGTCGCCTTCGAGGACTTATTGGGGGAGGTTGGGCTCGCCATGCGAGTCCTTTCCTCCCTCCGCCTCGAAACCTTAGGCGGGCGTTGCGGTTTCGGAGGCGGGGGGGCCCTCTTTTCGAGGAACCACCGTCTCCGAGCCACTCGCTCCACCACTAGGCGTGGGCAAAGGAGCCGAAGCTTCTTTGTTGCTGTCCTCCTTTTGGGGGACAGCTGTAGGAACCCCGGAAGATGGCCTGGCGACCAACTTCAGGGGTGTTGCCTCCTGTGAGTCTAACGACTCGGTGGAGGCGCGTGGCCGTTTCACCTTACGGGAAACGATCACGCTGGGGGAAGTGGGGGGAGCACTGGTTTTAGCCGAGGATGAGTATGAACCCTTTTTGCCGCCAGCTTTACCAAGGGAGTGCTCAGGTTGAGTAGAGCCCGCAGAAGGGCTCCGAATGGGCACGGAAACAACCGTGCTCGTTGGCCTGGATGGGCCAGGAGCAGAGGGTGCCTTTCTAACTATTGAGGATATGACGTCCCAGGCAGAGCCGGGCACGCCAGGACCAAGTCCTTAGCCTCACAGAATAAGAGTTGATCCTGGGCCTGAACGGCCAGGATTTCTTTCTCAAGGATATATGAACCACATTGCTTCGAAGAAGTGGGGTGCGGCTCTCCGCAATTGACACACTTGGCCACACACGATTTGGACTTATCGTGTACGACCTTGGAGTAATTTACACATACTTCGGGTGACCCCGACTTTGCACGTCTACATGAGCGATTCGTATGGCCGAAGCGGTGACAGTAATAGCACCGCCGCGGCAGTGGCAAGAATGCCTTCACGCGGTAGCGGTACCAACTGGCACGCACCGACTCAGGGAGCTTGTCACAGTCGAACGTGATGAAGAGTGTAGGGGTGGGTCTCGAGGCCCCTCCCTGTTTTCTCATCACACGTTCGACCTTGACCGCCCCATGGTCGGCCAGCTTTGAGGTGATGTCCTCAATACAGTAGTCAACGAGTTCCCTCGCATAAACTACTCCTTTCACAAAGTTCATGGTAGTGTGCGGCGTCACACTCACCGGGGTGACATGAAGTGTCTGAAGAGCACTTATCTTGGCCGCCTCGGCGGGATTCGCCGCATTCGCCAGAAGAATCCGTCCGAGAAACGGGTCACCTTTGGTTCTCTACCAATTGCACTAGCTAATCCTCTCCTCTGATGGATCATGTTGCCCTTGGCCAACATGGCACCAGCAGTGGAGCAAATAACGAGGAAGCGTTTGAAGCCAGCGGGCTCGAAAACGCCAGGTAACCTCTGAATCAGGGGCCCCGATGTTATCGAGGCTCCATCCTGTGCACTTTTAGTCTTAGTCAGGGGCTCCGCACACTGGTGGGGTAGAGGGGCTGGATGTGCCGAGCTTGGCTTGGTCGCTTGCCCAAGTGGAAGCAGACCCATCCGTCCCTGCAGCCCCAGTGGATGGAGAGGAGCCCCGAGTCTTTTTCGTCATTTTTTTGGGGGGAGAGTTGGGCGGGAAATGAACCTGCTTCTCACCTCTGCCGGCAAAAGCCCCTAGACAGATGGACCGGCCTCAGCCAGGTCCTTCTCTGAAATAGAGAAGGTCCTGGTGGTCGCAGGGGCACCGGTTTGAGGAGATCCCTCCTCTCCTTGTACTGCCTCAGAGCCCTCAGCCATTTGAGGTGGACCTTGCATAGTGGCGGATTCGGGTTCGGTGCTTGGCGCTGAGCCCGGATTTCCCCCATAGAAGGCCCTACCATCTGAGGCTGGGTTTCCTCAAGAACCATGTCTATCACAGGAGGGGCTTCCAGTTGGCCATCCCCTCTCACGACATCGCAGGTCTCCTTGGCAGCATCACCAGTCTTGTGTGAGGAGGCACAGGCCTTGACCCCGGCAAGTTTTAATATTCTTGCCAGCAGGTCTTTTGAGGGAAGCGACCGAAGGGGCCTGGCTTCCCTCGCCTCCCTAAAGGGGTTTGCCCTACCGAGCCGCTTTGATGGGTTGCGGTTCACTATGGGCTGCCTGCTGGCTTTCTTGGCAGTCCCCTTGGAAAGAAAAGGATGGACTGCCGCTGGAAGCAGGGAGGTGCCCGAAAGCACCTCCAGAGAAGGGGATGAGGGAGAGTCCCCTACACCCGTAGGTGTAGGAGAGGAGTAAGCTTCCTCTCCGGTTAAATAAATATGGAGGGTCCCCTGTGCAAGCACAGGGGGGGGGACCTCCATTTGTTTCGTGGAGCTGCCCAAGGGCAGCTCCGTTGATGAGCAATGGGTATTGGGGAGAGATTTGGTGTTTTTTTTACTTTTCTCATTCATGGGCATGGTGACCCTCGTTTTTACACGGGATGCAATCGCGCATCACCTCTTGCATAGCCCGCACTGCAAGAGGTGTTTACAGGCCCGGCAGAGCCAGGCGCCGCCATTTGGGACCACCCCTCCCACCTGGTGGCCTGGCAGTCATTCGGCATGGCGGCTCCACCTTGGACATGGTGTAAAAAAGATAGATTGTGAAGAGGAGAGGAAAATGGATGTGAGGAAGGTATGGGTGGGGGATGAAGCAGGTTGTTAAAAACCAACCACCCCAGACCGGAGCTCGGGGGTTAGGGAACACTGTCCCCTCAGCCCTGATCCGGGATGGTTGGCTGAAAAGAAGGTAAGCATCTACTCTGTGAAATTAGAGGCTGACCAGAGAAAGTTGTGGGAGAGGTTGTATGAAAAGCGAGAAAACAAGTGTTTTGAAGGAAGGAGAAGAGGCTAAGCTGGGGTCGGACGGGGTGCTGAGTCCCATCAGCACAGAGGCCAGGATAGCAAATTGCCGCGCCCCTTACGGGGGTACGCAGCTTCAACAAGGGTCGGTCAGCAATGGGCTGCCTGCTGGTTTTCTTGGCAGTCCTCTTGGAAAGAAAAGAGGGGACTGCCGCTGGAAAAAGGGAGGTGCCCGAAAGCACCTTCAGAGAAGGGGATGAGGGGGTCCCCTACACCCGTAGGTATTGGAGAGGAGTAAGCCTCCTCTCCAGTTAAAGAAATATGGAGGGTCCCCTGCGCAAGCACAGGTGGGGGATACCTCCATTTTTTTGGGTGGAGCTGCTTGAGCGCAGCTCTATTGATGAGCAAGGGTGAATTAAGGGGAGATTTTGTTTTTTTGCATCATTGGGCATGGTTACCCTAAATTTTCGGCGGGACGCAATAGCTCATCACCTCTCACAGTTGCCCACACTGCTTACAGGCCTGGCAGAACCAGGCGCCGCCATTTGGGACCACCCCTCCCGTCTGGTGGCCTGGCAGTCCATCGGCATGGCGGCTCCACCTTGAACACGGTGTAAAAAGATAGATTGTGAAGAGGAAGGTATGGTGGGGCTGAAGCAGGTGTTTAAAAAAAACCCATCCCAAACCGGAGCTCAGGGGTTAGGGAAAGTTGTCCCCTGCCCCCTCAGCCCCAATCCGGGACGGTTGGCTTGAGAAGATGGTCAGCATCTACCCTGTGAAATGAGAGGCTGACCAGAAAAAGTTGTGGGAGAGGTTGTATGAATAGCGACGAAGTACAGGGGGAAATACAGGCTATCTGAAGGAAGGAAGAGAGGCTAAGCAGGGGGTAGGATGGAGCACTGGATCCCGTCAGCATGGCGGCCAGGATGGCAAATCGCTGCGCCCCTTATGGAGAGGTGGAAGAGAGAGATAGAAAGAAGAGGACTAAAGATCAACATAAGTAAGACTAATGGAATGGTGATGGGACGAGGTCCAGGATGAAGAGTGGAGTATGAGAATTTTTTTTTTTAATTTTAAGAGATCTGGCGACTGCCTACTTGGGCATAAGTCGTCATTGTTCACCACTGCATAGTACTAGGCTAGTTTAAAATAACATGCCCCAAAAAACAAAATAAAATAAAAAAGGGAGAAGGCAAGAGGCAGGAAGCAAGCTCCAGTGTCGGTGGGGAGGTCCCCCGGCGCAGGAACGTGTGACCTAGAAAAAATCACAAAAAAACAACCAGAAATAGTTAAGTAAAGGGAAGAATGCCGGCCTCCCCAAAAGTCGGTAAGTCAACCAGTCAATGTGCCCTAACTGGAGTATGGGAGGTGGCCATGTGGAGTGGGAAGCAATTTTATTTTCTGCACTCAGTATAAGAAGTGGTGTAATAAGAGGTGCTCTGAAGTTCAGACTTATGGGAGTAAGAACTTTTATATGCCCTGGGTGACACACAAGACCAAATGAGAATGGGTTCGCAAATGAATGGAATGCTGCTGGGAAAATGCTAAAGGTGGTGGACCAGTTCTGCTACCTTAGAGATATACAGGACAGTGAAACAGGAGCGGAAAGAGCTGTTTGCGCAAGAATAGCCATTGCCTGGAATATATGGAGAGAGATATCAGGATTACTGTTGAACGAAGGCATTCTCTTGAAGAAGAGAAGCTTTGCTTTTTTAGCATGTGTATAAGCACTCTATTGTATGGTGCTGAGAATTGGCCAACAGAAAGACTGATGAGTGTGTTGAGAGGAAGTGATCAACATATGCCTAGATATATGGCTGGTGTGAAGTGGCAGGATTGCATCAGGAGCTCTGAGGTGGCAGACAGATATTGACTAGTGGAGCTGAAGTCTGAGCTGCAAATAAGAAGACTCAGATGGTTTGGTCACATGGAGAGATCATAGGAGGAGGGCTACCTGAGGGAGGCTATGCATATGCAAGTGAAAGGCAGAAGGCCACCAGGAAGACCCGGGAAAACTTGGAGGGACTGTGTTATGGAACATATCGGGGGGGACTGGGACTTATGGAGGAAGATGCACAGGGCCGAAGTGGGTGGAGAAGAGTCATACGACCATCCAACTTTGCAGAAGTGGAACCAAGAGGATGAAAAACGAAGATGATGATGTTCTCTCCTTCGGAGGATCTCTCATCTCCTCGCCACCCAGTCCAGTATTGGGTTGGGGTATAGGGGCTGAAGCTCCTTTGGTGCTGTCCTTTCAGGGAACAGCTTTAGAAACCCTGGAAGACAAATCATGACAACCTTCAGGGATGTTGCTTCCTGAGTCTAATGACTTGGTAGAGGCATGGAGCCATTTTGCCTTACTTTGGAGGGAGGAGCCCCTTTTTTAACAGAGACTGAGTGTGAATCTTTGTGCCACCAGCTCTACCAGGGAAAGGTAGAACCCTAGATGAACTGGGGCATCAGGATCAATTCCTTTAGCTTCATGAAATGAGAGAAGATCCGGTCTGAATGATGGCCAGGATTGCTTTCTCTACGAGATCCCCACCACATTGCTTTGAAAAGGTGGGGTGTGGCTCTCTGCAATTAACACAGCCATATATTAAATAGGAAGTTATCAAGTATGACCTTGGAGCAACATAGACAGACTTAAGGTGAACATGACCTTACACGTCTGGCAAAGCAGTTTGTATGATGGAAGCAGTGGCAATAGTAGCACTTCCGTAGAATTAAACCATTTGTGCCACTCACCACCATAAGCAATTTTGTATGGCCAAAGTGGTGACAGTAGTAGCAACTCCGTGGCTGCAGCAATATCAACCAGCATGCACCGATTAAGGGAGTCTGTCACAGTTGAATATGACAGAAAGTGTAGGGCTGGGTCTCAAGGGCCGTCCCTGTTTTCTCATCACACATTCAACCTTGACTCCCCCATGATCAGCCATCTCTAAGGTGGTCTTATAAGTAGTAGTCAACGAGTTCTCTCACATAAACCACTCCTTTCACAAAGCTTATGGTAGATTGCAGCATCACACTCACTGGCAAGCCATTAAGTGTTCAAAGGGCACTAATCATGGTGATCTCAGAAGGGTCCACCAGATTCGCCAGAAGGCTCCAATCCAAGAAACAAGTCACCTTTAGCTCTCTTCCTTGGAAGGGATCACTTTTTCAGTGGTGGACCTTCCTGAGGCCAGCTCCAAAATGGCAAAAGGAAAACCCCATTGCTGCATGGAAATGGTGTTGTGTTTTACCTTGTCCTCTCTGATACCTAAGGAAGGATGATGTCATGTTTTGAGGCGGCTCTCTGCGTATTTCTGGTCACCCATTATTTCTTTTTATTGCCACCATGATTAGAGAGAGAAAAAAAAATAGAAAATGCATGAAAAGTAAACTATGAATACCTTGTGAGGATAGGAGAAAAACCTCATATAAGATCAGAAAATTCCAGAATATGATCATTTTAACATACTCAGCCCATAGATTTGAGCTCAGATGGGCCTTGACAACCTAGCTTGGCATTCAGGCGAAAGTGTCCTCAATCTTTGACCCTAAATGCTGAGGTAGACACCTTATATGTGTACTGGAAGAAGCTAAGCAGAGTTGACATCATAACACACCCAGTATCTAATACTTGCCTTAGTAGCAAGCTTTCGGCTCTCATGTTTTGAGGTGGCTCTCTGTGTATTTCTGGTCACCCAGAAATACACAGGACCTATAAGAGGGTGAAAGTGTAACAGATACGCATGTGGAAAAATAGTCTTCCTCCCTACAATACTCTATAAACTCCCAATCTTCCACAACTTCTAGTACATCCTCCTACAATAATTCCTGGCCTGCCTATCTCATCTGTTCCTTCCTTTTAAAGTAACATATTCATACACATCATTGTCAATCATACCTAAAAACTTTAAAGCAAATCCATCCCTAAATATCATCAATGATTCCAAATGGTGGGTATACGTATCTACAGTATACCCTCAAATATTGTGGGGTTATGTTCCAGAATACCCCAGAGAAGGCAAAAGCAGGGAAGTAGAACTATATATTTATTACGTATTTTATGCCTTTATGAACCTTCCACTGCATACTAATAAACCTCTCTTTACTCTTGTATAAACTCTCTACATTTGGAGTATGAAAGAGACCAATAGTATTCAAAAAATAAAACATTTGTTAATTTTACTAAGCTGGAATACTAAACTTTATACTAAAACTTGAATGATGCCAATGAATTAGCTGTGCAATACTAAATGATAGTGATAATTATGTATATACTGCACTACAAAGAAGAGCATTACATCTCTTCTGAAGGCATTGTTTCATCGAGTGATTATTGATTCAATTAAAATACAGAAATGCCTTCGGTCAGTCCTTTTTGGTTTGTAAACAGAGATTTATGAATGAGAGTAACATGACCCAGATTTAACCGATTTGTTTGACACCAACCACACCACATGGTTCAGACATTTGTAAACACACATTTTTCTAACTACTCTTTAATTTTGGGGGTTCAACACAATAATGTTTGTGTTTTTTCATTCAATTAAAATACAAAAATGCCTTAGGTTGGCATTTTATTCAAAGCACACCACAAAGAAGAATGGGCAGGAACAAAAATGGAGCATAGGTACAGGTTAAGGAAATATTTTGTAAAAAATTGTTTTTACAAAATTCCAATTATTTGAAATCTAGAAATATTTCCCAGAAGTAAAAGCAAAGTTTTCAATAAAATACGAGTTTTAAGTGGTAACTTAAATTTAAACATTTTTCTTAGAAGAAATGCAATAAAAGATTTGCAGGAACAACCAAGAATTATCAATCATAATTTTAAATATGTAGATTGTTATTAATAATTTCTAAGTTAGATCAATAGAAGAATTCATTTCAATTAAAATATATTTGATTTATAAAGAAGATTTCAATATTTTATTTTATCATTTTCCCTAATGATGTAGCAAGGCTAAATTCATTCACGGCGATTTCAAGCAAATTCATTTGGCACTTTAAGGGCTAATCAATATACTTTTATGCAGTCCCACTTCACTCTTCCTCATAACCTGTCCTGCACTAGTTTGAACTGAAGTATAACAAGTCAATACTTAAGACCACCTTAGTCTTTAGAAGTCAAACATGGTGTTAAGTCTTCAAAGTCTTTGTAATGACCTTTTCCTCTTTCTGGGATTCATCCATGTCAGGCAGTCCTTTTGTCTCCCTTAGCTCAAAACCACTATTTAAGGGAGTCAAGGCCACTTCACCAGCAAACAAATCTTGCCTTCCTTTCATTCATCCACACCTTAGTACAAGGTGTGGATAAGTTTTGCAATTTGGATATAAGAAAATGAGATATGAGTAAAAGTGTTTTATTATTTTTCAATATAACTACCCTCGACTTCAATGCACTTGCACCCCTGTCCCTGAAGCTTCGAATTCCCGGCAACCAGAAATCTCCTGACTGCTGTTCAATCCACTCCTGGACGGCGAGCTGGACATCTTCATCATCCCCAAACCGGCATCCACGCAGTGCAGCCTTGAGTTGGCGGAATAAATAGTCGCTAGGGGCCAGATCTGGACTGTAGGGGGGATGGTTGAGCTCCTCGAATCTGCACTCATGCAGGGCAGCTTGTGCAACTCTGGCCTTTTGGACTTTGACGACGTTGAAGTCGATCATGGGGCGTGAGGTTTCTAGGGACCCAACGGGCAGAGACCTTGGTCATGGCCAAATTGTTGTGGATGATGTTGATAACACTTCCATGTGATATTCCAAGTTCTTGCTCAATTTCTTTGACCTTCACCCATCGATTTTCGAGGATCATCCTCTACACATGGGCCACATTGTCCTCGTTGGTCACGTCTGATGGGCATCATCATCAAGAGACTAACAAACATATCAGAACTCCCTATTCTAGCAAGCAATGGTTGCATAGGAAGGGGTGGTGTTGGTGTACACTGCAACCATGCGTTCATGGATCTATTTTGCATTCTTGCCTTCCTTGGTCAATAATTTGATGACTGCGCGGTGCTCAACCTTCTCCATTGTTGAAAAATTTGTGACTGACAATCTGCGATCAGCTACTGCTTCTTAAATAGATGAGGCAGGAGTATGCGGCTGCAGGTCCTGACTTGACATAACTTGTCCTAACACCCCCACAAACAGCCATCCGCCTTCCACTGTTTTGCCCTACCGATTCACAAAACTTATTGACAGCCCCTCGTATGTATTTGATTTCATGTTGTATTAAAATGGTTTTTTTTTCTCTTTCTCAGCTACTAAATGTTAAATATTTTTTGGAAACAGCACTCAAGTGAAGAAATAAATAAACATTGCCTGCATTTTGTAAGAGTGGCTGGAATAGAAATATTTTGAAGAAATTTAAATCAAATTTGATAAGTCTTCTAATAGTAGTTCATTGCGGAGGGCTTTAATAGCCCAAAGACATGAGCGGATTGTGAAGAAAATTGAGCTCAGAGGCGCCAGGCCCCATAAGACACGTGCACCCAATTTTTGTCACAAGAGTGACTGCCAGCAAGATTTTCCCCCGGAGGGGGAGGGCAGTGAATCATAAACTGTGGTACCACGTAAAGATAACTCCTCCTTTGTTTGTCTCTTCCTTTTGTATTTGTTGTTTCTTCTTAGTATTTGTAAATATTTTGGACTGGTAGGATTCCAAGATAGGATTGTTTTTTTTTGTATTTGTAAATATTCTCGATTGGTAGTATTCGCAAGATAGGATTGTTTTTATTATATATATATATATTTATATAGGCTCGTTGTGACTATATTTATCCATTATTTTGTAAATATTATTGTATTTTTTTGTTAGTAAAGGACTGTACATACAATCCATTTCATTCTCCTTCAATTTCTCACGTCTGAATTAGTGTATGAAGCGGGTTGGATCAATTGGAGTTAGTCTATATTTTCAGCCCGTACAGGGGTTTATTGGGAAATGATGTACGAAATAGGAGTGCTTATATCATTCTGAAACTGTACCTGGCATTAGTTAAGCCTCATGTTGACTATCCGGTGCAATTTTGGTCATCATATTATACGATGAATATGACTTTGCTTGAGTCTGTACAAAGAAGAATGACCCGGATGATTCATGGGTTGAGGAGCTTAACTTATGTTAAAAGGCTTGAGACTAAATCAATATATGTTAAAAAGGAAAAGAGTTGATGATACTTGAGGTGTTTAAATTTAGGTTTATTAACAGGATTGGAGGAAATTTGTTTACAAATAGTGGTAGATGAATAGAATAAGCACACCCTACACCTACATTCCACACATGAAACACAAATTCATGCATACTCAACACCCTCATCAATAAAACATGATTAATGCACATACCCGACAGATATTGATTTTCCTGTCATATGTCATCTACTGATGCCCAAACATTTCACACACATGCAAAAGAGGCTGTTAGAAAAACACCACATGCGATCACTAAGCACACCTAAGATGTAGCAGCTCTCTCTGGCTGGAATCACTATGCAAGAACCTATATTCAAGACCTACATTACAACCGCACCTAAAACTGAGCAGTCATAACACTTTGTAAAAAAAAGAACTCCAATACACTGCTAAACCAGGGCATTAAGGTCCTCAGTACCCTGACACACACATATCAAATGAACAACAACACAACTTGCACCCACATCAGTGACTGCATTGTTACAGGGCTGGACATCAGACAAATTCTTGTAAAGCAAACCTTGTCTGCTCCAAATACAGAGTAAAGTGTCACTTTTACACCAACTGAACAAGTACTACCTTCCACTGTGTGAATTTCAACCATGTTGCTGCAAGCATGAGGTGTCTATACTTCATGAAGAAGCATACAGATGCTATTTTGGCAGGTGGTGGTCCCTCCTTTTGAGGATCCAGTGTCTCCCAGCTCAGCCCTGGATGTGGCAGAGGAGCCAAAGCTCATTTAGTGCTGTCCTTTTGGGGAGCAGTTTTAGGAACCCCAGAAGATGGCCTTATGACCAACTACAGGGGGTGTTGCCTCCAGAGTCTAACAGCTCAGTAGAGGCATGTCACCATTTAGTCTTATGGGAAATAGTCATGCTGGGGGAGGAAGGGGAAAGCCCTGGTGTTAACTGAGGTTAGGTGTGAACCTTTAGTGCCTGACTTTGCACATCTCCAGGAGCGATTCAGATGGCCAAAGCGGCGGAAGTAGCGATACCAACTGACACACACTGACTCAGGGAGCCTGTCATGGTAGAATGTGACAAGGAGTGGGTTTCAATGCCCACCCCTGTTTTCTCATCACACGTTCGACCTTGACCGCCCCATGGTCAGCCAGCTATAAGGTGTCATTTTCTATGGAGTAGTCCTTGAGTTTCCTTGCATAGACCACTCCTTTCATGAAGTTCATGGTAGAGTGTGGCATCACACTCACTAGCGTACGATTAAGTATCCAAAGGATACTAATCATAGCCATTTCTGTGGGATCTGACGCATTCCCAGATGGCTCCCATCTGAGAAACAGGACACCTTCGGCTCTCTACCAATCAAGCTAGCTAGTGCTCTCCTCTGATGGATCATGTTGCCCTTAGCCAACATGCTGCCATCAGTGGAGCGTTTGAAGTCAACAGGCTCAATAATGAGGCTTATGTAATAGAGGCTCAGCTCAGCACACTTTCACTTTGGTCTTGGCCTGTGACCCCCACCTAGCGGCACCTCAGGGCTGTACTTGCTCATCTTGGCCTGCTCACTTGCCAAAAGGGCAGCAGAACCATCCAACCACAGTGGAATGAGAGGAACCTTTAGTTATTTTCTTGCTTCATTTCTTTTTGGGAAGAGGTGGGTGGGGAATGAATCTGCTTCTCTCCACTGCCAAAAGGAGATCAAAGGCTCTATGGACCAGCCTCATCAAGATCCTTCTCTGTGATGGAAAATTGCTTGGCTCACCTCCCAGACCATGTCTATTTCAGGTGGGGTGACTCAATATGGCCATCCCACCCCAAGGCATCATAGATTGCATTAGAGTTATCTTAGGTAATAGTGAAATCTCTGGCTGGGAACTGACCTTCATCAGGGAGAAGAAAGGGAGGCAGTCATGACAACCTCCTCTAAATGATTGCAAGACTGCACGGGGCAAGGCCCCCCACCCCCCTAAGGGGGTTGCTACCACCAGGAGCAGCCAATTTGAGGCTGCCTGCCTACTCTCTTGGCAGTCCCCTCTGATTGAATAGGGGGACTGCAATTTTTCATCCATGAGCAACTCCACAGGAGGTTTAGGAGAGGACTGAGCCTCCTCTCCAGTTGAGGAAGGTTGGAGGGGCCCTTAGAAAGCACAGCTGGGAAGCCCCTCCATGGGTTGATGGTTCGAATTTCGTCATCCTCCCGAGCACTTCCAATTTTTCCTCTCTACAATAAACGCAGATACCCCAATAGGCAAAATCTGGCATTAAATTCGCAGAATGATAGGCGGTTCTGCAACCTTATGTCACCTAATTTTCAAAATCTATGGCAATCTGGTAAACTGACCAGAAGAAGTTGCCATTATCATCATTGATTTCCAGAGTGAGTTTTCTCAATGCTCCTCCAACACAAACTTTAAAGCCAAGAAAGCGGATTAGAAAGCAAATCATTTAATGTTGCCACGACAGTTCCTTGGAATATAATGCTCCATTTCCATGGAAGAACTAGAGAGAGCACTACCCAGAGCATCCAGAAATGATAAAATCACATAATACATACACTGTCAAGTACACCAAAATTGCTTAAAATACATCCTTGTGTTATATAACAACCTCTGGCTAACTAACTCAATTCTGGATGAATGGCGCATAACAGCTGTACTTCCATTTAGAAACCCCATAAAGATCCCTCACTTTCCACCAGCTGCAGACTGATATTTCACATCGTCTCTGCAAGTTAGTGAAGAGAATGGTTAATTAAATACTAAAATAGCAACTAGAGTCTAAAATTCTTGTAGGCTATCCCAAAATTAGTATGGATATTGCAGAAATAAATTGTTAGATCTGCTAACACACTTCCACCACGATATTGGCTGTTCCATCGCAGAAGGCAGCTTTCTCACAGCAAGCTTCTTCAGCCTATCACTCTGGTGACGCTTTACTGTCGACAAACTCTATTAAATGTGGTTCTGTGGATCATTTCATAAAGAATTTGCTCTCCAAAGGATGCTTCTCACAACCCTATTCATACTCCCTGTTAACAACCTCGCACAGAATGTTCCACCGCCTGTCAAATTTTCCTTATATCTATACAGATGGAGATGGTTTTACTCTCTTGAGGGAGAGAAACAGGTGACTTTTACTTAAAGAATATGTATCCTTCAAATCTCACTCAATATTGCAGATACTTCAATCTCAACCTCCAACTGTGACACATTTCTCAGTCTAACCATAGACCAGCCAATGAATTGGAAATAACACATAGACTACCTAAGCAGAAGTTCAATGCCTCCTCAAAACACTATCTCACCTTCACTGGGGGGCAGACAAGAAAACTACTCTAAATCCACCAAGCTCTCCTCTTGCCAAAAATCGACTATGAGAGTCATTTCTCCATTGCAGTAGCCAACAATTGACTAAAAAAAACTGGGCCAAATCCATCATCAGGCCGTCAGATCAAAAACAGGACCCTTCCAAACCTTTCCTGTCTTTTCATTCTGCACAGATACAGGACTACTATGCCTAAAAATCTGTAGATATGAATACTCATTAAGTTAATACAGCCATTGTTACTGCCAAAACTCAAAGCTACTGCGCATCCTGAAAAAGTAACTTCATCCAAAGCCATAAGGCTATGCACTTAATACCCATATACACATATGGACATCATCCTCGAAGGTTATACCAGTATCATCTAATGGAAAGAACTGATCTACAACTATGTACACCAATGACATCCGGGTCAAAGTGTATCCTTCCACCTTCAATTGTAGCACAAGAGTTCAGAGAACATGCAAAACAGACATTCCTATCTACACTGTTGGCTAAATGTCCCAGTGTCAGTTGTACAGTAGTCCTTTCAGACAAAACCAGCAAAGCGTGAGTGCCAGCACCTGCCGCCTCATCCTTTAAGCAGAATTGACAGGATTATACAGCCTTGAAAGCCATCTCCCAGAATAACCCATGTAAGTACACGATTTTTACCGATTCGGCTAGTGCATTAATCTTGCTTAAAAACATAATTAATATATACCCGCTAGCATCTGCTATCTGTGCCATGATTTACAATCTTCAACAATATCCAACTCTGCTGATGCCCAGGCCACTTGGGCATCAATGGTAATAAAACAGCCAACAGGACAGCTAAAAGAGTGAGTAGAAATCTTGAAGTCCTTTGAAAAAAATCTACTACAAGGACTATATAGACCTTGCCAAAGGGTACGGAGAAAAAGTGTCCGTCCCCATCTAAGAATAAAAAAATACCCAAATAATTGGCCAAGAGCACTAGGGTGAGGAGGGGAAATACCAACTGAATGCTCTGGTACGAAAACTATTTCAAATTGTCAGCCGCCCCTCCCCACCAACACAGCACCCATCCTCAGTGAACAACATGTGAGCAACTGGTTTCTGCCATCACAATGTCTGTGTTTACCAGGTAAGAAAATTGATTTTTCAGATGTCTGTTGTTATTTTTCACAGTTTTCATATAGTGTCTCATGTCAGTGAATATGGCGTGTTTGTTTTGAGTTAAGTTTCATTACAATATTTAGCCATATTGACACATTATCGAGTGAAATGAAGTGAGTCCTTTTGAAGTGGCCACCATGGCATTGCGAAAAAAATAGTGGTGCAGGAGAACATCAACGCCAACATGTGGGGAAACACCGATGCATGAAATTTTGAAAATTCGATATACTTTGGAATACTTGGAAAAACATAACAAAAAGTGACTGATTATGGGCAAAGTTTGCATTCGCTCTGGTACAAAATGGAATTTTTATGCAGGTTCTTCTACTAATAGGTTGGTGTTCCCCCATCCACCCTAAATAAAAATTTAACATCTTATGTATTTTATACATTGAATACAAATTCGGTATTAGAATACACACCTAATAAATCATTGATATTATATCGCCAAAAGTGGCTGGGGATATCATATATGTTGATTTCTGGCAAAAAAAAAACAATGTTTTTTGTTTTATGAGCTTCAAAAATAAGGGTCGATGTTTCCCCATACCCCGGTCAGTGTCCCTCTGTGGACGTTAATGGGCTCCAGTCGCTGGCTGCGGTTTGGTCCCTCTGCCGAAGATGCTCTGTTCGTCTGGTTTTGTTTATGCAGAGGGATGCAGAGTTCTGCACTCGCTGGAGCTTCCTCATAGCGGTCTTGCTGGCCGTTTGAGTCACTACTGCAGGGTAGATTAGCTTAGCCCGGATAAACGTCAGGTATATTTTCCTGATATTCGCCGAGCTAAGATTTCGGAACCTATATAGCTTAGAGATTTCTCTCTTCGCCAGATTCTGTCTCTCCTTGTGTTGACTCGAGTATCCGTGGTCGAAGATTATTAGGTCCAAGATGGTGCCTTCGGGGGAGTAGCCGTATCTCCTCCCATCTATTATAGTGGGCCACGTCAACTTTGCGGCACAGCGGGAGGATCTTAAATTTCTTCCTGTTTGTCCGGATTTTCCAACTTCTCTCGAATTGGTTGATGTTCGAGATCTCTGCAATGGTGTTGTCCGCCTGATCCCTCGCTTTCCTAAACATAATGGGGACGATCTGCGTGACGTCATCTGCGTATTGCAGATACATCATGTCCTTGTGTAATGGAGTAGGGAGGTCGATGGTGAAGACCAGGTAAAGCAGGGGACTCAGGCAGCTTCCCTGGGAAACGCCCGCTTTGAGTTCGAATTCTGGTCCTTTGTGCTCTTCGATTATGATACGCGCCCTTCAGTCCATGATGAAGTCACAAAGAATTCTTTCCACGACTGGGTTTAGCTGGAGACATAGGATCTTGTATTGTAGTCTTCTCAGCCAAACCTTGTCGAAGGCCTTCTGCACGTCCCTCATTACTATGTCTACATATTGACCCTTCGCTCAGGAGTTTGCGATCTTTTTTGTTAGGAGCGCCAGGGCTGTTTCTGTCCTCCTTTTTGGTCTAAAGCCATGTTGTTGTGGGTTGTGCGCCCCAACTCGTCTAGTTGATTTTGTAGCCTGTTGGCTATAATCTTCTCGAAGATCTTTTCCGGTATTTCTAGGAGAGAGATTGGGCGATAGTTAGCCACTTGGTCTGGGGGCATATTCCTTTTCGGGGTACTGATGATTTTAGCCACCTTATACCCGTCTGGGAAGTAGCCTGTATTCAGGGATGCATTCATGATGTTCCCCATACCCTGAATAATTTGCCGTGGAGCATTCCATAGGTTGTTCTTAGTGAGCCCAGACCAACCGGGGGCCCTTTGTTTGAAGGACCTTATGGTGTGAATGGTCTCTTCAGTGGTGATATGGCGTCCGTGGTTAACCAATCCCCTAAGTCTTCGGATGCTATTCCAAAAACTTACAGGATTTCTCTCCCTGTCTAGTCTGCCTATGATATCGTCCCAGATTTCCTTTTGTTTCTCGAGGATTATGTTTTTAGGTCCTCGCTTAGCTGTCTCATTCGGGCTTTCCTTTCCCGGTTCGGGCCTGTCCCACCGACTTCCTCGTAGATTTTCCTGTATGAGATTCTGGGGACGCATCTTTCGTCAGCTTGAATGAGGAGATTAGTCATTCTATCAATTTTCTCAAGATTAGCGTCATCTAGGTCAGCTGGCTGATAGGTGCTGAGCATTTCTTTGTACTGCTCCCAGTTAGCTTTCGCGTAACTTTTCCTAAGTGGGACAGGCTTGAGCATTGGCGGAAGCGAAATGGTGGTGATAATTGGGATATGATCGCTCGGGACTACTGGGCTCGGGTCGTTGGTGATGTTGAAGGGGAATTCGGGACTTACCAACACAATGTCCGGTTTTGTCGCCGAGCGTCGTGTTAGATAAGTTGGGAAGTCAGGTCCTACTCTCCAGACCCTATTTCTTTCGAATAGTAGTTCAAGGTTTCGTCCCCTTTTGTCGACGCGCCTGTAGCCAGATGCATGGCAGATGGCGTTTAGGTCTCTGCCTAGAAACGCTACCCTTTTATGCCCGAAGAGAGTGAAGAAGTTGTTGATCGATAGGTACTGTCACCTGGGCAGCTGGAAAGCTGCCGCCACAGTTAGGCCTCCAAAAAAGGTCGGGATCTAGACAGCCACGAATGATTCGTCTAAGTACGGTAGTGTTCTGAATTTTATGTTTTTTTCTGATTGCCATGGCTGCGCCATCGTACCTTTTTTTGTGTGTGGTCCTTTTGTATTACTTTGTAATTTTTTATTTTTATGGTGTCCATGTTTGGGTTGATGCCGTGTTCCGATATGAGAATGATGTGTCCGGATCCACCGTAAGGAAGATATTACCGTAAGGAATGGCCTTCCCCTTCCATCCATTCACATTCAGTGTGAGTATTTTTAAAGCGTTGTTTGTGTTTTCCATGTTCTTGTTCTTGTGTTTTTGTTCTCTTTGGTGTATCTTATTTGTTGTTGTTTTTTTCCGTTACGTATCCTCTTGAATTCGGCATCACTTAGGGTAATGCAAGAGTCTTTGTGAAGTTTCACCGTGCCTTCGTGCATCGCTTGCTCTATATCTGTTTCACGATCTTGAGCTGAGTAGGTCAATTTGATTTTCCTCTGTTGGATCCCCTGAAATATCTCCTTGGGGGAGAGCTTCTCGGGGTGTGGGATCTGCTCATCTGTGATTATTTCTAGGTCGATCTCCTCTCCATCGTACTTGTAAGTACGTTTCAAGGTCTTCGACCTACTCCGCGAGCTTACAGGGCTTTTGGTCGACCTATTTTCGGCCTCTTCAGCATCAGAATCCGAGGACGATTACCCTCTGTTTCTCTAATTCTTCTTGCGGCTTTCTTTTCTTTTCCCTCACGCTGCATTTGTGCTTCCAGTCCAGCTCGGAATTCTTGGCAGATATACCTCGCAAGAAGCATCTTGATATCTGGTAAAGGAGAAAAAGTTTTGGGGAAGATCTTTGCCTACGGCCCCGAAAATCTGGTCTCTAATTTTAGAACCAGATTTTAAAAGAGAGAGTACTATCCTGGTGTCACACTCATCATCATCATCATTCAATAGTAACCATCTTTCTTTTACAGCGGCCCACTTGAGCAGATGACTGCTTAAGTTCCCGGGCTATCCCCCTGCGTAAACCGCTATCAGATGTGAAAAGGGATTGCCATTCATGTTTCGTCCCATCTATGCCAGACAGTAACATGGCCATAATTGGGGGCATTGGAGGAAGCTAGTTTGAGGAATAGCCCACAGTAGATAACAATGTCAGAAACCTTTCCGGATAAGAGACGGACTGCTACCTCCGCTGCTCATTACCGCGGGGGCATCTTCCATGACCATAGAGAGACACAGAACCGTCTCTATGGTATGTTCGGACGCGGTTGCAATTAAAACACCCTGGGGGGGGCGTTGTCAATAAGTCCTCCATACAATCACGCCCCTGAGAGGATCCTACCCAGACTCATCTCATCCATCGTATCATCCCCAAGGAAAACCAAAAATAAAAACGTAAAAAATATATGTACACACACACACATAAAAATCACAGGCCGTGTTACAAACCAAGAATAACAGAGCTTGGTACAGACGATGTGCACCCCCTAGTCAAAGGGGCTGCAAACGCCCAAATTGGCGTCCCTCCCAGTCACTAGAGTCCCATTGAGGACAATTGGCTACAACCGAAGCCGGACCGAGGAACAGTGTTCAAAACGATCTTCGGTAGGCTGAATGTGGCTATCACAAGGCTGATAGACACCCCAGTCGGCTACTCTGCAGTCTGCGAGAAAAAGGCAGATGTAGAGACGCTGACGAAAGAAGAAGGTCCGAAGGTGTTAAAGGAAATAAACCTCCAGCCCAGTACTCCCCCTCAGATCCAGGTACACCGCAGCGTGGTGTGCAGGCAGCTCAACCCCTGGATCGATAAACACAGCAAAGAAGAGATTCCGTAACAAACGGGACAACACGGAACACCAACACGTATTCAAAGTCATAATTAGTGACACTCAGATGGCCCAGAAGTCCAACGATAGGGGACTCCTGCTGTTTAACGCTAAGATCAGCGCTGACCAAATGGAGAGGGAGGAATTCACCCCCATCCAAATATGCTTTCGGTGTTATAAGCTGGAGCAGAATACTACTAAAGACTGCAAGGAGCAAAACATCAACTGCTCTAGATGCAGCGGTAAAGGCTACGGATGGAGGGAGTGCTCAGCAGCAATGGAAAAATGCCCAAACTTCGGCCTGAATCACGGAGCGATGGCCATGTCCTGTCCCCTGAGGAAAGAAATATTAAAGAAGAAGAAATCAGAAGAAACGAGGAGGAATACCACTTCTTACGCACAGGCAACTAGATCAGCCCCAAACAAAGAGACAACAAAGAAACAGCCGAAGACGTATCTTAAATTAGAGAACGAAAATTCGACTAATATTTTTTCGTGCATACTTTTTACGCACGTTAACAATGTGACGAACCCGGGAACGTTGGCAAAAACCCTAAATCTCATGCTGGTAAAAAAATGGCAAGTCTGAGATGAGGTTTCCGGATGATCCACCATCGGGAGATGTGCTACAGCTGCAATTTCTGACAAAAGGCACAACAGATGCACCCGCGACTCCATTTCCCACGGAGGAAAAGACAACGGAATCAGCGAAAAAGGAAAAAAGCACAACTGGAAAATTAAAAAATTGAAATTGATGTAAGAAGTAGGAAATATGTGGTAGGTATATAAAGATAAAAAGAAATTAAGTGTTGCTCTGGTGTAGAGGGCTTCTCTCAGGTTTTTTCTTATTTGTTTTTTTTATTTTTCCTCCCTTTTTTTAAACTTACATAAATAGATAAATAGATTTGATTTTTCCTCCATCGTGGCATTCAAGCCTTTCAAGTTTTTTATCTGCTATATATATATATATATATATATATATATATATATATATATATATATTCTTCTTTTTTATTTTCTTAACAGCTTACTACTCGTTTTGCCGGAGTTTAGGTTTTTATTTCTGTTCTGTATATTTTGTTTTCTCATTGGGCACTTCGCCTCTTTTTCTTTTGTTTGTTTGTTTCTTCTTCTTCTTTCTTCCTTCTTTGCACTTAGGTGTACGTGCTTCACCTGTTTACCTATATATTCCGATTACGTATATATACCAATTTGGTTATCTCAGGAGCAGTTCCTTCCACTCGGGAATATGGCTTGCCTGGTGGCGCGTCCCCTAACTGCTCTCGGAATATCAAGATTGAGGGCCATATTCGGGAGTATTTCGTCTTCTATCTTGTCCCAGGTCTTTCTCCCTAGCCTTTGTAGTTCTATATTCTGTGGGGTCAGACCTGCTCTTGCGTGCAGTACTGTTTGCTGAATATAGTCCGTCCTTCTTGCTCTAGCTATAAGCAGGGCTGCTTTGTTTTGCACTTTCTGCATTTGTCTGAGAGAGGTGGAACTCGCAGCCTGCATGATCAATGCTGGGTACACTAAGGTTGAGCGCACCAGAGCAGTGTAGAGCTTTTTAAGATTTTTGGAGCTGAGGTTTTTAAACCTATACAGTTTTCCGAGCTGTATTTTGGCTAGGGAGATTCTGTCACTAGTGTGCACTTTGTATCCTTTGGATGTAAAGTGCAGAACTAGGACTTTTCCTTTATTTCCGTATGGGTATATTTCACCATTCACCAAGACATCCGCACGTCTTGGGCGGTTAATTGGAAGGATCTGGAACTTTCGGTGGTTGGTCTTGATTTCCCACTTTCGTTCGTATCGATTGATGTTATCGATTTCGATAGCTGTCTTCCTTGCTTGATATCCAGCATGTTTGTAATAACTGGGGACGATTTGTGTAATGCCGTCTGCAAACAGCAGGTACATCACTTCCTCCCCTACCGGATCAGGTAAGTCCAGTGTGTACAAAAGGTACAGCAGCGGACTCAGGACTCAGACAGCCACCTTGTGTAACACCCGCCTCAAATTCAAACTCGGCACCTCTGTAAGCCTCGATCGAAATTTGGGCTTTTCTGCGCATGATGTAGTCGTAGAGGGCCCTTTCCAGGATAGGATTCAGCTGGAGGCCTAAGATCTTGTATTGTAGGCCTCTTAGCTAAACCTCTTCGAAGGCCTTTTGTACATCTCGCATCACCACGTCTACGTATTTCCTCTCAGCTTTACAGCGGGCGAGCTTTTTGGTGAGAAGGGCAAGGGCTGTATCAGTCCCACTTCTCTTGCGGAACTTGTGTTGCTGAGGGCTGTGGTCTTCTAGCTCGGTCAGTTGGTCTTGTAACCTGTTGGCCAGAATTTTCACGCAGACTTTGCCTATAATCTCCAGGAGGGATATTGGCTTGTAGTCCACCAGTTGATCGGGCTTCCTTCCTTTAGGCATAAAGATGATTTTAGCTATCTTTAAACCGTCTGGAAAGTAGCCCGTATTCAGGGAAGCATTGTAGATGTTCGTGATTCCCTGAATGATCTGCCAGGGGGCATGTACCAAGTTATTTCTGGTGATGCCCGTCCAGCCTGGTGCCTTCTGCTTGAAGGTTTTTATGACTGCCATGATCTCTTCAGGTGTAGTTGGTCGGCCATGGTCTGCCAAAATCCTCCCTTCATCGACATAGGCATGTGGGAGCGTGCGATGCACAATCTGATTCAGATCTTCATTCAGTTGGCCCTCGAATGCCTGGTCGAATTACGCATTTTCTTCTAGTGTTATCTTGAAGACATTCTTCCAGAATATGCGGAATCTTTCTTCCAATACCGCTGGGTCTTCCAAGTAGTCATCACCCTCCTTAATGCGGGTCTTTTCTCTACTTTTAAGACATTTCAACTTGTTCACAAGTCGCCAGAACACATCGGGTCGCACCTCGCTGTCAACCTTTTCAATCAGGCTGTCCCAGATTTCAGCCTGTTGCTGGTTGATAGCCTGCTTAAGTTCTTCACTCAGGCGTCTTAGCAGCGTGGTTCTTTCCCGATTTGCCCCTTCTATCCTAGTTTCCTCGTACACTTTCCTGTGCACTCTAGCGATCTCTCTCATTTCTTCGGACCATCTGGATTGTGATAGAGTTTTGTACCTCTTCATCGGTACACTCTCGCAATCTGCTTTGATGATGTGGGCAGTTATCGTCTCTAGCTCCTCATCGATCCTCTCTAGACTTGCTCCGTTTAGGTCCGCTGGTTCGTATCTAGCAAGGATTTCCTTGTAGCGTTCCCAGTTGGCCGAAGCTTAGCTTTTTCGAAGAGGGATTGGAAGCTGTATTGGCGCGAGAGAAAAAGTCGTCAAGATCGGTATGTGGTCGCTGGGGACTGTCGGGCCTGGCTCACTACGGTAATTGAAAGGGAAGCCATCGCTTATCATGACTATGTCGGGCTTTGTTGCTGACCTTACAGTGAAATAAGTCGGAAAATCCGGCCCTATGCGCTAGATGTTTTTCTTTCTCCTGATCATTTCTAACTTATGGCCTCTTTCGTTCGTGTTACCATAGCCAGCCGTTCGGCATCTGACATTGAGGTCGCCCCCAAGGAATACCATTCTGCCGGGGCCAAACAGGGTGTAGAAGTTTGTGAGAGTAAAGTACTTTCGTCGAGGTGGTTGGTATGCCGCCGCGATTATGAGCTTGCCTACTAAAGTGTGCAGCTCTACCGCCATGAAGGACTCGTCCATAACCGGAAGGTGTCTGAACGAGAGATTCCTTCTGACGGCAACAGCAGCACCATCATACCTCTCCTGAGAATGGTTCTTCGAGATCACTCTGTAGCCTGGTATCTTTAACTGCTTGTTGGTCGTATCGATTCCATGCTTCGTGATAAATATGATGTTGAGATCAAGCACACGGAATATGTTACCGTATGCCGTGGATTTTCCCTCCCACCCATTCACGTTGAGTGTCAAAATCTTTAACCTGTTGTTTTGGTTTTCCATTCTCTGTTCTGGCTTATGTGGATGTCCTAGTGTTTACGGGTTGATGACTTACGTTTCCCGTTTCTTTTCTTATTGTATTCTGCTGGGGACAGTTCTACAAATGTTTCTCGGTGGAAGGCGATGTTTTGGTTAACCAAAGCCTCATCAGCACTTTCCTCGTCGCATTGAGCGTCGAAGTACCACTTGTAGAGCTTCTTTTTATATCCCCACACATATTTTATTGGTGTCCCAGTTCTTCGGGAAGGGGAACAGTTCCGTGGCGTAGATGTTGAGACTTACTCTGTCGGCGTCGATTTTCTTATTGCATTTCCTTTTCCTTTTTGGGGTTTCACCTCACATACGGAGCCCTCTGAGTCCGAGGTATCTCTGGTATCGGAGGATTCTGTTACTCTTTCAACACACTGTGTTGTTGGTTGGACTGCGTTAGCGGCTACCTCTCTCTCTTTTCTTGCTTCGATCCTTGGATCTGTCTGTCTAACTTCTTTAACGCTTTTCTTCTCTGTCTCCTGATTTTTACTTCCTATTTCTTTGGGGATAATTTGTAATTGGAGTACCTCTCCCAATGGTGGATTATCGGGGAACCACATCTCGCTCATCCCGTTTTTCGCAAGCATCTGGTTTAGCTCCTTTTCAAAGGTTCCTGGGTTTGTAAGGTTTCTGACATGTGCATGTAAGATGCATGCCAGTATTTTGGTGGAGTTTTCGTTTTCCAGTCTTAGGTAAGTTTTCTTATCCTCCGTTTCCGTGAGGACTACCTTCGCTGCCTGAGCGTACGTTGTGTTTTGTTTCCTGGTGTGCTCTTCTTTCTTCTGTTGGACTTTTTTCTTTATTAGTTCCTTTTTAAGAGGGCAGGCCATAGCCATGGAGCGATTTCCTTCACCGCAGTTGGCACACTTTTCCCTCAGACTGCTGCAATTTTTCCAACGGTGCCCCGCCTCACTGCACCTTGAGCAGATCTCCTGTGTTTCGAGACAGTCCTTAGTCGCGTGGCTCTCCATTTTGTAACAGCGGAAGCAGAACTGTATGGGAGTAAACTCTTCCCTTTCTATCTGTTCTCCACTGATTTCTGCGTTAAATAACAAAAGTCCATTTTCTTTCGCTTTTTGAGCTATTGATGAGTCCGTAAATACAACTTTGAATACATGTGAGTATTCTGTGTTCTCTTACCTGTTCTAGAATTTAATGATTTCTGAAACCTTGGCCTATGGTTAGTTCCTCGCAATTTCCTCCTTTATTTGATCTTTGGAGTGCTCCTCAATCCAAGGATCTAGTCTCCTACATACTACGCTCCTGTGTGTCTGTATTTGCAGCGGGATTGCAGGTTAGAGACCTATCTCGCGCAGTGTCTCTACTGCCTCCTCCTTCGTTATTCCCTCCACATCTTTTTCTTTCTCGCAGACCGCCACATATCCTGTGGGGACCTCGAGCAGACGGAGCATAGCGATCTTCAGTTTCCCCAAGATCACTTCGAACGCCTTCTCACGGCTGGGCCTGCTGCTTCCACTGATGGTGCGCAGCGGGATTTCAGTGGTTCTATTGGGCCCTATTTTCCCCTCAGGGGAAGACCCCCTGGATTGAATTTCCTCTTGTCCTCTTGGTGATGTTTATATTTCCTAGTACTTGTAACAGGTGATTCTTCCTTCTTGTAAAAAATTATGATTTTTTTATAGAGTTCTTTATGGAGGGGACCCCCACCCCCTTCCCTTTGTAAGAGAGTTTCAGCGAACATCAACTGCGGGATGGGGTGGATGAATCATGGGTGTACCCGGGAAGGCCCCTCAGATGTGTGATTTGTGGCGGACTTAATGACGGGTGGTGATTGAATCAACTATCACCACCCAGGCGTGCCGCCCCGTCTTGGGTTTGGTTATCGGTGCTGATTCCAACTTACACAGGGACGGTTGTATCTTCCCCTATGGTCTTGGCCGGAAACTACCCTTAGAGATTAAAGCGTACTCTTCTCCAAAGCTTTCAGCATCTCCTCTTAACCGGGTGTTATCTTTCGTAGAGTTCCACAGTTGGCTAATCCTCAAACATGCTTTCCTATACGACTCCAATTATGTGTATCAAAGTGGACCGACATAGTTGGGGCGAGATTGATGAATGGCAGTTCAGTTCACTTCAGTCCTTCTGCTCCGGGGGGTGAGGGGACTGCGACGGGGCTTAGCCAGACATGAGTCGGCTATGTGTGGCTCCGTATAAAATTGCACTTATAGTCCCCGTGGGGAAAAGGCAAAGATCGTTGCGGTTTTGGTGGGTTCTCACCCTCAACTTTTCCCCCTTTGCCGGCTGTGACTTCTAGTTGAGCGTGAAATAATCCAAGTTTTCTTCCAAGTCGGAAAAATTAACACATCCAGGCGTGATTTATATGATGATGATGATGATGAGTAGTTGGGAAGAGATTAGCGTGGAAGATGAGATGATAGGTTATGGGTGAAGAGAGTTTGTAGGGTTTGCCCTGGTAGTGAGAGCTACCCTTTTCATTTGTTTAATTTTCTTATTCCATTTTTTTATGACCTTCAATCCTGTATTTTGTATTTTTGTGTGTATCTTAATTTATATTTAACGCATTCAAGCTATTCTTTTGTACATAATTTGCAACCTTTTTTTATCTTTTTCTCTCCTTAATATTATGCTTATTTTAAGAGAGATAAACTTAATATTATGCTTATTTTAAGAGAGATAAACTTATATATATTTATTTGTATATATTTTTTCAGAGTAATACTAAATGAAGTTGTTCAAGAGTCTACAATATACATTTAATTACCTTGCATACTACACATTCATACATGTTTGTGAGTGTATTTGTTAGTGTATCGTGTTTGTAATTGTTTTTTTTTTGGTGTGGTTTATTATGTAAACGACGGTGCCAACTGCTCCTTAGAGCATTATCTCGAGCTAGGAAATCGCCTCTTTCTGCTTACTTTATCCCTTCTGTTCACTGGGATTTTTAGATCCTCCGCTAGTTCAGGCACCGTTTCATTCAAGATCCTCTCCCAAGTTCCTTTGGCCAAACTTTGGGTCACCAGAGTGATAGGTGTCAGAGCGGCTCTTTGGTGGAGTTGTCTTTGGGGAATTCGGTCTCGCTTTCGATTATTATTTATGTAGAGAGTCGCCTTGTTTTGGACTATTTGTAGGTGCTTCAAGCGTTTCCTACTTCGGGTTTGGGCCATCACCTCTGGGTGTATGAGTGTTGGTCGTACGTGGATGAGATGTATCTTTCGGATATTGCTAGATCTCATATTGATGAATCGGTGAAGTTTGGATAGTTCTAACCTCGCGAGATTTCCCCGCCTTTTGAAGTGATGCCCGTACCCGGTGGGGGGTGATTTTGAGCCCCCAAACTGTCCCTTCTTGGTGATAGGGAAATATCAGTTTCCCTATTGTCACGTCTGCTGTTTTTCTGCAACTGAGGGCGAGGATCTTGAACTTTCTGCTATTCGTGCGGATCATCCACTTACTCTCGTACTCATTTATGTTCCTGATTTCATTAGTATTCTCTTGAGCCTGATCCCCGGATTCCTGTATGTACCAGGGATCACCTGGGTTATATCATCCGCGAACTGGAGATATAATGAGTCCTCCTTTATCGGAGTTGTTAAATCTATTGTGTAGATTAGGTAAAGGAGGGGGCTCAGACAACTGCCCTGCGGGACTACGGCCTCGAGGTGACCCTCAATCATGATTCTGGCGCGCCCTTCCATGACGAAGTCGCAGATAATGCGCTTCAGAATCGGGTCTAGCTGAAGTTTCAGTATCTTATATTGAAGGCCCCTCAGCCAGACCTTGACGAAGGCCTTTGGTACGTCCCTGAGCACGATGTCAGTGTACTTTCCTTCCGCTTGGCACTTAGCGATTTTCTCGGTTAGGACCGCGAGTGCGGTATCTGTTCCGCGTTTCTTCCGGAACCCATGCTGTTGAGGGTTGTTGGCCCCCTTCTCCTCGAGTTGTTTCTGAAGCCTTTTGGCTAGAATCTTTTCCAGAATCTCACCGATGATTTCCAGGAGGGAGATGTTCATGTAGTTCATCGGCTGTTCAGGCACCGTTTTTCCTTTTGGTATAAAGATGACTTTTGCCACCTTATATCCATCAGGGAAGTAGCCAGTGTTCAGGGCCGCGTTCATTACGTTCGTAATGCCTTCTAGCAGGCGTGGGGTGGTGGGGCGTTTACCCGATGGTTTTTGGTAACCCCTGTTCAACCAGGAGCTCTCTGTTTGAAAGTTTTGAGCGTGCTCAGGAATTCCTCAGTGGTGATTGTCGTCCGTGGCCCATCATTCTCCTCTCTTCGGAAACGGAACCATGCGGGTGGGGATGCGTTCGGTGAATTCTGGTATTGAGTTTTTCTACGATCTGGTGCTCGAACTCTAAGTCGAAATCCTCGTTCTCTTCAGGGGGATGGAGAATTGTTTCCTCCAGTACCTCCTGAAATTTCTTTCGAGTCTTTCCGGTTCTTCGATGATTTCGCCATTTTCTTCAAGCCTCATTTTCTCCTTCGAGGGCAAACCTCTGAGCTTTTTTATCTCCCTCCAGAATTTTTGGAGGTTCTGCTCGGAGTCGAGTTTTTCTATTATTTCTTCCCATATGGCCCTTTGTTGTGTGTTGATCAGGTTTTTGAGCTCCTCTCTAAGTTGTCTGAGTCTTCTGGTGTTGTACTTGTTTGGGCCAAATTGCCTTACTCTTCATAGATCTCTCTATGCTCTAAGGCAATTTCACGCATCTCCTCGGTCCACCTGAGTTGCGAAGGGCTTTTGTGCGTGATGCACGGAATGCACTTTTCGTCCGCTTCCACGATCAGGAGTGTGATGTGGTTAATCTCGTCGTCAATCTCTTCCAGGATAGCTTCGCTTAGGTCTGCTGGTTCATAGCTGTTGAGTATTCACTTGTACAGCTCCCAGTTTGCTTTTGCAAAGAACTTCCTAGGTGGGATAGGAATCATGATAGGTGCTAGGGAGATTGTGGTCATAATGGAGATATGGTCGCTTGGGACCGTGGGGCCAGGCATACTGATCAGTTTGAAACGAAAGTTGGTACTTGTTAGTATTATGTCTGGGGCTGTTGCACTTCTCTCAGGGATGTAGGTCGGAAATTCCGGCCTGGCTCTCTCGAGCCTGTCCCGGTCGATGACCAGTTGTAGATTTCTTCCTCTTTCGTTAGTTCTGGTGTAACCCGACGCCCCCAGACAGGCATTGAGGTCGCCCTCAATAAAGACATTCCTGCGGTGGGCTGTTAGTGTCAGGAGGTTGTTGATGTGAAGATATCGACGGCGAGGAGGCTGGTATGCAGCTACAATTGTAAGTCCCCCAACAAGTGTAGGGAGTTCGACCGCCACGAAGGACTCATCAAGCTCTGGGAGCCTTTTGAAGGTGATTTTTCTTCTAATGGCGATAGCAGCACTGTCTTCTCTCTCTTTGCATCCTGTTTTCTCTTAATAATATTTCTTTTTATAGGACAAGCCATGGCTAGTGCTCTATGTCCCTGCCGGCAATTCACGCACTTCTCATTCTTCATGCAGTTTTTGCAGCCGTGGCCTTTTTCACTACACCTGGAGCATGTCTCTTCAACTTCCTGACAGTCCTTTGTGGAGTGTTGCTCCATCTCGTAGCAACGGAAACTCATCTGCACAGGTGTGAACTCCTCACGCTCAATTTTGTCCACGCTGATTTTTGCCGCGTGGAAGAGTAGAAGACCTCTCTCTTTCGCCTTCTGGGCCATCTCTGTTTCCATGAAGATAACTTTGAATACATGGGAGTATTCTTTGTTCTCCCTTCGGTTTCGGAACTTTATGATCTCTGAAACTTTCACCCAGCTTTGGTTGGCCTCAATTTCTTCCTCTAGTTCCTCCTTCGTACGATCGCCTATCCAGGGATCAAGGCGACGAAAAACCACACTGCGTTGGGCCTGTATTTGTGGTGGAACTGCGGGCTGGAGGTTTATTTCTTGTAGAACACGAATGCCATCTTCCCTGCTGATTATTTCGATGTCTTTTTCTCTTTCGCAGATCGCCAAGTAACCGGTTGAGGGTGTCAATAAAACGTATTACTGCGACATTGAGTTTTCCGAAGAGGGTCTCAAAGACTGTACCTCTCTCTGGTTTGGCCTGGCTGTTGATTACCCTGAGAGGTATTCGTGTGGCCAGATCCAGTGCTATGTTGTTTAGGGGACGCCCTCCTGGTCCTCGTTTGGCAAGCACGCAGGATACGTTTGTGTGTGTGTAGTTTCGTGAGTATAATGTGAGTTTTATTTTTTTTTTTAGGGTGCCCCCCCCCCGGCCTTTTCAGCAACCTTTGTGATTTATACTTGGACTTGGACATAATAAGTCATGAAATATAGGTAGAGTTAGAGAGAGAAAATTAAGAAAGTAAAGTGGTTAAAAGGTGAGTTTAAAGAATAGATGATGTGTGAGAGACAGAATAAAAAGGTCCCGGGTGAAAAGGTAGCTCTGTTTTTGTTAGTTTTTGGTGTGTTTTTTTATTTAATAAACTATAATTTTATAGTTTATTTAATTAAATTAACACTGTTAATTTAATTATTAGTTTTTCATCTTAATGATGATCTCTGGCATTCAAGCCTTTATTTGAGACGGGGTTTTTAATCCCGCTTTGGGTATTTGAACAGATATTTTTTTTTAATGTAAATTGGAGTTTTAAAATTTTTATTATTAAAGTGAATTTGAATTGAATATGAAGTTAATTTTTACTAATAAAGATCTTATGCATTACAAGAGTCGATTCTTGTCTAGTGTTGATTCTGTAATGTGTATTGGAGAGTCACGTCACTGTCAGACAGTAATTTACTGCTTTTAAATCGTCTTATTTGTTGGTCGGCTTCGATGTCTAGGTGTATACGAGAGAATTCAGAGGTCAAGCGTGCACTAATGGCCTGCCATATCCTCTTAGCTCTATCGTGTAGTGCCACGTTGATTGGAGATAATCCAACCGAGTCGTGGAGCTCCCTCTGTCGTTTAGGTTCTCTTCTTCGGGTGTTTGTAATAGGTAAAACCACCTTGTTCTAGATGGCTTGTAGTTTCGCATTGTGGGTCTTGGCGCTCGCGTTCAACGGCACCGGGGGTATAAGAGTCTCGAGCGAATGCACGCATTGAATATCTTGAGTTTATTTGAGCGAGTTAGGTCATGGAACCTATAAAACTCCCTCAAATCTCTCTTGCTATTCGCGACTGTTCGCTCGATATGACTCTTGTAGCCCCCTGTGGTGATTTTGAGCCCCAGAACCGTCCTTTCTCGGCAGTAGGGGATTCGCTCCCCTTCTACCCGTATGTCATTGAAGGTCTTGCGAAACATGGGAATTATTTTGAACTTTTGGGCATTGGTCGATATCTTCCATGTCCTCTCGAAAAGGTTGATGTTGGAAATCTTCCTAGCCGTATTTCTCGCCATAAACTCCCTGTGAACGTAAGCAGCTGTACAAATTTGCGATATATCGTCAGCAAACTGGACGTATATCGTACCTTCAGATAGAGGTTGTGGTAGGTCACGTGTATATATGTTGTATAGAAGGGGACTGAGACAGCCCCCCTTGTGGGCCCCTGATTCGAGCTCGAATTCAGGGCTTTTGTATCCTCTGGTATGTATATATACTCTCCTCTCCATTACGTAGTCGCATAAAATCCTCTCAAGAATGTTGTCGAGGCCTACTTGAAGGATCTTAAATTGTAGTCCTCTCTTCCAAACCTTATCGAAAGTTTTTTTGACATCGCGGAGCACCAGGTCGGCATGCCTTTTGTCTGCCTTGATCTTAGCGAGCTTTTCCGTAATAACGGCTAGTGCCGTGTCAGTCCCTCTTTTCTTTCTGAAGCCGTGTTGTTGCTCGGTATGCAAGTTGGCTTCATCGAGAAAAGAGTGACCCTATTTGCCAATATCTTCTCGAAGACTTTGCCAGCAAATTCTAGGAAAGATATCGGCCGAAAGCTGGCAGGGCAGTCCGGGGGCTTTCCCGATTTGGGAATGAAAATCATCTTGGCCGCTTTCCACTGATCGGGAAAGTAGCCCGTGTTCAGAGCGGCATTCATGATGTTAAGCAGCCCACTCCAAACATTAGGCGGGACCTTGATTAAGTTCTCCCTGGTCAGCCCCGTGGTACCCGGTGCTCTTTGACGAAAGGATTTTAGAGCGACGGAGAGTTCTAGGGCAGTTATTTTACTACCATAGCCCTCCATCACTCTTTCCTGTGATACACAATGATGAAGGGAGGTTCTGTGTATTTGTGTGTTTAGTTGTTGGATTATGTCAGTCTTGAATTCGAGGTCGTAATTGTCATTTTCTTCTGTGGTAATTGTGAAGATTGAGGACCAGAAAATCCTAAACATTTCCTCAATCTCTTCAGGCTCGTCAATTTCTATACCATCGTTTATAAGTGTGATTCTTTTTTGGGTAGGTTTTCCTTTTAATCGTTTAAGTGTCTGCCAGAAAGTATGAGTCTCTTTCAATGTCGAGTCTTTCTATTAGTCTGTCCCATGTGAGTATCTGTTGGTCCGTTATTAGTGTCTGGAGTTCGTCTTTAATCTGTCTTAGTCTTCTGTGGGCATTGTGGTTAGGGCCTATCAGCGCTACTACATTGGACAGGTCCTTATATTCCTGGGCCAGGGCTTTCATGGGAGGGGTCCAATGGGGAGCTGGAAGGGTTTTATATTTAATATGGGGAGCACTGTTCTCATCGGCTTTAATTAGGAGGTCAGTGATTTTATCCAGCTCTTTATCTATCTCTTCTAAATTGGCATCGAGTAAAGGGTCAGGGGTATAATTTAGAAGATAATTTCTGTAGCTTTCCCAGTTCGCCTGCTTGTAGCTTTTGTGTTCTGTGATTGCGATTTGAATGGGATTTACACCAATTGTAATTTTAATAGCCTCGTGCTCATTAGTAATGATGGGGGCAGGTTCAATGTAGTAGTTGTATGGAAACCTGATACTTGATAAAACAATATCAGGTTTCGTTGCTGCTTTTCCCGTTATATATGTCAGGGATTCTGGTCCGATTCTTGTCACGTATTGTCTGTCAAGTAATACTTCGATGTTTCTGCCTGCATTGTTGTAGGAGGTATACCCCGCCGCTGCACACCTTGCATTCAGATCTCCAGCAAAGATTACGTTTTTCTTATGGCTGAAAATCTGTAGAAGGTTGTGCAGGGGTACATAGCCGCGTCTTGGGGTTTGGTACCCCGTGGCCACGACCAGACCCCCCAGGGTAGTGCCTACCTCAATGGCAAGGTAAGATTCATCTAAGTCGGGTAGTTTTTTGGTATTTTAGTCCTTTTTGACGGCTATTGCGCAGTCGTCATACCGTTCCTGGATATGATTTTTACTAATGACGTCGTATTGAAATATTTTTAACTCTTTTTGCGCGATCAGTCCGTGTTCAGATATAAGTACAATGTCAGGGTCACTTTGTCGCAAAATATTGCCATAGATGGAACCTTTTCCGTCCCATCCATCGACATTCATTTGTATAATCGTAAGTCTGTTGGTCATTTTGTGTAATGTTGGGTTTCTTAGTGTGTGAGATTAAAGTGGACGCCTATTCGCGATCCACTTTAGCCCCATGAGGTGTACTGGACTGGGTGCGCTCCCTTTCGTTTCGTTTAATTCTGTGTCCGTGATTGTGAGAAAGCAGTCAGTGGTCAATTTAATCATGTTTTGTGAGACAGCCTCCTCAACCTGCCGTTCCGGAACCTCATCTGAGCATTCCCACTTGTATCTTCCGGTCCTAAGACCCTCAGATACTTCGCGGGAATTGATTTTGGTTGGGAAGGGGACTGATTCGGGGGCATATAGCTTGGGATTGTAGCCTCTCGCATGATATTTTAATTGGTGCTCCCTGCCTCGAGATGAGGAGGTTGACCTGAACCGCGTGTTTTTGAAGTTTTCCTCGACTTTGAAGACCTGGCCTCTTTTGGTCGCACTGCTTCTTTGTTAGGTGTCTTATTTGTGTTTGTGTTTTGGGTGTATCAGTGTTAGTTTTAGGGGTTGTAAGCGGCGCTTGTTTTTCTGTTTGGGAAGTTTGTTTGGATTTTTTCAGACGTGGGTTGCGTGTGGTGGCTGTGTTTTGGGGTGCGGGTACCTTTTGGCACCTTTTCGGGCACTGAGTGGCTACGCTTATTCGCATAACCTCCTCTGAAGGAGGGTTGTCCGGAACCACATCTTCTGCAGGCCGTTCTTTACGAGCATGTGGTTGACCTCGGTGGCAAAAGTTCCAGGGTGAGTAATGTTTGCTATGTGTGCATAATAAATGCAACACCTAATTTTGGTGGAGTTTTCATTTTCAATGTGGAGATAAGTTTTCTGGTTGTTCGTCTCGGCAATCGTGGCTTTAGCTACTTTTGCATAGGTCGAATTTACCTTCTTTTCCTCCGTTTCACGACGTAGCTGTTTTTTTTTTTGTATCTCGTTTTTCCTGATCGGGCATGCCATGGACATAGTCCGGTGGGGGCCTTTACAGTTGAGACACTTTGGGGAGTGTCTCTTACAGTCGCGCCATAATTGGTTGCGACCGGCAAAAATGGAGCATAGTGTAAGGTCTTTTTCAGGGAAGCTTGAAGTGGTGTGTTTGCCGTACTTGTAGCACCGAAAGCACATTTGCAAGTCGACAAACTTCCCTTTCAATCTGCTCTGGGCAGACTCTTACGCTAAATAGAAGTAATCCAAGATCCTTTGACTTTTGAGCCATTGCCGTGTCCTCGAAAACGACCTTGAAGACCTGCGTGTAGGTTTTGAATTTGATAATCTCCGCTACTTTTGCCCAAGGGTGGATTCTTTCAACTTCATCCTTTATGTCTTCTGCCGAGTGGCTCCCGACCCAGGAGTCGATTCGCCTGCAGATAACACTGCGGTGTGTTTTTATTTGAGGAGGGTGTGTGGGGTTTTAAGTTAACTGTCTTAAGGCATTTAACTGCTTTGCTTGAGGTCAAGGCTTCACAATCGGCCTCCCTCGCACAAATAGCAGAGTATCCATTCTGAATATCTATTAGTCTTACCAGTGTAATTTTCAAGTTTCCATATATTTGTTCAAATACCTTACCTCTGTCCGGTTTCGGGCCCTCCGAGAGGACCTGAAGAGTGATGCGAAGCGTCTCTCTCATCTTTTTAAGCATCTTACCGTACACTAGATGGTTACTATTCATAAAGTCGGTTATGTGTAAGGAAATGTGGTGAGAGAGAGAGAAAGAGGGGGAGATCAAAGGGCCAATGTCCAAGTACAAAAAAAGCCACTTTCCCTCAATAATTTCCTTTCTTCTGGAGATTGCTAGTGAGCCAAATGAAGTTTCAAACCTGTCTCCACGAAGGAGTGAAGATCCGTCCGTATACCGTCTTCAATCGAAGAAGGCCAGTGGTCCACTTTTCGAAAGATCGAGCTTTCACTATTCCCAATATTTTGTCACTACTCGAGACGATTCAGGCCATTCACAATTCTACGCAAAAATTCACTTTATCAAATTTCCGAGTAAGGAGTTGTCAAACCGGGAGTCAATTGACTAAGGCAACCAAAGCAGTCAACCTTTACGATTTATATTAATTAATTAGTGAAAGTGATGAAATTGTGTGGTAGGTTTATAAAGGTATGAAAATGGTTTATAGTTTGCCATGGTGTTAGGGCATCACTAGCATTCTTCTCATTTTTCTTTTTAATGGTAAAATTTTCCTCCGTCATTAATGGTGTTGATTGTCGTTGACAGCCAGTTTCCTCCATTATTATATATATTTTACTCTATTATTTTCAATTTATTCTACCGTGGTAGCATTCAAGCCTTTCAAATTTATCTAATATGCTGAATATCTCTTTAAATTTATTTGAGTTTTAAATTTATTTCTTTCATTTGGGCACTTCGCCTCTTTTTTATTTAAAGTTAATAAGTTTTATTTTATACTTAGGGGAATTCTTTAATATGAGCACTTCGTCTCTTTTTTTTTAAAATTTATTAAGTTTAAACTATAATAATAATTAGGGCACTTCGCCTCTTTTTATTATAATAATTTCTTCTTTTGTTTGATTTCTTGTTACTAGTCGGGTTCAGTATGGTCACAGTAATTTGATTTATTGTACTAATAAGTATACATTGGTAGTACTACATCACTTGCGCAGGTTCTACTGCTTGGGAACAGAGCCGTTCTACCAATTGTGCGTCCTCCATTTCTTCGTATATTCAGGTTAAAGTTTATAGTCGGGGGTATTTCTTGGTCTATTTTGTCCCATGTCTTTCTCCCTAGCCTTTGGATCTCTGTATTGACCAGCTTTAGTCCGATTCTTTGGTGTAGCATCGATTGCCGAATACGGTCGATCCTTTGCGTGCCAGTAATCAGCAAGGCCATGTACAGCTTTTTCTTGTTTGGCACGCTGAGGCTTCGGAAACGGTAAAGTTCCCTCAGCTGTCTTTTGGCTAGGGAGACTCTGGTATTTATGCCAACCTTATAACCAGATTTATATAGTTGTAAGCCCAGGATTTTCCCTCGTTGGAGTACGGATAGAGTTCATTGTTGGCTATGACGTCGTCTACTTTCCGGCGGTTCATTGGAATTATAGTGAACTTCTGGCGGTTGGTTAATTTTCCACTTCTTCTCATAACGGTTGATATTGTCGATTTCGACAGCTGTCGCCCTCGCCTGACTTCCAGAGTTCCTGAATGGACTCAAGACGATTTGGGTGATGCCATCTGCGTATTGCAGATACATCGAATCGTACCTCACTGGAGCAGGTAGGTCAATTGTATACACGAGGTACAGCAAAGGGCTGAGACAGCAGCCTTGTGGAACTCCCGCCTCGAGTTCAAATTCGGGTCCCCTGCAGCCCTCAATCGCGATTTCGGCTCTCCTATCCGAGACATAATTGCAAAGGACCCTTTCCAGGAGTGGGTTAAGCTGGAGGTTGAGGATCTTGAACTGTAGCCCTCTCAGCCAAACCTTATCGAAGGCTTTCTTTACATCCCGCAGCACCACGTCTACGTACCTCCTCTCAGCTCTACTGCAAGCGAGTTTTTCCGCTAGGAGGGCGAGGGCTGTTTCCGTTCCTCGTCCCTTGAGGAATCTGTGCTGCTGAGGGTGGTGAGCTCCCAGCTTAGCTAGTTGTTCTTGAAGCCTGTCAGCTATGAGTTTCTCGTAGACTTTCGCAACGAACTCCAGCACTGCGATCGGCCTGTAATTTACCAGTTGATCTGGGGGTTTACCTCCCTTGGGTATGAAGAAAACCTTAGCAATTTTGAAACCTTCCGGGAATTAGCCCGTATTAAGGGAAGTGTTATAGATGTTTACGATTCCCTGAATGATCTGCTGTGGGGCATTAACCAAGTTGTTCCTGGTGATGCCCGTCCAGCCTGGTGCCTTTTGTTGGAAGGCTCTTACAGTGGCCATGACCTCCTCTGGTGTTATGGGACGGCCGTGGTTCACCATCTCCCTGCCTTCGTTGACTTGATGTTGTGGGTGCGTGGGGTGCAATACCTGATTCAGTTCTTCGATCAGTTGGCCTTCGAATTCCTGGTCGAACTCGTCGTTTTCTTCAGGGGTGATCCTGAAAACGTTTTTCCAGAAGTTCCTGAACCTGTCTTTCAGAACCGCCGGGTCCTCTATATAGTTTCCGTTCTCCTTTAACCGAGCCTTTGGTCTTGGTGTAAGTCCCTTTAAGTTCTTGACTTGGCGCCAGAAATAGCCGGGCTAAGTTTGCTGTCGACTTTGACTATCAAGTTGTTCCAGATTACCTCCTGTTGGAGGTTGATAGCCTCTCTAAGCTCTGTGCTTAGGCGTCGAAGGAGCGAGCTTCTTTCCCGGTAGGGACCCTCCCGGCCTTTTTCCTCGTACACTTCCCTGTGAACGTGAGCGATATCTCTCATCTCCTCTGTCCATCTGGGCTGAGGAGGTGTTTTATACCCTGTTATGGGTATGCTCTCGCGGTCCGCATTTAGTATAGACGTTGTTATCCTCTCCAGTTCCCTGTTTATCTCATCTAACGACGCCGCGCTTAGGTCAGCTGGCGCATATTGATTGAGTCGTCTTTTGTAACGATCCCAGTTGGCCAGAGTGTAGTTTTTCCGGAGAGGGACTGGGAGCTGGATCGGTGCGAGAGATACTGTGGTGAGGATTGTTATGTGATCACTTGGGACTGTTGGGCCTGGCTCACTATGGTAGTTGAATGGGAAGCCTTCACTTGTAAGGATTATATCAGGCTTAGTTGCTGATCTGGAAGTGATATAGGTCGGAAAGTCCGGACCTATTCTTTGGATGTTTTTCCTTCCCATAATCAGTTCCAAGTGTGATTTATAAAAATCTCACCTTCCCGTTATATACGTTTTTGTAACATGTAGTTTCCCCTTAAAATTTTTCCTGTTCGATGATTTACCAATTTTTGTACGCTTATCGATAGAGGAAAAAAATCCGTCTGAAGGGTTTGAAATTTTCCTGTGCCATGATTGGCCAAATTTTTTTACGCTGTTGAACTTTTCCTGCTGGATGTTTTTTCCTGGTATTCTCATGTTGAATACCAGAATACCATTTTGGGTTGCCTTTCTCGCCATGTCTGTTGTGGAGAATGTTATTTTGAACACATGGGTGTATTCGCGAAAATTTATGATCTCACGAACTTGGGCCCATGGGTTGCTCCTCGTAATCTTTTCCTTAAGCTCTTCAGGTTTGTACTCGCCAACCTAGCTCTCCACTTTGCGGCAGATGACGCTTCTGTTCGCTGCTACTTGAGGGGACGAAAGCTTCTAGTCCGGTGTTCTTCAGGACTCTCGCTCCCTCTTCTGATAGGAGTTGGTCTACATCTTTGGTCTTGGCATACATGGCGATGAATCCCGATGAGACTTCGATAAGTTTCACCAGTGCCACTTTAAGCTCGATGTATAAGGTTTCACATAGGTTCTTCTTGGTGGGGGTCTTCATGCCATCGATGGTCCTTAGGGGGACCCTCTTAGTGAGGGCCTCCATGGGCTTCGTGTTCCTCTTCTGATTCCTTCTTTTCCTGTAACCAAAGTGTAATTAATATGTTTTTGTGAGTGAAAAGAAAGTTAGGGTGTGGTAAAGGAAGTAAAGGATGATGTAGGTGAGGTTGTGAACGGGTCCAATAAATGGTGAGAAACGCCCCCGTCCATTTTCCTGTTGTTCCCTCGCTCGTTTGCTTCCAGAATGATGGGTGATAGATGGGATGGGGTGGGTCTCAAGGGGGGACCTCAGAGAGTTGAGCTTGGTGGACTTGATGCATAGCGGCCGAATCAATGACCGCTAAGTTTTTGCCACCCCCTCACGGGTACATACGCCATAACTGCATCTAACTACATGGAGACGGGTGTACTTCCCTCTATGATTCTGGCCGGGTCCCCCGGGCGATGAGGATTCCTCCTCCATCCGGGACTCGCAGTTGTGCCCCAGTATCGAGACCATTTCTGACTTACGCTTCCGCTGTGGGCTAGGCATCAAACCAGTTTTCACATAAGCCCTCAATTATGCCGGTCCAAGTGGCCGGCATAGTTAAGACGAAATCAATGAATGGTAGACATCCGAGCGGGTTCGCACGCAGGGCGATGGACGGGAGCAGTGAGGTGTTTAAACCCTCATTGAATTACGAGGCTTCGACGTAAAAAATGTATCTCTCTTTTCTGAAGGATGAAACTGGGTTCACCGTAAAACTTCCAGAGTAAGCGTTCGTCTATGTAGGCAGTGCTAAAAATCAGTCACTAAACAAGTGAAAGTGCTGTATCCGTAGGTTCTTAGCAGAGCGTAGTAGTCGGATAATCGGCTGTCTTTTATGGGGGACATTGGACATAATAAGTGATCAAATTTAGGTAGAGTTAGAGAGAAAATAGTAAGAAAGTAAAGTGGTTAAAGGGTGAATTTGAAGAAAAGATGATGTGTGGGAGAAAGAATAAAAAGGTCCCTGGTGAAAGGGTATCTCTGTATTTGTGTTAGTTTTTGTTTTGTTTTTGGTTTTTTGGTTGTTCTTTATTTATTAATAAACTATAAATTTATAATTTATTTAATTAAATTAACATAGTTAATTTAATTATTAATTCGATCTTGATGATATTTAGGCATTCAAGCCTTTATTTTAGGCAGGGGTTTTATTCCCGCTGTGAGTTTTTGAAAAAGGTTTTTATCATTTTCATTTTAAATGAATTTAAATAGAATTTAAATAGTGAATTTGGATATTTTGTTTGAGTTTTGCAAAAATAGTGTTTAATTTGGAATTTAATTTACTAAAGGAACCTGCGCATTACATTGGATGTTTTTTGTCAGTTCTGTCACGTTTATTTCGGAGTCATATCATCGTCAGACTGTAGTTTACTACTCTTGAATGGTCTAACTTCTCGGTCTACTTCGATTTCTAAGTGTGTACTGGAGAATTCAGGGGTCAAACGGGCACCAATGGGTTGCCATATGCTCTTTGCCATAGCATTTGTTTCTTGTTGTGTTCTTCTTGGTTTATGGTTCTTTTGCGTGTTCATTCGTGTTGTTTCTGTTTTGTGTTTTTACTGTTTGTGTTATTGGTTTGTTTCTTGTGGTTTATAATATTTCTTCTTGTAGCATTCAAGTCTTTGTAGGTGTATTTTGTGTCTCTCGTGTTCTTCTTGTTGTATGTTTGTGTGTTTTTATGAAAATGTTCTGTTCGTCGAGTGATCTTTGCGACGTTTATTGTTTTTCGTAGTAAAGTCCTATGTGTGTATCGGTTCTTCATGTCTTTCGGTCTGCGCTTTGCTGCTGATGAAGTCTAGTCTTCTTCTGTTTCTGTCGTCTGGTGGAATGTCTATGTGTCTTTGCCTGGTCTCGTCCGTCATGAGTCGTAGTACTTTTTCCCAGATCTTGCGAGCTCTACTCTGCAGTTCCAAATTGATTGGAGTCATTTGGATCGTGCGGTGTAGGTCACTCTGCCTCCTTCTTTCTCTCCTCCTGGTGTTTGTAATTAAGAGTACACCTTTGTTCTGCACTCTTTAGAGAAGTCTCATTTTGTTCCTGGAACTAGTGCAGATAGGTATCGGTGGATACAGCAGCTTGGATCTTACGAGCGCGTTATAGATCTTTTTCTTGCTGGTCGTGTTCAGATTTTTGAATCTAAACAGCTTAGAAAGCTCGACCTTCGCGCGCGATGCCGTCTGGGTGACATGGCTGCCGTATGCATTTTTACCTATCTTTAGTCCCAGAACTATCCCATCAGAGCTATATGGAATACTGGCGATATCTGTTACGATATCAGCCCGTTTCATTCGGAAGAATGGGATCACCTTGAATTTCTGTTTGTTAATGGCGATTTTCCATCTTCTCTCGAACCTGCTGACGTGGTCGATCTCTCTGGCGGTGATTCTTGCCATGAGTTCGGGACTTTTGAAGGGGGCAGTCATGATCTGGGTGATGTCGTCGGCGAACTGGACGTACAGCGAGTCTTCCCTGATCGGATTGGCTAGATCCAGGGTGTAGATGTTGTATAGGAGGGGGCTTAGGCATCCACCCTGCGGTACGCCTGCAGTCAGTTCGAAGTCCGGTCCCGTGTGGTCGAATATTTGTATGTATGTTATTCTGTCAGTCACATAATCACATAGAATTTTTTATAGTCGTGGGTTTAGTCCAAGTCTCAGTATTTTGAACTGGAGCCCAGTCCTCCATACTTTGTCGAATGCCTTCTTAACATCTCTGAGCACCAGTCCCGCGTACCTTTTCTGGCTAGCGATCTTCACCAGTTTCTCCGTGATTACTGCCAGTGCCGTATCAGTCCCTCTCCCTCTTCGGAATCCATGTTGGTGTTGGTTATGGAGGTTATTCTCCTCCATTAAATCTTGGATTCTGTTAGCAAGGGTGTTTTCGAAGACCTTGCCTGCCAATTCGAGGAGGAAAATGGGTCTTAAACTCGTTGGGCCGTCCGGCGGTTTCCCGGATTTTGGAATGAAGATCATTTTGGCGATCTTCCATTCATCCGGAAAATAGCCGACGTTTAGGCACGCGTTCATTATATTGACCAGCCCCTCTAGGATGTTATGGGGGGCGTTCAACCAGTTTAGTTTGGTCAACTTTGTTTTTCCTGGTGCTCTCTGTTTGAAGGCACGTAGCGTCGATAGGATTTTTTCATCCGTTATCTTTCGTCCGTCTCCAGTCATCTCTCTGTCCGCAGTTGTATTATTAAAGGGGTTCGTCCTGTCTACTACTTGTCTTGACTGGTCATTGATTTGTTCTTCAAAGTCCGGGTCAAAGTGTTCATTTTCTTCTGGTGTGATGGAGAACACATCTTTCCAGAAGGTCCTGAACACCTCTTCCGTTTCTATTGGGGTCATTTTGGTTCCGTCATCTTTTTTCAGGAGTATATCTTTGTCAGGTGGCTTACCCTTCAGTCTTGAAAGAGTGTTCCAAAAGTTTTAGGGGGCCACTTCTTCATCCATCTTGTCTACGAGGTTCTTCCAAAGAGCTTCTTCTTCCGTTATATGTCTCTTCATTTCAGTCTTTAGTTGTTCCATAATATGTCTCTTCATTTCAGTCTTTAGTATCCTTAAACGTCTGTTTTTGGTTCTGTCAGTGCCAGTCAGTCTGATATCTTCAAATAATCTCTTGTATTCGTCCGTTAAGTCGTATAACTCCTGAGTCCACCTTGGTGCTGGTAGCGTTTTGTACGATGTTCTGGGTACTGCTGCGCGGTCCGCCTCCACCATTACCTTCGTTAATCTTACCAGTTCCTGGTCGATCTCTTCCAGGGTGGCTTCCTCGAGTGGTAGAGGTCTGAATTCACCGACTAGGGTACGGTACTCTTCCCAGTTCGTTCTCGAAAAGCACTTTCTCATCCTGACGGGTATCTGAATGAGGCTTGAGGATATCTTGATCAGGGTAGCAACGTGGTCGCTTGGGATTAGAGGGTCAGGCTGTATGAAATAATTGAGGGAAATTGTGAGCTGGTCAGGATGACATCTGGCTTTGTTGCGAAGGTTTCGGTGATATAGGTGGAGAAATCTGGCCCAATGCGGGCAACAATACCCCCGCCAAATAAGGTTCCTCAAGTTCCTCCCTTTCTTATTTGAACTCCAGTATATCCGGATTCACGGCATCTGGCGTTGAGATCTTCCCCGAACAGGACTGTTCTCCCATATGCACAGAGTTGGAGAAAATTGTGCATCAGGATATAGTCCCGTCTTGGGGGTTGGTATCCAGTGGATACTACCAGTGGCCCCAGGGTAGTCTGAATCTCAATTGCCAGATAGGACTTGTTTAAATCTTGGAGTGACCTGAATTGGATACCTTTTTTGAGGGGAGGGGTTCTTTAGCGTGGTCTGAAACAAGGGTCGCCACATCCTTGTTCTTCCAACAGATGGTTGCCCACCCATTCGGTGTCTCAATGAGAAGAGTGAGTTCTATATTAATTTTGCCAAAGACCGTTTTAAACACCGTTTGTCTTGTAAGTTTTTGTTTCCCCGCTATTAGACTTACCACAACCTCGATTCGAAGGTACGATATACGTCCAGTTCGCTGACGACATATCGCAAATTTGTACCGCCGCTTACGTTCACAGAGAATTTATAGCGAGAAATACGGCTAGGGAGATATTTAACATCAACTCTTTCGAGAGGAAATGGAAGATATCAACCAATGCCCCAAAGTTCAAAATAATTCCCATGTTTCGCAAGACTTTCAAGGATATACAGGTAGAAGGGGAGTGAATTCCCTACTGCCGTGAAGGGACGTTTCTGGGGCTCGAAATCACCACAGAGAGCTACAAAAGTCATATCGGACGAACAGTCGCGAATAGCAAGAAAGATTTGAGGGAGTTTTCTAGGTTCCGTGACCTAACTCACTCAAATAAACTCAAGATATTCAATGCGTGCATTCGCTCGAGTCTCTTATACCCCCCGGTGCCGTTGAACGCGAGCGGCAAGACCCACATTGCAAATCTACAAGCCATCTAGAATAAAGCGGGTTTACCTATTACAAACACCCGAAGAAGAGAACATAAACGACAGAGGGAGCTCCACGACTCGGTTGGATTATCTCCAATCAACGTGGCACTACACGAGAGAGCTAAGAGGATATGGCAAGCCATTTGTGCACGCTTGACCCCTGAGTTCTCTCGTACACACCTAGACATCGAAGCCGACCGACAAATAAGACCATTTAAAAGCAATAAATTACAGTCTGACAGTGACGTGACTCTCCAATACACATTACAGAATCGACAATAGACAAGAATCGACCAGTGTAATGCGCAAGTTTTTTATTAGCAAAAATTAACTTCATATTAAATTCAAATTCACTTTAATAATGAAAATTTTCAAACTCAAAGCGGGATTAAAAACCCCGTCTCAAATAAGGCTTGAATGCCAGAGATCATCATTAAGATGAAAACCTAATAATTAAATTAAGTGTTAATTTAATTAAATAAACTATAAAATTATAGTTTATTAAATAATAAAAAAAAAACTAACAAAAACAGAGCTACCCTTTCACCAGGGACCTTTTTATTCTGTTTCCCACACATCATCTATTCTTTAAATTCACCCTTTAACCACTTTACTCTCTTACTTTTCTCTCTCTCTAACTCTACCTAAATTTCATCACTTATTATGTCCAAAGTCCAAAACGAGACTTTCATATCTTAATTATGAAGCAGGAAAATTTTTAACATACGCACAGGGCAATGGAATTTTACATCACTTATACATGAATACAACTGTTCTTAGAAAGGGCTTACATTACGCGAGTTCTTCTTTAACGCCGCTGACGTGGGTCTCAAGGTATTCGGCGCTGTAGTGTGCAAGCCCCCCGAAAGGTGACCTGAAGGCCTTGATTGATGGAATTCTTCGCGGAGACTACAAATGGACCTTCGAAGGACCATGGTCGCCGAAAGAAATAGGTTGAATGTTGGAAGAAAGAGCCACCTACATCCCAGACTCGTGTGTATACCCAGTCAACTTGTCAACCTACAAAAAAATCAAAAGTGGTCAAAAAACTTCCGATATCGATTAGTAAAAAAATATGTAAAAGTGAATGATAGTTAACAATTATAAAATTCAGTGATTAAACGAAGGAAAAATAAAAACATTTAATAAACAGTGGATAATAACACTGGTCTGCGTCAAAAATGTACCTTAGGTTTTTTATAGTGTTCCTTAATAAAATTGACCTCCTAAATCCGAATCTGTCATCCGTTTTTCTCTATCACCTCCAGTTTTTGCGATACAGGGGGTGACAATAATTTTATAGTTTATACATCTCCAATATTACTTCAAATTTCAATAGTTTTTGCACTACTCTATTCGCAGTAAATTTTGTGTACATTTTAAGTAATTATGCAAATAGGTTTATATTTTGCAGGTTAAAAATTGCTTAGCATTATAATAATAAGAATAATAATAATAGTGGTTGAGTTAAAAATGAACAGAAAATGTAAGAATAGCTCCGACAGATTTTGCTATGTTTGCGGCAAAGTGACTTTTCCCGAGCAGCAAAGCACAATCCCTCCTGTAATTAAATCTTTGTATCATGCATATTTTGGATTAAGGCTAAGAGTTCAAGATAAAAGTTTTGCACCACATATCTGCTGCAAGGGATGCTACATAAGTGTAAGACGCTGGAGTCAGGGCGAACAGAAGTCCCCCTCTTTTGGTGTTCCCATGGTGTAGAGAGATGGCAAGGACCACACTACGGACTGCTATTTTTGCATGGCAAATCTTAAAGATGAGCATTGTATCAAGTATTTAAGCTTTCTGTATTATACTAGCTCCTGAAAATGTCATTATTATGCAAAGACTTAGCATAAAATTAAAAAATAACATAGTTCACTTCAGCATGAACATATCCTTTACTAAACATTTAGGTACTATCTGCAACTCCAAATCAATTCCTTTATGTAATATGCAATTATATTTTCCACAGGTATAAATAAGAAGAATAAACATAGTGTGGCATATCCGGATGTTCCTTCTGCCTTCAAACCCCTGCCCTATGGACCAGGAATTCCTATACCTTCTCCCCCTGAACATATAGAGGTACATGAAGAGATTAATATGGAAGTTGACCAAGATTATGACAAATCTGAGTCTTATCAGGTTTCCACACATGATATGGTCGCAAGACCATTCACTCAAGTTCAGTTAAATGACCTGACCAGGGATCTGGGGGTTTCAAAGGCGAATACACAACTTCTTGCTCTCGACTTCGTGAAAGTAATCTTCTCGTTTAAGAAACAACATTTAGGGGGGTACAGAAATAGAGAACAAGAGTTTCGAAGCTATTTTTTACAGCATTCATCCCGCTCTTTAGTATACTGCGCCAGTATTATGTAAAGGACTTGTTGAGGCCCTTGGAATTCCCTACAACCCATTAGAATGGAGACTGTTCATAGATTCCTCCAGTAGAAGTTTAAAAGCTGTGTTACTGAATATTGGTAACAAGATAGCTTCCGTTCCTATAGGCCATTCAATCCAACATACTGAAAGTTATGAAAATATGAAAAAATTGCTGGATGCAATAAATTACTCTACCCACAATTGGAGGATATGTGGTGACTTAAAGGTAAGATCATTTTACACTTGGCATTTCTAAGCTTTTTGATATTGACATTTTCATTTTTAATTGTTAATACTTGTATACACCTTTTGGTCAACTTACATTTTACAAGAATGCAAATCTGGAAATCATGAGTTATTTTTGAGTTATATTTTTTTTTGAAGTGTGTCCCTATAGGTTAATGCATCCTATTGGGTTAATGGGGAACTTATCCTAATTGAGAAGGTATACAACACAACTCAATAAACTCAAAATAAGATGTACATATATCCAATTAATTCCAATACGATGATTTAATGCATCGGCATACAGGATTTTTCAGTACATATTCATATTCTTATTGTTTTAAGAAATATTACTTTGAATTTGTTTTTAGAAATATTACACTGAATTTACATACCATGCTAAATTTTTTTCAGGTAGTGTCTCTTACGCTTGGGCCGCAAACAGGCTACACGAAGCATCCCTGTTTCCTATGTTTATGGGACAGTCGTGCAGATAGTATGCACTATGAGAAGAAGGTTTGGCCTCCACGAGAAGTATTTAGAATTAGATCAAACAATGTGATAGCTCAACCTTTAGTGTCTCCTCACAAAATACTGCTTCCTCCACTGCATATAAAGCTTGGCATAATGAAAAATTATGTCAAAACCCTTAATAAAGTAGGCCAAGCTTTTAAATTTCTTCTTCAAAAATTTCCACCAATCAGTGACGCTAAGCTCCATGGGGGAATTTTTGATGGACTTGAAATCAGGAACTTGATCAGCAATTTGATGCATCAATGAAGGACATAGAAAAAGATGCCTGGAAAGCTTTCAAAGCTCTAGTTAACAATTTTCTAGGCAATAAAAGAAGCCTTGAAGAATATGTTGCCCCGGTCAATCAGCTCTTAACAAGTCTCAAACATTTGGGAGCTCGAATGTCTATAAAGATACACTTTTTACAGTCCCATCTGGATTATTTTACCAACAACTGCGGGGATTACAGTAAAGAACAGGGGCAAAGATTCCACCAGGACATAAAAAACATTGGAATCCAGGTACCAGTGTAAATGGAACGGAAACATGCTTGCTGACTACTGTTGGTGTTTGAAGCGTGATGCACCAGATGACAGGCACAAACGAAAATCGTCAAGGGCGTCTGTTCTTCGAAATTATAATTATTTTCTTTATTATGTTGCATTCTTTTATTTTTTGTTTATTAAAAGAATTATAGTTTACATACGTGTATTCCTGTTTATATGATATAACAGTAATAATGCATTATTAGATGGAAAAGTTTTTGTTTTTTTTAAAATTCAGAAAAAATGAGGTAATCTCAATGAAAATGGTGTTTATGCTGTACTGAGAAAATCTGACCTGATTGAACAAATATACATTCATTTTTGAGCTCAGGAGGTTGCATTCATTAAGAAACCACAGAGAAATCCTGGGGAACATAAATTTTTTTTTCAAACGCAGGCCTGTGTAATCAATTAAGAATAATAAGCACTGATTAATAGTGAATATAATATTTAGTGGTTAATAGTAAATCCATCGATTAAGTGAATTAATTTAATAAACAGTGGTTAAAAAAGGAAAAGAAAAAAAGTGTATAATAAAACTAAAATTCATAATACTAAAATTCAAAGGTTAAAGTGATTAATGATAAAAACATTCAATAGACAGTGGTTAAGTGAATAAAAATAGTGGTTAATAAAGAACATAATATTTAATGTCTAGTAAGAATAACAAATTTAGCGATTAAGCAAATTAATAATAACATTAAATAAAGAGTGATCAGTACTGAATATTTAGCAGTTGATAGTAATAATAGTTCAGGGGTTAATAATGAATATAATATTTAGTAGCTAATAATAAACAGTGATTAATAATGAATACTTAGTAATAAGCATAAGGACTTCGTGATATAATAAAAGCAGTAAATAAACAGTGATCAATATTGAATAATTAGTAGTTAATAATAATAGTTCAGTGGTTAATAATGAATTCAATATTTAGTAGCAAATAACTAAGTTTAGTGATTAAGAATATTAATAATAAAAACATTTAATAAACCGTGATTAATAATGAGCGTTTTTTGGTAGTAAGAACAAGAATTTCGTGAAATTTGTACAAAAGACAACAATATATTCAAATAAATGTAATTTCTGAGATATAATTCTCTCTTGAAAAAAATTCCTGATTGTAAAATGTCAAATATTTGACCTCCAGTATGTCCTGAAGACCTCAACTCAATTTAATATAAAAGATTAAAATAACTGAGTAAATATACCAAAAAAATATGACCCCCGGTTGTACCTGGAGAACCCATTTCTTTTCTCACTATTACTTGTGCAACTTTCTCTTCGTCGCTACCACTTTTTTCACCACTATTAACTATTGTTTTGTAGCGCTAATTTGTACTAATGATCCAGGTATGTGAGAGTATTCAGGTGAGGGGATAGAAAGGGTGTGTGGATAGACAGCGGAAAGTAGACCAGTGGTGAAAAGAGAAAGAAGTGTATGAGGGGGCAAAGTGATGCTAGAGCCTGGTGATCAAGCCTATAGCTTTCAAATTTTTTTGTTTTGTAGTTCCGTTGTTGTTTATCATTTTGTGTATACATATATATATATATATATATATATATATATATATATATATATATATATATATATATATATATATATATATATATACATGTATATATAATATATATAATTTGGCATTCAAGCCATTTGTCCTCATATTAGCTAATGTATTTGGTTATGATGTGCGCGTTTGCTGTTGTTTTGGTAAATCATTAATTATAACTTACTATGTTTGCTTTAGTGTCTTTGTTTTTTCGTAAATTTGTAGTGTGTGTAGTTTGTGTATTTTGTTTCTTCCTTGTAGTCTTAATTGGTAGTCTTAATTCGGTAGTTTTGTCTTAATCGATGGGTTTTGTCGATATCCGGGATTTTTTGTCAAAATCGGTTTGGTTTCTTGGTTTGGTTAATTCGTCTTGGTTTGGGGAAAAAACAACTCATCTTGCGTAGAACGGCACTTCTGCTCCGCCAGCTAAAATCCCAGCGGAGCTTGGAAATCTGGCGCGACATACAGCTCTTCTATTCTGGTCAATCATTTGTACGATTTCATCGTCCAACTCTCGATTGGCCTTCACCAGAATTTCCTTGTCCGTTCTTCGATGACAACGTTAATGGGGGTTAACCCCGCCTCCCGGTGCAGGTCTTCCTGTGATCTTCTTTCCCTTCTGCGTGTACCTGTAATTAGGTACGCGCATTGGTCTTCAACACTTGTAGTCTCCTCTTCTATGGCTTTGAGACACACGAGAGGGCGGAAGCGGGGTATAGCAACGTCGATCTTACTAGTGCAGTATATATCTTCTTTTTGTTGCTTTGACGAAGATTTCTGAACCTATATAGAGTCTTGACTGCAGCAGTGGCCTTGGTGATTCGTTCTTGGACGTGCTTTGTGTACCCGGTTGAGGTGATCTTCATGCCGAGTACATTGCATTCATTGGTGTAGGGATATCGTTTATCCCCCCCCCTGACGTGATCAAGTATTCTCCTGCCTATGGGGACTACTTTGAAATTATCCTGGTTGGTGCGGATTTTCCACCGGGCCTCGTAGGTGTTAAGGTTTTCAATTTCTGCTGCTGTCATTCGAGCTTGCAAAAGCGCATTCTTCCATGGAAAAGTGATTATCTGGGTGAAATCATCGGCGAATTGTAAGTTGAGGCAAGTGGGGTTTACAGGGACTGGGACATCCACGGTGTAAATCAAGTAGAGAGTGGGAGACAGGCACCCCCCGTACGGGAGGCCGCATTGAGCGGAAACTTTGGCGCGTCCGTGCACCCTAAACTGATGTACGCTGCTCTCTCCATGACGTAGTCACAAAGAGTTCTTTCTAAGTTTTCACTTAGTCCCAGTCGTAAGATCTTGTACTGCATTCCCCGTTGCCACGCCTTATCGAACGCCTTTGATACATCCCGACAAACAATGTCCACGTAACTCTTTTCCCGTTTTGCATGGGCTAGCTTTTTCGTGATGACGTTAATCGCCATCTCCGTACTTCGCTTACTCCTAAACCCGAATTGGTGTGGGTTATAGAGCGAGTTTTCCTCCAGGTGAGACATCAGTCTTTTGTTGAGGATCTTCTCGAAGAGCTTCCCGCCAAATTTAGAAGTGAAATTGGCCGGTAGCTCTCCTTCAACTTTGGGTTCTTTCCGTGCTTAGGCAAGAAAATCATCTTCGCCGTTTTATAAGCGTCCGGAAAGTATCCCGTATTAAGACAGGCGTTAAATATTCTTCTCATTCCTTCGATGACACAGGCTGGTGCCTTTTCAAAGTTAAGCTTTGTAAGCCCTGATTGTCCTGGGGCTTTTTTTTGGAATGAGCGAAGCGCGCCGAGTAGTTCTTCTTCTGTAACTCGGCGTCTCCGTCGCGCTGTCTATCCTCCTGGTGATGAGTGCGTCTTGTCTATTTCTTCGTTTAGCTCGTCGATGATGTTACTTTCGAACTCTAGGGCATAGTCTTCGTTCTCTTCTTCAGTTATACTGAAGATCTTTTCCCAATAACTTCGGAATATCTCTTCAACTTTTTCTTCTTCTTCTTCGATGTCTCCGTTTTCTTTCCGTAGCTCGATCTTATGCTTCTTTCCAGTCGATCCTTTAAGAATTCGGATCTTCTTCCAAAATTCTTTGGGAGTTGCTTCGTGATCGAGGCTATCGATCGCGTCATCCCATCTTCTGTTCTGTTGTTCGAGGATCAACTGGTTCAATTCTTCTTTGATTTCTTTACTTCTTTGCATCGAGTGAACCGATGCATTCACGATGTTGTATTCATACATTATCTAATACATTATCTGTACTAATATCTTTTTCTGTCAAATAAATATACCAAATTCTAAGAGTAGACTGTTCGCAATTCTTGTCAGAATTACTTCGGGACTCATCTCGTGATCTGGTAAAGGAGGAAAAGTTTTGGCAAAATAATTGCCTACGCCTCCGAAATTGTGGTCTCTAACTTTAGAACCAGATTTTTAAAAAGAGAGTATTAATCTGGTGTCTCACTCATCATCATCATATCTCATCATTAATCATCTTTACTTTACAGCGGCCCCACTTAGGCAAATGACTGCTTAAGTACCCGGCCTACCATCCTGCGTGAACCGCCTTCAGATGTGAAAGGGGATTGCCATTCATGTTTCGTCCCAACTATGCCAGGCAGTTACTTGGCCATAATTGGGGGCATTGGAGGAAGCTGGTTTGAGGAATAGCCCAGAGTGGAGAACAATGCTAGAAACTCTTCCGGATACGGGACGGACTGCTACCCCCGCTGCTCAACACAGTGGGGGTCCCTTCCAGGAGCATAGAGGGACATACAACCGTCTCTATAGTATGATGGAATGCGGTCGCGATTAAAACACCCTCGGGTGGGGTAGGGGCGTTGTCAATAAGTCCGCCATACAATCACACCCCAGAGAGGATCAAACCCGGATTCATCTCATCCATCGTTATCATCAATCTAAAAGGCAATTCTCATTTCCATCCAGGCTGGCGGTGATCATAGGGTTGGGTCTCTCTTATTCCACAAGGAAAAACAAAAATGAAAAAAGTAAATATATATATACACACACAAACATACGTTAGTTTGAAGCCGTGCAAAAAAATCGAATAAAAGCAGAGCCAACAAAAGAACTATTTTTTTTTTAAGAGCTCATCTGACGACTGCCTACTTGGTCATTAGTCGCCGTATTAAAAACTTGCCTAGTACTAGGCTACTTTAAAATCAGATTCAAAAAGACACACAAAAAACAACCCAAACCCAAGACCAAAAGTTAAAGAAAGAAAAAAGGGAACAACCAGCAAGCAAGCTCCTGCGTCGGGGGTGGGGGTGGGGGGGGCGCAAGAACGTGCAGCCTATAATTGAAAAAAATAAAAAAAACAAAAGCAAAACAAAAAACTGTTTAGATAAAAGGGAGAAGGCCGGCCTCCCCCAAAAGTCTACAGGTCCACCAGTCAAGGTGCACGCACTCATCCCGAGTACAAGGGACAGGCGGTAGAGAACCCACCCATCCCGGTACTGGGACAGGTAACATGCGTGAAGATCACCCAGACTAGGACATTCGACAAGAATGTGCCGAACAGTCTGGGGGACGACGCAGTCGTCATGATAGGGCGCACGCGAGCGTTCCATCAAATTGCTATGAGTCACACGAGTGTGTCCGATTCGGAGTCGACAGAAAGCGACCTGAAGCCTTCACGGCATTGGGGGATAGGTCCATGGGAACAGTCGCGGCGCATTGGCACGCAACTTTAAGTTCCCTTGGACAGTCTCCCATCTTCTTTGCCAATCATTCCGAAGAGCTGCCCGTATTCCTGCCATGTAGTCGGTGTGAAGAAGAGCGAAACGCTAATCCGGTCGCAGATTTTTCGCGGACTATTTGGAGCCCTTATCGGTGCGCTCATTCCGCGCAATCCCAACATGTCCAAGAACCCAACAGCAGATAATCTAGACATCCGCCCGGCTCGCCAAAAACGTGGCGTCAAAGATATCGCGAACCAGGGGATGCAGAGATTCCAATGCCCCAGGAGCACTCAGGGCGCGTTGTGAGTCACTATAGATAACAATCCGGTCTCCGAGCCGGGCACGTCGCGTAATCTCCCGTACCGAGTGGTGTATTGCCACCAGTTCGGCCGTGAAGACAGACACAGCGGCTGATAGAGCCACGCTGACTTCAAACAGAAGGGTTACGGCGTAGAAGGCGACCCCCTCTTGCGACTTGGAGCCATGCGTATACAGTTGCACGGTTCCAGCGTGACACGAGGTGTGCTCCAAAAAAGTCGAACGCAATAATCCCAGACTCCCGGCGCTGTACAAGCTTTGGGAGCAGAGACGTGGCGACAAATAGCCAAATGTGGTACCCTCAAGGGTGGTGTCCTGGGCAGAACCGGAGACGCCAGCGGCTTGAGAGCTATACCTAGCACTCGAAGGAGTTTCTTAGACCTAAACCCAAAGGGCTTAGAGTATGAATGGCGTATCCCGGCGGCATAGGCACCGTCCAACTCAGCTGAGGATGCAGTGAGAGCTGTTGGCGACTGAGAGAGGCGCTGCGCTCGCGCGTACAGACGGGTGATGCACTGCATGCCGGGTAGAGCGAGTCGCATCTCCCCAGCATCAACTAGTAGGCTCTCAATGGGGAAAGCGCGGAAGGCACCATCGCCAGGCGAGGGCCAGTGTTGTGGATCGAGTCCACCTTCCACAATAAACGCTCGGTTGCGGATGCTTAAAATACGCATCCGTATTCGAGCTTCGAACGAACAAAGGATCGATAAAAAAGTAAGGCACTAGCCCTATCAGCGTCCCAAGTGCTGAACATTACGGAGAGGAGAATATCCATGACGCGGGTACAAGAGACCCTAAGTCTGCGAATATGAGCCTCCCAGGTGAGGCGTCGCTCAAATACGAGACCAAGGAAACGGTGCGATTCAACTACTTCCAGGAGCACCCCATTAAGAAACAAATCAGGGTCGGGAGGGAGCCGTGGAGGGCATCAAAGGGAAACAGAAACCTGTGCGCTTTGGCATAGCGAGAGATGTGGTTCAATTCCTGTTGGAGTCGACGCTCCAGAGTTGGAATCTGAGCCGCGTCAAAAGAGATCGATAGGTCGTCTACGTAGAGCGTAGCAAGAACATCTTCTGGCAGCACCGAAGTAATGCCGTTGATGCTCAGGAGACAAAGAGTGTGACACTGAGGACACTTCCCTGCGGGACACCCTCTTCCTGTTCCATTGGGCCGATTCGCCAGGAATATGGGAAGAGACCCTCCACCCAGATTATGTTGAACAAATCTAAGAGAAAGGCCATGCCTTGCTCACCCAAGTGTCGAAGCATGGCGTACGGGACTTCGTCCGGACCATGGGCAGTGTCAGCGCACGAAGCAAGAACGGAACGCCAATCACTCACAGTAAACCTGTCGTTGAAGGGTTCTCCGCTTCTGGAGGGAAAGAACAGTCAGCGGCCATCCGCGACATCAGGACGTGAGTTGAATGCTGGCGGGGGAGCATCCCGGCAAGAGAATGCGGAGAAACAGGACGCGAAGGATTCCGCCAAAGACGCGGGGTCCGAGATTGCGGTCCCATTCTCCTGGAATACTGGAATGGGACCCTGCGAGAACTTTCCCCGAATCCTTTTGACACGCTTCCACACCTCTGCTAGAGGTGTCTTCCCATTAAGTGAAGACACGTATGCTCGCCAAGAAGAGAGGCGGGCATGCTTCGAAGTATAACGGAACCTAGCCCTAACCATAACCCGACGAAATTCATCGACACTGAAATCGTTAGGGCGGCGCTTATAGCGCATGTAGGCATAACGCTTCTGTTTGAGGGCCGTCTCACACTCGGCCGACCATCACGGGAGTAGTCGGCGTGCAAAACGGCCAGACGTTCTGGGAATAGTAGTCAGGCCCTCGGCGATAAGGTTCGCCGGGTAATAACGCAACGGCCTCATCCCCTGACCTAAACTCGTCGACTGAGATAGAGAACTCAGTTATTTCTTGAAATGTAGGCCACCGCATCCGCGCCGAGCACCATTGAGGTGGGCTCTCAGGCGGCAGTTGCCCTGAAAATGATATTTGAATGGGAAAGTGATCACTACCGTGGAGTTCATCGACTACTCCCCAATCAAAATCAGGCTTTGTATCCGAAGAACACAGAGATAGATTAAGGCAAGAAAATGAAGCGCTTCTCCGGAAGTGATGCGTAAACTAATCCAAATTTAGGACACCCATCTCATGCTCTTCGATTAGATCGGCAAGGACTTGTCCCCTGGGATTTATGGAGTAATCTCCCCAGAGAGAAACTCTGCCGTTCAGATCTCGAACCAAGAGAAAAAACCTCGGCAACCGTGCCAGGATGCGGCGGAAGTCCCCCTCGTCGAAGTCAGCTGACGGTGGAATGTACGCAGAAAAAACAGTATACCTCCTATCAGGAGAAGCTAAACAACCGCTGCCTGAAAGGAGGGATCTAAAGTGAAAATAAGAACGAAGACATCATGCCGGGTGTAAGCCGCGCATCCCCCAGCCGGCCCTCTCGTGGTGGTGTGGTCGCATTACACTTATACCTCGAGAGGGCGGGCAGGTGGCACGCGCCTAGCATGGTCTCCTGCAGAAAAATAGCTAACGGGGAACGGGACGAGACGAGCCTCCGCAACTCCTTCCAGATGGCCCAGAGTCCACAGCAATTCCATTGAAGGAATATGCATCCAAAGGCTAGCTCACAGGAGACGCTGGGGCCCTCTTCGAACAGAAAACCCTCATGGAAATGGCCGTACGCTTCCCGGAGGCAGAGCCCCGGGCGCGGTTGGCCTGAAAATGCGTTGAAGGCGCTGTCGCCTTCGAGGACTTATTGGGGGAGGTTGGGCTCGCCATGCGAGTCTTTTCCTCCCTCCGCCTCGAAACCTTAGGGAGGCGTTGCGGCTTCGGAAGCGGAGGGCCCTCTTTTCGAGCAACCACCGTCTTCGATACACTCTCTCCACCTCGGGGCGTGGGCGAAGGAGCCGAAGCTCCTTTGTTGTTGTCCTCCTTTCGGGGGACAGCTTTAGGAACCCGGAAGATGGCCTGGCGACCAACTTCAGGGGTGTTGCATCCTGTAAGTCTAACGACTCAGTGGAGGCACGTGTCCGTTTCGCCTTACGGGAAACGGTCATGCTGGGGAAATGGGGGGGAGCCAAGGCTTTAGCCGTGGCTGGGTGTGAACCCTTTGTGCCTCCAGCTTTACTCAGGGAGCACCAGGGTTAAGTAGAACCCGCAGAAGGGCTCCAAATGGCCGCAGAAACAAACTTGCTCGTTGGCCTGGATGGGCCAGGAGCAGAAGATGACTTTCTAACTATTGAGGCGTAAGACATCCCAGGCAGAGCTGGGCGCGCCAGGACCAAGTCCTTTTCCTCGCGGAATGGGGGGCGATCCTGGGCGTGAATGGCCAGGATTTTTCTTCAAGGAGATATGCACAACATTTCTTCGAAGCGGGGTGCGGCTCTCTGCAATTGACACACTTGGCCACACATGATTTGGACTTATCGTGTCTGGTCTTGGAGCAATTTACACATACTTCGGGTGACCTCGACTTTGCACGTCTATATGAGCGATTCGTATGGCTGAAGCTGTGACAGTAATAGCACCACCGCGGCCGTGGCGCGAATGTCTTAACGCGGTAACGGTACCAACCGGCACGCACCGACTCAGGGAGCTTGTCACAGTTGAACATGACGAAGAGTGTAGAGGTGGGTCTCGAGGCCCCTCCCTGTTTTTTCATCACACGCTAGACCTTGACCTGCCCGTGGTGGGCCAGCTCTAGAGTGATACCTTCTATGGTAGAGTCACCGGGGTGCCATCAAGTGTCCGAAGAGCACTAATCTTGGCCGCCTCGGAGGGACCCGCCGCATTCGCCAGGAGGCTCCCATCCGAGAAACGGGTCACCTTCGGCTCTCTACCAATTAAACTAGCTAATGCTCTTCTCTGATGGATCATGTTGCCCTTCTCCCAATATGCTGCCATCAGTGTAGCGGATAACGAGGAAGCGTTTAAAGCCAGCGGCCTCGAAAACGCCAGGTAACCTCTGAATGATGGGCCCCAATGTCATTGAGGCTCCGCCCTGCACCCTTTTTTTCTTAGTCAGAGGCTCCGCACCCGGCGGGGCAGAGGGGCCGGATGTGCCGATCTTGGCTTGGTCGCTTACCGAAGCAGCAGACCAATCCATCCCCACAGGCCCCGGGGATGGAGAGGAGACACGAGTCTTTTTAGTCTTTTTCTTATTTTTTTCTTTTTAGGAGAGGAGGGCGGGGAATGAACCCGCTTCTTCCCTCCGCCGGCAGGAGCCCCCAGGCCAGATAAACCGGCCTCAGCCAGGTCCTTCTCCGAGATTGAGAAGGTCCTGACAGTTGCAGGTGCACCGGTCGGAGGAGATCCCTCCCCTCCTTGTACTGCCTTGGAAACCCTGGGCGTTTGAGGAGGACCTTGTATAGTGGCGGATTCGGGTTTGGTGCTTGGCGCCGATCTCAGATTCACTCCCATGGGAGGCCCTACTTTCTGAGGCTGGGTTGCTTCAAGGACCATGTCTATTTGGGGGAGGCCTCCAGTGCCCCCCCCCCCCATAGGACATCGAAAGGTCCCGTTGGCAGCGTTTTCACAAGTCACCTTGACCCCAGGAAGGTTTAATATTCTTGCCAGCAGGTCTTTTGAGGAAAGAGACCGAAGGGGCCTGGCTTCCCTCTCCCACCTAAGGTGGTTTGCCCTCCCGCTTGGTGGCTTGGCAGTTCCACCTTGGACACAGCGTAAAAAACAAAGATAGATGGTGAAGTGAGAAGGAAAGGGGATGTGAGGAAAGTATTGGTGGGGATGAAGCAGGTTGTTAAAAGCCAACGACCCTAGACCGGAGCTCATGGGTTAGGGAACATTGTCCACTCACCCCTCAGCCCCGATCTTTACGCTTGGCTGAATAGGTCAGCATCTACCTTGTGAAATTAGAGGCTGACCAGAGAAAGTTGTGGGAGAGGTTGTATGAAAAGCGAGGAAACAGGGGAGGGGGGGAAACACAAGTGTTCTGAAGGAAGGAGAAGAGGCTAAGGTAGGGAGGAGCAAGAACAACCGGTACTAAATGAAATAGGCCTTCAACCCAGTACCCCTCCTCAGATCTAGTCAAACCGCAGCGTGGTGTGCAGACAATTAGATCCATGGATCGGACAGCACAGCAAAGAAGAGATAAAAGCTGAGATCAATAGAAATCAGTCGTGGGCTAACTTGTTGGAAATGTGAAGTTTCGAAATAAGCGGGACAACACTGAATACCAACACGTCTTTAAAGTAATATTCAGCGACACACAGATGGCCCGGAAAGTCAAAGAAGGAGGGTTACTACTCTTTAATGCAAGGATCTGTGCAGACAAATTGAAAGAGAAGAGTTTACCCCCATTCAGATGTGCCTACGATGTTACAAGATTGAGCAACACACAACGAAAGATTGTAAAGAGCAAACTATCACGTGCTCCAGGTGCAGCGAAAAAAGCCACGGATGGCGAGAATGCAAGACGCCGGTGGAAAGATGCCTAAACTCTGGACTAAATCAAGGGGCGATGGCCATGTCCTGCCCCCCAAAAAAGGAAATTACCAGGAAAAAGAGAACGGAAGAAACAAGGAGAAGCACTAACTCGTATGCCCAAGCAACAAGAGCAGCCCCAACAACAAAAATTGCAGACAAACAGCAGTCGAAAACATATCTCAAGCTAGAGAAGGAGAATTCGACGAAGATACTTACGTGCATATTATTTGCGCACGTGAATAATCTTACAAATCCAGGAACGTTTGCGAAGACTCTGAATCTCATGCTGAAGAAAAAAAACATGTCTGAGATGTGGTTTCCGGACGATCCACTATCGGGTGACGTGCTGCAGCTACAGTTTTTGGCATAGGGAGCATTAGAGGCACCAGCTATTCCATTTCCCAGGAGGAACGTACATCGGAGCCCGCAAAGGAAGCGAAATCCACGACAGAAGAAACAAACTCTACTAGGTCAGATCCTAGACTGAAAGCACCAAAAACGTCGTGAGAAGAAGGAGGGAAGAGCAGCAAGGAAAATAAAGGAAGCGGAAGGCAACCTAGCGAACCAATCGTCCTCGGAATCTAATGCTGAGGAGGTCGAAAACGGGGCGACCAAAAGCCCCGTAAGCTCGAGAAGTAGGTCGAAGAACTTGAAACGTACCTACAAGTACGATGGAAAGGAGATAAACCTCAAAATTATAACGAGCGAACAAACTCCATGCCCAGAGAAGCTTTTCCCCAAGGAGATATTTCAGGGAATACAACATAGAACAATAAAATGGACCCACTCAGCAACAGAAAAAGAAACAGACATTGAATAAGAAATGCTGGAAGGCGCAGTGAAACTAAATAAAGACTCCTGCATCACCCTAAGTGATTCAGATTTTAAAAAATAAGAAACGGCAAAGAACCCTACACCCAAGACACAACCAAAACAAAAACACAAGAACAAAAAACATGGAAAACATAAGCAACGCTCTAAAAATACTCACACTGAATGTGAATGGATGGAAGAGAAAGTCCATTCTTTACGGCAACATCTTACGTAAAGAAGACCCGGACATCATTCTCATATCAGAACATGGAATCAACACAAACACTAACACTGTGGTGGAGCGAATATGAGTGTGTGTATAAGGGGCCATTCTCCCACTCTTTTTCCCAATACACTGTCCCTCCTTCTGTAAGAATGTGTGTGTGTTAATGGGAATGGGTTTGTTTTGTTTTTTACTTATTTTATGTATAAATAAATTACCATGTTTTTTGTTTTTTCCAGGCGCCATATTCTGGAAAGGACTTAGTCTAGAACATCTTTATATAGCAAACAAAATATTACTTTGTCTTAAGTAAATTTAACGAAGAGCCCTATTAGTATTGTTAATGAAAGAGGGCTTAGAATAGCAACGCAAGAGTGATAAGATCACTTATCTTCCATCAAGCGCAGAGGCGCCAAGTGTTTGGAAGACATAGGCATTTTGCCCGCTCGAGTGGTAGGTGGCTGGACGTGCCCTCCACACCCTCTTTGTACCATGTGAGGCCTTCTCTTTTTTGTAAACTATATATTGACTGTTATAGCTCGGATTTTTTTTGGGGGGCTGTTGATTTTTTGGAATGTTTCTTAGGATAAATTAATAGATTTGTAAGTAGAATTTGTTTATGTTTTTATTGTGGGTATAAAGGAAATTTAGCTATATTTTTGTGTGTGAATTGGAAAGAGATCTCTAATATATCACCCCTCTCCATTGTACATTTTTTTGTAAGTAAAGGGACGGTATATACAATCCGTTTCATTCTCCTTCGATTTCTCACGTCCGAATTAGTGTAGGAAGCGGGTTGGATCGATTGGGGGTTAGTCTAGATTTTCGACCCACTACATTTGGCGCCCTAATAGGGATGTGAGACTTCGAAACCGGGAGCGTGACGGGATTGGATTGCAGTCCATACCCAATTAGCGTGACAAGTAGTTTGATTGATTTTTTCCTTCTCCTATCTTTTTACTAACTTGTGAACAATGGCTGTAGCTGAAACTTTGAATGAAGAAGTAGTGCGATTGAGACTGGAGTTGAGGATGAAAGAAGAGGAGCGTGGAATGTTGCAGGGAATGATTGAGGGAATGAAGAATGAAATGAAAGGGATGAATGAAAAGACTGATAGGATGAAGAAGGAAATGGGAGACCGACAGGATCAGACTGACCAACGGATGCGGGACTTGTATGACATGGTGAAGGGGTCAGGGCCGGCCCCAGGACCCTCGACCTTGATCCCTGCTCCGAGTGAAGGGGATAAGACTAATGGGATCAATGGGAGTGTGTGCGAGTCTAGAGAGGATAGGGTGATTTTGAGTGATAGGAAGGACGGAGAATGGAAGAGAGTTGAACGAGAGAGAAGAAGGAAGAGCGGTGCAAAGGGGAAGGATAGGAAGGTAAGAGGCAAGAGTGTGGACTCATTGTACTCGGATAGAGGAGAGAGTGATGGTATGATTGATATGAGTGGGAGTGAAGGCAGCTCAAGTGAGAGTGAAGTGAATGTGGGAAAGGGTATTTTGATAAGGGAAGTGCCAAAGATAGATAGATTTAGGTTACATGGTGGGAAAAGTGTGGAAGAATTCTTCGGGGAATTTGAGCAATATTGTAAGCTCAAGTACCCGGAGAATAAGGGATACTGGATGAATGTTTTGGGGGAATGTTTGGAGGGAAAAGTATTGGAGTTTTTCCGCGTGATTAAAAGTGTGGGGGAACCGAGGTACGATGTGGTGAAGGAGAGATTGATTGGGCAGGTGAAACGAATGAAAGAGAGTGTGAAGTATAAAATGGTGAATGAATTTGAGAAGGCTGGAATGGGGAAGAGTGAAAGTGTGAACATGTATGCACATAGGCTTGAGAGTCTGGCGAGAAAGAGGTATGGTGATGATGTTGTAAATGAATGTAAACCACTGATGAGGAAGATTTTGGACACGATCCCGCGAAAGGTGAGTGAATGGCTGAGTGGAAAGAGAAAGGAGAGAATGAGACTGACAGGTGAACGGTTTATGTGGGAGGATATGTTGGAGCTGTTGGAAGATGAACGATTTGATGATGAAAGCGATCTAGAAGAGGATGGATGGTACAGTGTGAATGTTGGGGGTAAGAAGCCCAGGAGCTTTCATCCATCCCAGCAGTTTGTCAGCTACAGTGATGCCCTGAAGGCTGCGCCAGCTGGAGTGATGTCGAACTTCCTGGGCCGGCAGAATGACAGAAAAACCGAGGTATGTCCCAGCAAACGAGAGACCGAATGGTGGGAGAAAGATTGTGGAATGTCGTCGGTGTGGAAGGAAGGGTCATATGTTGGCAGAATGTAGGTGGACATCTGGTGCATGTTTTGGGTGGTAAGAAAGAGCATATGATAAAGGATTGCCAGGAAAGTGTGAAAGAGTGCTTCGAGTGTAAGGAAATAGGCCATTTGAAGAAAGATTGTCCGAGGTTGAATGGTGGAGCAACTGCTGGGGGGAGTGTGAAGTATGCTTGTGGTAATTGTGGAAAGGCTGGTCATTATGCGAGGTTGTGTCGTGACCAGAGGAATGTATGTAACTATTGTGCGATGGAAGGACATTCGAGTGAAAAGTGTTGGATTAGACTGAGAGCGCAAGGTGTGAATGGAAAGTCTGAAGCGCGAAACTGAATTGTGAGAGGGTACCTGCTGAAGTATCCTCTGGGTGCATGAGTGTGAGCAATGTGTTGGTAAGTCTGTCTAGTGTGAAAGTGCTCTCTGGTAGGAAGTCTGAGTGTGAAGGTGGAATTGAATGGAATTGAGTGTTTGGCTTTAATAGATTCTGGATGCAAAGCGAGCTTGGTGTATAAAGATGTGTATGGCAAGGTTAGCGAGAAAGTCCTCCTGTCTGAGTGCAAGGGTAGTTTGGTAGGTATTAGTAATAGGAGAGTCCCTGTGATTGGAATAATAAGGTCACCTGTTCGAATGCATGGTATGTTGATGAATGAATGTGAATTATCTGTGATTGATAAGGTGAGTAGTGAGTATGGTGTGATTTCGGGGTATGATTTTATAAAAATGAATCGTATGGTTGTGCATCCTGCGAGTGATCAGATTGAGATAAAGATTGGTAAAAATGGGGTGTATAAGTTGTATGTAGGGAAAGATGGTAGCGTTTTGAGGAGTGTGTTTACTGGTATTGAGGTGACTGCTATGGAGATTGTAAGGCTTGTGAAAGGTGAAAGGGTGTCTGTTAGAGTCAGTTTGTGTAAGGATGTTAGTTTGAATGTGGGTGAGAACACTGTGATATTGGATGGAAAGGATACGTGTTATAAGGTAAGGCGTGTTGCTTGTGTGTTTGATGGCTTTATGAGAATGAATGATCCGTTTGTATGTGTGCAGGCGGACCCCAGGGTGAAAGAACAGGTGATGGGTATCCAAGTCGGAGATGTAATGGGTCACCTCTCCACTGTTAATGAGGTAGGTATGGATGATAGTACGGATGTCAAGGTGAATGTTGCAGGTGAAAAGACGTGTTAATGGACGTATAATGAAGTGAAGAGCATGGTGGAATTGGATGGATGTTTAACTGAGTATGAAAGGGAGGATGTGTAGCGAATGATATTTGAACGAAAGGGAGCCCTCATAAGGATGATCTGGATTTGGGAGTTGCAAGACTCCCGGAATTCAAGATTGTCCTGAAGGAGGACTCTCCAATCTATAAGCGGCCGAGGCATTTCCCACGTCCGGTTGCTGATAAGATTGAGGAGCAGTGTGTAGAATTAGAGCAATTGGGGGTGATTGAAGAGAGCGAGAGGGCATGGAATAGTCCAATTGTGCCTTTACGTAAGCCGGATGGAAGATTGCGTCTGTGTGTGGATTATCGAAAGGTGAATGAAAGGACTGTGAAAGAAAGGTTTCCGATGTGTGTGTATAGTATGCATGGGATGGAGGGGTTTACCAGATGCTGATTGCTGAGGAGAGCCAGCCGGTAACTGCCTTCTATTCCACAGAGAGGCATTACTAGTTCCGGAACCTCAGCTTTGGGTTAGCTAATGCTCCCGGAGCATTCCAGCGGGCAATGAATGTTGTGTTGAGTAAGTTTGCCAGTAAGAATGTGATTGCGTTTATAGATATTTGGATTATGACTGAGACTTTTGAGGAGCATATGAGATTGGTGAATGATGTGTTGAGAACGTTGGAGAGTGTTGGTGTGAAAGTGAAAGTGGCGAAGTGTAAATCGTTTCCGAAAGAAGTGGAATTCCTTGGGCATATGGTGAGTGAGAATGGGTTGCGAAAATCACCGAAGTATGTTGAGAAGGTGCGAATGTTTCCGAAACCGGTGACTGTGAAGCAACTGAAGTCATTTTTGGGTTGATTGAGTTCCAGCGAAAGTTTATACGTGATTGTTCTGGTGTGAGTAAGCCTCTGACTGAGTGGATGGGCAAGAAAGGTAGTACGGTTGTCAAGTGGAATAATAAGATGAATGAGGCATATGAGAGACTGAATGAGGCAGCGGCTGAAGATGTTGAATTGGCTTACCCAGATTATAGTGTGAATGCTAAAATGCTTGAATTGTATACAGATGCGAGTGGGTATTGTATGGGAGGTTTTCTGATGCAAGAGCAGCATTTGAATGGAGAAAATGTCAGGCAAATAATTGGGTATGTATCCAAGGCTATGAATGCGGCAGAGCGAAAGTATTCGACTGTGGAACGAGAGTTGGCTGCGATAAGATATTGTTTGAGAGTGTTGCGTCCGTTTTTGTGTTGCGTGAGGCTTGTGATCAAAACAGACGCTAAATGAACCGTAAATTAGTTATTTGCTATCACTCTCTGGTGAGCTCTCCATTTTACTTCTATAAATAGTACAGGAGGCGTGGACGCTTTTCGCCTCTGAGATTAAGTTTTTAGCTACGTCCACTGGGCGGGATTTTCTCATCCTATGCTCTCCGAAGCTAATCAGTTTATGGCGCCTTAGGTTTTCAATTTTTTCGATAGAATTTTGTCATTGCTGAGACGCAGACAACTGTTTCGGCTTAATTCCATTCCCAGACACGGAATGTTCATTTTAATTACACTGTCGCCAAATTTTACGGCTATTTTATTCTCGCCTTCCCGCTTAATTCCTTAAACGATTTACACACACACACACACATATATATATATATATATATATATATATATATATATATATATACGCGTGGGCATTTGTTACGATTCTTCCTATTCCTGCGAGGCACTTTGCTGGTGCAATTCTACCTCCAGGGCCATGTTCTCCATAGTTTTCCCAAGGGCTAGCATGGCCGATGTGCATTACCTTGCACTTGTCAAGGTTAAAAGATATCTGCCGCCTCTTGGACCACTCGCTTATACTGAGAAGGCTATTTCGCAGGCGTTTCACTCCTTCTCGCGAGTTCACACTACCTCCTAACTTGTTATCGTCGGCGAACTTGTCTATCGAGCATAGTAGTTTTTCGGCTATGTCCGGTATGTAGACGATGAACAATAGAGGACTGAGCACTGAGGCCTGGGGCAGCCCGCCACTGACCGGCGACCACTGCGAGGCTACACTGTTGCTATCCCGAGTCAGTTTTCTATCCATTCTGCTAAAACAGGTCCCATTGAGTGTGTGTGTGTATGTCTAAGATAAGACACATACACACGGGGGCGGAGGCTTTAAGTTTTCCTGGCAGCAAAGTCCGCTCGTCGAAGAAATACAGACTTATGCACAGAAATTAGTCGCAATGTAATGGTCACCAAATTAAATGAGAAGGCGTATTGTATGTTGTAGTTGGACGCAAATAACTAGGAGTAGAGTGTCTTTATTTAAGATGATGTGTTAACTCCGTGACAAATTGGAAAATAGGTCGGACGAGCACCCTATAAGTCTCCGGTTCCCAAGCTCCACAAAAACGAAGAGGACTCAAAAGTAAGAATTAAAATACGCGTGTGGGGCTGGGAACATCTACTTTCATGGCGCTTTCAATCAGCAATTTACTGCAAAGAAGAATTTCCTGACGAGTGTTTTGTTTTTAAGTGATTCGTAAGATAATATATGGATTTGCATTGATAAGGACAGGAATCGCATCTGTAAGGATTTATATTAGAGTGTGTGATGAAATGACGCTGTTGAGAATGTTTCGATGATGAGCGAAAGGAGCTAGAAGTGCATTTCAAAGGCTTTTCACTGGTGTGGATTTTTATATGTCTCGAGAGATTCCCTTTAGTTACTGTTTGATAAGCACATGATCCGCATTTGAAAGGCTTTTCACCTGTGTGGGTTCTTTCATGTGTCTTAAGCTGCGATCTTTCCGATGCTTGATATGGGCAGGAACTGCATTTGAAAGGCTTTTCACCTGTGTGGGTTCTTTCATGTGTCTTAAGATCCCCTTTTCTTGTTGCTTGATAGGGACAAGAACTGCATGTGAAAGGCTTTTCGCCGGTATGAGTTCTTACATGTACGGTAAGATTCCCTTTTTGCACTGATTGATAGGAACAGTAACTGCATTTGAACAGCTTTTCAACTGTGTGGGTTCTTTCATGCTTCTTAAGATTCCCTTTATGCACTGATTGATAGGAGCAGTAACTGCATTTGAAAGGTCTTTCCCCTGTGTGGGTTCTTACATGTACTATAAGATTCCCTTTATGCACTGATTGATAGGAGCAGGAACTGCATTTGAAAGGTTTTTTCCCTGTGTGGGTTCTATCATGTCTCTTAAGTGATGTAATCTTCGCTGTTTGATAGGGGCAGAAACTAAATTTTAAATGCTTCTTATTAGTGCGCGACTCCTTGAGCTTTCTTTTTCCGTCAGGCAGAGGCGCTTCAGAGTTAGATTGTGAAATCCCTCCAGCTTCGACGACAATTGAAGGAGGATATCCCATCTGAAAATAATGTATTTAAATTTTGTTAAAATATATACGATCACTGGTTCGAGTTAAAAACCCAGGAGATCATCATTCTGATTATTATCAGAATGTCTATTTACAGGCGAGTGATGGACTGAGCACCTTAGTAGTATTCCCATATTACCTGAATTTAGATTCACGTTACACTCCCCAACAATTATGGTAGAACATCAGAAAATAGGTTAAATCAAATAAACTAATTAATTAAAAAATTACAAAATTATAAAAAAGAATAAAGGGGAATTAATAGGTAGCTCCATGAGGGATCAAATCAAGCCAACAGCAATTCTAAAAATTTCAATAGTAAGGCCTTCTTTGGCGACTTCCTTAAAGTACCAACCACGAAATTACATTGAGCGTATCCTTGGACTACATTAAAAGCTAAAATAAACAAACTCACCAATAAAAAAGCAATGGACTAATAAAAAGAAAACAAAAACTTCTTTTTCAGCCTCCATGTGGCGAAGGCAAAATAATTGATAATCCTCTAGCCTAAAGCTAAGTTTAGATTAAATAAAAAATCGAGGAAGAGCCAAAAAAAAGAAGCAAGCACGTTCTAGAGTAGGGAGGGGCCCGTCTTCACCGTCTCAAGAGTATGCGACCAACACCAGAGGCAAATAAAAGTAAAGACGCGAGCCTCTTCCAAGAAGTCAAATAGTCCACTGGTGTGTGTGTGTGTCTGTCTGTATGTGTGTGTGTACGAACCACGCTTCTACTGGTACCGGGACAAGAAACGTCCGCGAAGATCACCCAGACTGGGACATTCAACGAGAATGTGCCGAACAGTCTGGGGAACAACGCAGTCACCGAAGTATAGTAAAGAAGAAGGAAGGGGAGGGGCGGCATCACATGGCAGTGCGAATATACCCGAGTCCAAGACGACAGAAAGTGACCTGAAGCCGTCACGGGGTTCGGAGTAGGTCCATGGAATTTTATGTTCCCCTCAGCCGTCTCCCATCTTCCTTGTCAGGCAGTCGCGAGGGCTGCCCTGATCCATGCTGTGTAGTCGGTGTGAGGATTAGCGAAACACTCATATGTTCACCTATTGATCGACTATTATGGCAGCTCGTTCCTCACATGTCCAAGAACACAGATGATAATCTCGACATCCGGCGGGATTGCGCCAACCGCGCCATCACTAATATAGAGCTTCGTTGACTTCGAAAAAGAGGGGATACGGCTTGGAATCCGACCCCCTCCTGGGACTTGGAGCCCTCCGTGTACACTGGCTTTCCCAGATCGAAAAATACAGTGGGGTATTGTTGTCTACGAAGTAAGGCGTCGCCGATTGCATTTTCCAGTCAGAGGAGCATCGTAAATGGTGTGGAACTTGCGGAAGCTGCCGTCTAGGAAAAAGGCTTGTTTAACATTTACCAACTTCTGCATAATTTGGCACACACAGGAGGTTAGAGTTCTTAGGTGGAGACCGGCCGGATAGTGATCTATCCTCGGCTTGCGCAAAGCGAGCACAGTAGCTACTGACAATGGAGACTGAACCCTTTGTCCAGATCATGTTGAACAAATCTAAGAGAAAAGCCATGCCTCGTTTACGTAGGTGTCGAGACATGGCATTGTCCCGAACTGGGGTGTTTTTTCACCAAGCTAGAACAGAACGCAACTCACTCAATATAGACCTGTCGTTGAAGGGTTCTCTGCCTCTGTAGCTAAAGTCCAGTCTGTTCCATTCATGGACATCACGCGTGCATTGAATGCTGGCAGAGCAGCATCCTGGATAGGGAATTCGGAAAAAGCGTCAGGAAGGACTCAACCACAGTGCGGGGTCAGAGATTGCGGTCCCATTCTCCTGGAGAACGGAGGAGGGTCCTGTGAGAACTTGCCCCCAAATCTTTTGAGTCAATTCCACACCTTGCAAGAGGTTTCAGCGTTAAGTTAAGACACGTTTGCACACCAGAAAGAGAGGTGGCGTGCTTCGAAACATATAGGGACCTAACTTCAGCTGGAAAAAATTTACTGACAGTGAAATGATTCGGGCGGCGCTTATAGCGCATGTAGGCATAACCGTTACGTTTGAAGGCTTTCTCACACTTGGCTGACCACCGCGATAGAGATCGGCGTGCAAAACGGTCAGTCGTTTTACGAATAGTATTAGGCCCACAGCGATGAGGTTATCGAAGAAGAACTCATCGGCCTCATCTACTGACATAAACTCTTCAAATGGGACATAAAAAAATCAGTCATTTCCAGAAAGATGGACCACCGCGCCCGCTACAAGCAACACATGGGTGGTCTTCCATGCGGCAGCGGCCCAGAAAATGATAGTTGAGTGGGAAACTGATCACTACCATGAAAGTATCGACCACCCCCTCCCAGCCCAAAATTCCATTAAAGTAATATGCCATCCAGGCCTACCTCGGAGGAGATGCGAGGCCCCTCTTCAAAAAGAAGACCCTCACGGGAATGGCCGTAGGCTTCCCGGAGGCAGAACTTGAGGCGTTGACGCCTTATAGGGCTTATCGTGGGAGGTAAGGCTTGCCATGCGAGTCTTTTCCTCCCTCTGCCTTGATAACTTAGGCAGGCGTGGGTCCTTCTTTTGGAGAATGCACGGTCTCCAAGCCACCCAGCTTACCACTGGGTGTGAGCGAAGGAGCCGAAGCCTCATTTAGTGCTGTGCTCCTTTCGACGGGCAACATAAGGAACCCTAGAAGATGGCCTCACGATCAGCTTCAGGGGTGTTGCCTCCTGTTATTCTAACGACTCGGTGAAGGCATGCGGACGTTTCGCCTTACGAGAAACGGTTACGTTAGGAAAGGAGGGAAAACCCTGGTTTTAGCCGGGGCTGATGTGAACTCTTTATGCCGCCACCCCTACCAGGAAAGCGCCGAGGAGGGTAGAGTCTGCAGAAGGGTTCCGAATGGGCACGGAAGTGACTGTGCTTGTAGGCTCCTGAGGGGCCAGGAAGAGAGGGTGTCTTACTTATCATTGAAGCATACAACGCGAGATACGATCCTGGGCCTGAACGGCAAGGATTTCCTTATCATGGAGATAAGCACCACATTGCTTCGAAGAAGCTGGGTGCGGCTCTCCGCAATTGACACACTTGGCCACACACGATTTGGGCATATCGTGTGCGGCTTTGGAGCAACTTACACAGACTTCGGGTAACCCCAACTTTGCACATCGACAGGAGCAATTAGTATGGCCGAAGCGGTGGCAGTAGTAGCACCTCCGCGGTAGTGGCACGAATGCTTTCACGTGGTAGCGATACCAACCGACACGCACGAACTCGGGGAGCTTGTCACAGTCGAAAGTGACGAAGATTGTATGGGGTGGGTCTCGAGGCCCCTCCCTGTTTTCTCATCACACGCTCGACCTTGAGCGCACCATGTTAGGCTAGCTCTAAGGTGATGGCCTCTATGGAGTAGTCCACGAGTTCCCTCGCATAAACCACTCATTTCACAAAGTTCATGGTAGAGTGCGGCGTCGCACTCACCGTATACAATCAAGTGTCCGAAGGGCACTAATAAATGGCCTCATCGGAGGGATTCGACGCATTCGCGAGAAGGCTCCCGTCCGAGAAACGGGCCATCTTCGGCTCACTACCAATCACGCTAGCTAAAGATCTCTGACTTATCATGTTGCCCTTACCCAACATGCTGCCATCAGTGGAGCAAATAAGAAAGAGGCGTTTAAAGCAAGAGAGCTCGAAAACGCCAGGTAACCTCTTAATGAGGGTCACCGATGTAATAATCGAGGCTCCGCTCTGCGCACTTGCCCTTTAGGTCTTGGTCAGAGACTCCCTGTCCGGGGAAGCACCGGGAACGAACGTGCCGAGCTTCGCTTGGACGCTTGCCAAAACGGCAGCGGCTCCCGTTGCCTGCTTTCTTGGCAGTCCCCTTGGTAAGCAAAGGGAGGACTGTCGCTGCAAAAATCGATAAGGGGGCAAGGGGGAACTCCCCTGGATCCATATGCAAAAGAGAGGAGTAAACCACCTCTCCGAGAGATTTAGAGGGCCGCCTGAGAATGCACAGGGAAAGGGGCCTCCATTTTATCGGTGGAGCTGCCGGAGGTTGGCTCTGACGATGTTACAGGGCAAGGTGGAGGGAGAGTATGTTTATTTTTTTAACTCATCTTTGGGCATGGTGACCTTATTTATGCCACCGGATGCATACGATAATCACCGCACCCAGTAGCCCACTCTGCGAGGGGTGATGACGGGGCCGGTAGAACCAGCTGTCACCATTTAAGGTCACTCCTTTCGCCTAGTGATCTGGTAGCCCATCGGCATGGCAGCTCAACCTTAGGCACGCCGTAAAATCTATAGACATTGAAAGAAGAAAGAAATGGGATGTGAGGAAGGTGTGGGTGGGAATGAAGCAGGTTGTTAAAAACCCACCAACCCAGGCCGGAGCTCAGGAGTGAGGGGATGTTGCTCCTCCCCCCTCAACCGTGATCCGGGGATAGTTGGGTGAGAGGAAGCTGGTCGGCATCTACCCTATGAAATTACAGGTCAACCAAGGAAAGTTATGGGAGAGGTTTTAAGAAAAGTGAGGAAGTAGGATAAAAGTACAGGCTGCCAGAAAGGAGAAAAGGCTAAGCTGGGGCCGGATGGGGCGCTGAGTCCCGTCAATACAGGGGCCAGGCAGGCAAATTGCAGTCTCATTACTTATATTAAATAATCTATAGCTACTGTACATATGTACATATAATACAGTCCTTTCAAAAATTCAAATATCGCAAATTTTCAAGATGAGATTATAGTACATTTTATGTAACTCTTCCAAGAAATTCATTTTAAAAGTTTAATCATTGAAAATTATTCAAAGTGGTGAATTAACCATATTGAAACTGAAGCACTTGCAGGTTATAGTGCAGAAACATAAGTAATCTCTATTGGATCTAACCTGTTTCATTTTGGTGAATAAATATTTCCACCAACACTGAAAAGTCACTCACTCTCCACTGAAGATATGAGACCTAAAAACCCAGATATGAGTGGCAAAATCAAGCAATGGGAACCCTGGTGCTAACTTCAGTGGATGTGCTGTGTCTGGTAGGCAGATTGAAATCTCAGAGACGTATTAGACAGTAATCCAGGAAAGAATCATTTTAGGAATCGTGAATGACGTTAAAATATGCGACTTAGATTCCGATGTAAATAAAACCTCTGATATTCCAATTTCCTGATACCGAATAATTGTCCCATCACTAGTATTTGGCCTCACTAAATGAAAATACTGCTCCCAATAACAAAATCAAGCCAGAGATTCTTGAATCAGGTCAACTTCTCAATACCTGCCATATGATGTAGATGGCTATTTTTCAGATCTCGAATTAAACTAGGTTATTATTATCAAAGGCCTCCAAATGAGTGCAGATTGGTGTGTAACTCCTAACAAATTATTTCTTACTCTTAACTCCTAACAAATTATTTCTTACTCTATCTGTTAAATATAATCCTTATGTTTTGAATTACAGACTCAAATATATTTTAAACGCAGCAAATGAATGGGCCCATCCTGTGGATATTCTATGAGAGCTGCTATTGATATTAAATTATTACGGAAAAAATTCAAACACTTACCTCTTTTTTAAGTGACTGATCTTGTACTATTATTTCATCACAGGCACCAAATGATGGTTCTTGACCAGGAAACTCTTGCTCAATTCCATCGCATGATTCAAAGATTTCTTCCTTCAGCTTTTTTTTTTATAAAAATTTAATGGTGATTTAAATCTTATTAAAAATTTCACTTAAATATGATGAATTATAATTATATAGAATATAGAGAAGTGTAAAAATAAATTTATTGAATAAAACTAGATGAAGAATAAAAAAACAACATTTAGATTGTAATTCTCACATACCTTTATATCATACAAATCACTGACTTGTGGATCTTCAAAAAATTCTTTTTTTATTGTCATCTCTCCACAGGTATCCTAAAAAGGAAAAGAAAATCACAATTCTTATAAATATAAGGCTATTTATAGAAAATTTCACTCAATTATGATTAATTATAATTGCATAGAATATAGAGAAGTGTAAAAATAAAATTAATGCATAGAACTAAATGAACAATAAAAAATCTATTGTAATTCTCACACACCTTTATATGACCCAAGTCAGTGACCAGTGGGTCTTCATAGAATTCTTTTTTTATTGTCATCTCTCCAAAAGTATCCTAAAAAAGAAAAAATCACATACAAATTCTTATAAATCTAAGGCTCTTTATAGAGGAATGTGCTAATATCATAAGACAAATAAATTGTAGATAAAAATAATCATGAAACTATTATTTTTCTCCCTGATACATTGATTAAAGATCCAAGCACAACCTGATATTTTCAACCCAAAGGGCTTATATTGGTTATAGCAATAGGGCTTTAGGGGTCTCAGGATCTCCAGGATTCATTTATTGAGCAATAAAGGTCTGTGTAGAATTTTCAAAATTTCCTTGTAGAATTTGCATTCAAGTACTCAATAGTTGTATAGACTTCTAAATGCTTTGGATATAGGAAACAATGAATTGAGTTTTGCACTATTAAGTAGATATATCAAATACTCACTCCATGATTTAAAAAAAGACGACCATTTAATTCATCATCAGCCTTTCATACTAGAAGTTGATTATGTATTATATGTTATATTAATGGAATAAAAGCCAAATGATTGAAGAATATATTTTAAGGGACCATAAAATCATAATGAAAATTATTGGAAAAATATCATTATGAAAAGGCAAAGCAACTATAACCTTCACTCTATCTCACATAAACATGTTGCACTACAAGACTTCACACACAAACACAACATCCATATAACACGCATCCAAGAAACAAACCTGATACAACAATAAAGATCACACTCTTTCCACCAATACACTACCCTTAGACTAGACACCCCCACCTGAGGCTAGGAATTCATAACATTAGTGAACAACTCCCTTTCATTCACTGAAATCCCCCCCTCCCCCATCAATATAAAAACATAGAAAACAATGGCACCCACATAAAAATACAATCCATTAGAACAAAGATCTAAACCTCAGAATAAAACCAGATAAATGTATACATTCCACCTGCAGAATACCTAAAAACTATGCACCTATTCTAGAACCCCTCTCACAACTTCGCAACATCTTCATCTATATGGCTAAATGTACACCACCCATCCTTGATCAGAAGTCGAACAGCAGAAACCAGAGGCACCCACATAGCAGAACAGCTTCACCCAATCATCATACTCAGCAACACATCCATACCAACCAGACAACCCTTATAACACATGCAAAATATCATATCCCCAGAAAAAAACCCTCTGCTCACCTTACCTATACAGTAGAAATGACAAAGAACCATATAACTGACCTCCCCTGGAACCATCAATGGCTACAGAAAAACATACATCAATTTCACAATATGACATCCAAATACTCAATATCCCAATCACTGAATAGTTATCAGAAAACTAGAACAAATATGTCAGCATAATAAACCACAAAACAAAGTCAACCCAAATCTAGATACCCATAAAGAAAAAACATAAATCAAATACCATTTCAGCTCTTAAATATGAGTCATTAGTTACGAACACCAATCAAATTGCAAAAACTAGGAAACACTAACATTCCCATGAAACACTACTCGAAAATTAGCTTCCTCCCACCACAGACAAAACAACTAAAAAATCAATAGCACACATATACAAAGATCAAACCACCACCTCTTTGCCAGATAAAATGTCCAGCAAACCATCAAATCCAAAACTCTAAAGCTACTGGTCTGGACAACCAATCTAACATCCATCTTAAGCACCTAGGTGACACCTCAATCTTAACTAATCATAAACATCATTAACTACTCCTTGTTCATCAACACAATTCGCCCAATATGGAAATCAGGCAAAAATAATATTCATATTACTCTATCCAAACAAAGCCCCCAACACAAGCCAAATCTTAATTCGGGTCTCACAAATAACAGGTTCTCTCACTATCAGTCTTTAGCAGCAAACCATGCTGCTGGCTGGCAAAGGTTGATTTTTGCTGAGTTTTTTTTTTATCCCACTCAGATGGGGTGGTGCATGGTTAAGACATTTCCACTTCACCATTTGAAACACATTATCAGCTGCTTAACCAAGGTGACCCACGACTACATTTTCATCCATCATTAAAGTCTGGCTATCCAGTTTCCACTGAAACTTCATTGCCTGCGCTTGTGTATCACACTACACACTCATCCTCCCCTAAACAAACATCTCCATTCATTCCTATCCCTAGCATGCCTTTCTGCCTCCTGGATGCTCAGGCCTCGTCCAGCAAGGACATCTCTTGTACACTCCATCCAACCCCTTCTTGGATGCTCACACTGTCTCTTTCCTACCACTCGAGATCTATACAGCCTTTCATCCTCCATTCTCTCTAGGTGACTGTACTATCTCATCACACCTCTATCAATGCACTCTTTCGTTTCTCACCCTGTCAATCGACCTCGCGTCACAAATCTCAGACATTTCATTTCCATAACTTCAACCTTTCTCCTTTTGTTCACACTCAATGCCCATGTTTCAGATTCATAAAGAGCAGTAGGAACCACCACTACCTAATACATTTGCGACTGCCTGCTTATTCACTTTCCTTTCATGAGACTCCTTATCGCACCATATGCCGGCACTCCCTTTTCCATTTGTTGCAATATTTCATTTTCACCACTACTATCAGCTGCCAGATCCACCCTAATACTTAAAACACTGCATTTCTTCCAGCCTCCTCACATTTAGATACACTTGCAACCCACTCATTCCTTCCCTATTGCACCACATTACCTTGCTTTTGCCTTCATTCACACTGAGCTTCTTTCTGTCACACACAATCCCAAATGCATTGACCAATGCGTATAGTTTCTATTTTGAGTCAGCTAACAACAATGATTCATCCTTAAACAACAATAGTTCTAGCTCGTACATCTCTCCATTTTCACTCACTAATGCTGCACCCCTACCTCCCATTCTTGCTTTCATCTCTCTCACCACACTATCCATATACAGATTGAACAGCCAGGGTGACATCACACATCTTTGTCTGAGTTCAGTTTTTACACTGATCCAGTTACCTTCCTTTCTACCAACCATCACACATGATTTACAGTCATCAGCAAAACTTTTGACATCTCTAATTAGTGTGCATTTAATTCTAAGCATTCTCAACACATTCCACATCCCCCTTCAATCCACTCTGTCATGCACTTTCTCCAGATCAATAAATGCCATGTACCCACTTTTATTCTTTTCCAGGTACTTCTCACATATATTTTCAAGGTAAAGATCTGATTTACAGACTCTCTCCCCTTCCTAAATCCCCGTTGTTCCTCTGCAATCAAACTATGTGAACCTCCTAGCTCTTTCAAGGCATACTCAACAGACTTATACCCCTATAACTACCACACTCAGATCTTTCACCCTTTCCCTTGTAAATAGGTAAAATACATGCATTCCTCGAATCTTGTGGCACACACCCCGGGTCCATACATATATTGAACAATCTCACCAACCACTTTACTACACACTCTCCCCCCTCCCCCACTTTCAGCATCTCACTTGTTATCCTATCCATACCCGTTAACTTTCCACTTTTTGTCCTTTTCATTGCCTCTTCCACTTCCTTTTTGCTAATTCTCTCTGATGTAATCCCACCTCTTCCAAGATATGACAGCTGTACTTCTATACTATCATCCACAGTTAGCAAATCCTCAAAATATTCTCACCATCTCTTCCTTACTTCTTTATCTATACTGATTACTTCATGTCTTCTATCCTTCACTCTCATTTCTAACGCCTCTTTCTTCTCTCTCATAGAATTTACTTCCTTCCAAAATCGCTTTTTATTCTCTCTTAAGCATTCAGACACTCATTCACCCCACCTATCATTTGCTTCTCTCTTCAGTTCAGCCACTCAATTTTTAGCGTATCGCTTCCTCGTATACTTTTCCTCATTTTCTGCACTTCTGTTCTGTCTATACCTGTTGAACAGTTCATGCTTCTCTTCCACTTCAGCATTCCACCACTCACTACCATTCCTAACTCTCCCTTCTCCAAGCACCCTAATTCCACATGACTTCCTGGCAGCTTCTTCTATGCTCTGATGCATGAACCTCCACTTATCTTCCACACCAAAACCCTCACACTCTCATCGGTTTCCACTACCTTGCAAACAATTCTTTGTATTCTTCCTTGCCCCCTCTCCCTTCCTTCAGCTTCTCCATCCTTACCACCTCCTTCTTTGCCAACCTATTCACTCTTTACTTCTGATATCACCATGTGATAGTTGGATAAGTCTCCTACCATCTCCTCTTTACATCTACATCCAAAAGTCTCTTCACATTCTCTCTTCCTATCAGAACATAGTCACACATGCTTCTTTGATCCTTAATCACCCTTTCTCCCACCTGCTTCCCAGTCTTTCTCAGGTATATTTCTTGTCCTCTTTCTTTTTAAACCATGTGTTCCCAGCTACCATCTCTCTTTCAACACATTTCTATGAGCCCTTCACCATTATCATTCACTCCCTGTACTCTGTATCTCCCAACTACCCCATTCACTACTTGATCACCTACCTTTGGATTCAGGTCACACATTAAAACTACTTTTCCATTTACATTAAAACCTTACAGACATCCATTCAGCTTTTCCCAAAATACTTCTTTCAAAATTTCAGGTTCACTTACATGTGGACCATACATGCTCACTATCACCCACTTTTTGCATCGGAACTTCATTCATATCTACAACACTCTTGAGTTTACCTCCTTGTACTCTCTTACACACATTTCCTCATTCATCAGTACCGCTACCCCATGCTTTGCTCTCACTCTCTCATTTACTCCTAATTTTATCACTTTCAACACACCAAACCATTCTACACCTTTTTCTTTCAACTTGGTTTCACTCAGGACTAGAACATCCAGTTTTCCTTTTCAAACTAGTTAGGCAACTGAAATTATTAACTTTAGTTATTTTCCTAATTTCAAAAAAGATTGAGAACTCCTGATTTAAGCTAACAACTGATTCTCAGGATTAATGAACTTCAAAGAACAGGTTCTTATGAACTGGTGCGAACTGGCTGAATCCAATTACTGAATACAGACTCACACAAAACTGCATGACTGCCTCAGCCAAGAAATCAACAGTACCACTTTAACACATGGCTAATATGAATTGAATAAATACCATAAAATCGGACTAAACAGCCACCAGTTCCCACTAAACAACCTCATCTTTCTAGAACTCACACTAGACACCCACATGACAGTCAAAATCCAGACGACAAACATTACAAACAAGGCCTCAAAGAAAATCAATGCCCTCAAAGCACTATCAAACATTACATTTGGACAAAAAGCCTCTCACCACTATATACAAACAATTCATCAGCAATACCCTCAACTATGCAGCACAAGCATGGCACCCAACCTGAATCAAATCTCATGTGATCAAACTGTAAACTACACAGAACAATCACAGGATGAATCTTTCCTCCCTATAACAAAGCAACCATTAATCACAAAGAAAATTCACACACACATGACATAGCATAGCCTCCAATCTTTGGGTCCAACTCACCTCTCTATTGCCATTCCATTGGATATCAATACAGAAGAAACACTCCTCCTATTACGTATGGGTCATTAACATGACTCTGGGATGATTGCTACCAAAGCTAAATACAAACAGATATTGCACTGGCTTGACCAACACAAACTTTTGTCTCTGTTGCCACAATGAAAAGAAATGTGTACAACTGATAAAAAAAAAAGTTAGAAATACTGGATTTCTGCAAGAACCCTATCCAGTTTGCAGAGTTTGATAAGGCTGCCAGCCTAAGAAATGGGCCTTAGGCAGGGGCAAGTTAAGTAAGAATGAATGAGTAAGCATGCCTTAAGAAGAAAATATCTAAAGAATCTTAAGTAGCTCACCATTTTATTATCCAGTATTTCATCATAAGATAAATCTTCCTTAGTCATGTTTATATCCATATTTACTTCAAAGATTTTATGTGGATATCCTAAAATAGTCTCAAAAGTTTGTGTAGGATAAATATCTTTGATATACTACAGTCCTTTACCTTCTAATATATTAAATAATTTGTTATCTTTAAAAATAACCCTAAGGATCAAGAAAAATCATTTAGTCTGATTCAATCTTCAGGTGTCCTTTCTGCATAATTTTCAAAATCTTAGAAGTTTATTAATGATGACTAATTTTCACAAAACGTTAAATGATAAGCAAATAAGCAAGGTCATTTGAGTGTGGAACAAAGCTTGTTTTGTTCCTGTATCAAACATGTTTGATCCCAGTATGATCAGACAGGAGACTGTCATGATGCAATCTGATTGGAGTCTAAACATAGATGCAAATGAGCTGTGCTTGTGAAAGGGTAGTACTGAATGCTCTCTACTATATTTTTTGGACTTCTATTAGTTTTATATAATAATATTAATCAAGTCTTGTGTCACATGTTTATTCAAAAAAGAAAGTATTAACAAGTGAATTAAAAAACATTAATAGTTTATTATAATGACATTAATTAAATGTGTCTTGTCACATGTGTATACTTATGGTGTAGCAGACTAGCAGTGCTTCCTTGAGGTTTAAGTGCCTATAGTCAACAATCAAAATGTGTATGTAGCTATAATGTTACTTAATATGTTTTAAAATGGCTAGCACGCCATATATTGTAGCTATTACATATGTTTTTTGTTTCATTACTTTCACTTCAGATGCATATCTAATCAAAAGTGTGCATTCAGAAAAACATTCATATTACTTAGAAAATTCTACTAAGTTCAGCTACTCTTTAGACCAGAACTGCACAATGGTCAGAAGGTCTCCATATACAATTTGGAAATACTTTAATAAAGTGGTAGTTCTAGAAAGGAAAGGAGCAAGAACAGTCTGTAAAAGATGTTATAAATCAATTGAAAACCAAGTTTCTAGAATGACATAGTTAATAAATTATTATATTGTAGTTTTGTGAGTATTGCATAATTTGGAAAGCAATATGGTAATGTAAATAACTTATAATTGTTATGTGTGACTGAAAGCACTATTAGTTATTTAACTTATTTTCTGTTCTATATCAATAAAATTAAATGAAATTTTGTACAATTCATTAAATTCATACAAGATTGTTAATTTTAGCAGTTTAATTACATTGAATCATAAATGTACTGACAATTACAGATTACAACTTTTGATCTGCAAATTTAAATATTTATTTTTTTAAGTTATGGTGAGAAATTATAAGTCTATTAAAGTTTAGTAAATTAGCTAAACTTTGTTTATTAATCAAAATCTTTCATAATTAACTATTACTGCTATGAAACTGAAATTAGTTTACTAAGGATAAGCAGAAAATTCTCTGCTTCAGACTACTTTTTCATGAAGTTAATTTAAATATGAAATTATAATTTCAGAAAGCAGTGATGAAGCCACAAAAGGCGATTCAACTGCTTCAACAGCTACAGAACAATAAAATGGTATTGGTGTCACCATCACTTTTAGCACACAATATCATCCTGAAAGAACACCTACTTCCCTGAGTACTCCTTTGTCAAGCATCGGTACTCAGTTTCAAGAGGTCAATGAGTTAGATCTTTCTTTATTATTTGACTCTAATTAACCAGCATCAACTACATATGCTAGTAGCAAAAGTGCATTTAATGACATGCAATATGCAGCTGGAAGAAAATGTGCAAGTGCAAAATGCAAGTTATATGTATCTACCGACTGTGCCATACTGACAAAACAAAGGAAAGTGGACAAATTTATAATAAAAACAAGCAAAGAAGAAAAAGAGAAGATTAATTTTATTTAGCAGGTAGAATATATATATATATTATATATATATATATATATATATATATATATATATATATATATATATATATATTTTTTTTTTTGTGTGTGTTGGGTAGCAATCTTTCCTGAATGCAAATTTTGTTGAGGACCATTGTGTATTTTGCCTTAATTAATTTCCTCTGGCAACTTTCTCTTCTTCTAACTATCTTTTTTATTCACAGAATCAGCGAAAGCTAGGTTGCTCTTTTTTTCCTATTACTACAAGTTCTTTCTTTGTTTGAATAAGTGATGGAGTTCGGGGATGAAAGTGAGCATGAGTGTTGGAATGTATGCATTGGGTGTGGTATAGTTGGTGAGGGGTATACATGTGTTGTATGTGGGCTGCGTGAATGCATTGTAGATTTAGAGGGGATGAGAATGCAGGATTTAAGGTGCATACACACTGCGCTGATGACACGTGTTAACACGCCATATGACGTGTTAACACGTGTTAGCAAAAAATCTGGAACATGCGTTCTCATAATGAAGTTCACACTGGTCTGATATGTCGCGTAACACGTCAGCTGACGTGTTACGCGACATATCACGTGTTAACACGCATCAGATGAAAATCAAAACTCCCAGATATTCGTCAGAAGGAGATCTGCGTCAGATAGGTGTAGTAGGCACATATTATTGTATAGTGTTTTAATATTATTGTATGTTTTGAAGTATTCTATAGTTTCGATATTATTGTATATTTTGAAATTATTCTAGTGTTTTGATTTTATTCAACGGGTACTATTGTATGGAGGAACAGTTAATAGAATATGTTAGAGGATATGATCACTTATTTAATCCACAAAACAAGGATTATAGGGACCTGAAGGCCAGAAGAGAAGCTTGGGAGGAAATCAGCGAACGAATTGGTATTTCAGGTAAATTAACATTATATTTATTTTATTTATTGAATACAATATATAAAGAATACAGTTCGGTAGCAGTTTCAAATAGCTTTTTAAGCAGTAGTATACTAATTTCATTTGCTCGCTTGTTTGTTGAGAATTTTCTATTTTTAAAGGTCACAATAATTCACCGTTGAATTCCTTTCTGGTTAATGTGTATTCCTGCCTTTATGAATAGTGTCCCACTGCCATGGGCATTTTAAAGCTCCTTCTTGTGTGACAAAATGCTTCTTGAAACTTTCTCGCACATGATTTCTTCTGACTGATTGTAGATCTCCTAATGCCTGAATTTCTGTCTCGGATGCCTGAATACCTTCTTCGAAATTCGTATTCCTGGAAACACAAGCATGTTGTGAAGGCAGCAGGATGCCAGTACAATTGAATCAACTGTTTCTGGTTGAACTTCAAGCGGTTTCAGGAAAACCCTCCACCGCCCAGCAAGAATGCCAAAGGCGTTTTCCACAACTCGCCTTGCTCTCGACAACCTATAATTAAAAATCATTTCTTCATCTCCATTGATTGAATTTTTAGCGATAGGTCGCATAATGTACGTTTTAAGAGGAAACGCTTCATCTGCTACCATGACAAAGTCACATGGATCACCAGAAGTGTCAAGTTTTTCAGTTTTAGGAAAATTAAGCAGATTTCTGGCAGATTTTTTACCAAAATTAGACCTTTCAAATGTTCCACCATCACTATTCCTTCCAAAAGCTCCTACATCAATCATAATAAATTTATAATTGGCATCTACCAATGCCAGCAAGACAATGGAATGATTTCCTTTATAGTTGTGGTAAGAGGATCCCCCATTGTAAGGGCATCGCATTTGAATGTGTTTACCATCCATTGCTCCTAAGCAATGTGGAAACCCCCATATCTCTTCAAAATCTTTCGCAATTTCTTTCCACTTTATTTGTTCTGGCTCTGGAATATGAATAGATCTAAGTGATTCCCAAATAGCTTGGCAACATTCTTTCACTATTTGTCCAGCCGTACTGAAGCCCATTCGAAAGGAGAATCCAAGTGATCTGTATGAATTTCCTGTCGCCAAATACCTGAAAAAGATAAAAAAAAAAAATGAAGCTTCCTTTCTTATAACAATAATTATCATAATAATAAAATATGAATATTTTTAATTTCGTTATTAATCATAAAGTTATCTTTTGCAGCTGACGCATGCAAAGACACATGGACAAAACTTCGGAATGCTTATACAAATGCCAGAAAGAGAAGGAACACAAAATCTGGTCAAGCAGCTAAGAATGTTCCTAAGTGGAAATATGAAGACCAAATGTCATTTTTGATCCCAACATTGGAACCACGAAGGTATGTATGATAAATCATTTAAACACACTAATTTCACGTGAAATTTAATCATTCTTTTAATGTCCTTTGCTGCAGTGGTTGGAGGAAAGCCCCAAAGTTGAAAACAATTTGTGCTTGTACATACTTTTATTAATTGTTTTTTTTTATTTTTCTATTGTTTCAGTACCCATGGCAATGTGGAACCACTTTGTCCAAGTGTTTATGATGTGTCTAATGCGGTCATCAATGAAACTACTGAAGAGGACTTAAACAGAAGCCAAGTAGACAAAAATGCAGCATCAGAGAAGGGTGCCGATGACAATGGTAATCAAGAAACTACAATTGAAGATCGTACATCAACTCCCAAACCAAAGTATAGGAAAAGGCAGACGGTGGATTCATCCATGAGTGAAATAGTAAACATCATGAAGAATAACAGCCGTATGCGGGCCCAAACTCTTCAACTTTCAGAAGGCCACAAAACGTATAGAGACAAAACGGAAATGTTCTTTTCAAGTATTGCCAGCTCTGTTAAAAAACTTAGTGCCATTGAACAAGCCAGAATAAAGATGGCAATAAGCAATATGGTGTTCAAGGCCCAGATTCTGGAGATGGAGCAGCAAAACCTTTATCAAAACACTGCATCTGGCCCCTTTCATCCACCCGTAGTACCAATCCCATCACCCTCTCCCACATCCTCCATTACATCCTTTGGTGAATCAAACCCCAATTGCTATTCTACCTCGAGTACAGCACCTTCTACCCCTTTACCCGAAATGGAACATTCTACATGTCCTACAGGAATGGCCACACCATATTTTTCTATGTAATATCTTACATATTTATGTGGTTCATGTACCTAATTAGCTGAAAATAAAATTAAGACATCATTGTGCAAGTTTTACTCACCTCAAGCATACAGCAAGTCTCTCTTCTGCTGGTATACATTTCCTTAGTTGAGTGTTGGATTTTGTAATTGCTGGTTTTATAATGTGTAAAAGGTTGTAGAACTCTTCTTTTGTCATCCTAAAGTACATAACAAAACGATCTTCCTCTGACAGTAGTTGAGGAAATAGGTGATGAAACTCGCCTAAACTTTCCCTTTTGGCGTTTATAACATTTGTTTGAGTTTTTTTTCCAGAAGTAACAAGCGCTATAGCTATTGCTACTAACTGCTCCTCTTCTTCATCGAGTTCATTTAACATATTATGATTCATTTTCAATATCTGCAACACAAAATTAGAGGATAAAAAAGAAAGAACGTGCTCACTCCACAAAAAATCAAATCTTTCTGACGTAACATGCATCAGATAAATGAAAACGTTGTTGTGTTATATGATGCAATCTGTTGCTTTGTGTTAACACGTCATATGGCGTGTTAACGCGTGTCATCAACGCAGTGTGTATGCACCTTTAGACAGGATATGTAGGCTGGAGGGGTTAGTTGCTGAGCTCAGGAGGGAACTTAGTGTTAGGGTTTGGGCTGGGAATAAGTTAGGTGGTGAGTTAGGCCAGTTAGATGTTTCAGGTGAAGGTAGAGGGCCGGTGGAGGAGGTAGGATATGATATTTCTAGGGATAGTGAAGTTAGCCCCCTTAGATTAGTTAGAAATAGGCCTAGTGAGGATGGGGGACAGTGGAGAGTGGTTAGGAAACGTGTAGCTAGGGAGGCTTCTCCTGTTCTTTGTGAGAATAGGGTTGCCTCTGTTGAGGTGGTTAGCCAGGGGGAGAATAGGTGTGTGAGTCAGAGGGACACAGAACCTATTAGCTTGACTAATAGATTCAGTGCCTTAAGAGAGGAAGTAACTGGAAGTGATTTGACTGATGAGGGTGGGGGTGGATGTAGAGTAACTAGTAGTTTGAATGAGAATAGGAGTGGGGATGGAGTTAGGTCTGTGGGGGTTAGGAATAGGAGTCTGCCTGAGGGGCTTGTGATGGGTGATTCGCGAGTTAGATATTTAGATAGGAAGTTGAATGCAAGTAGATTGAATGGTTTGAGGGTGTTTTTGCCGGGTGCTGGAGTGAGAGATCTGTCTGATAGGTATGAGGAGCTGGTGTCTGGCTGTGCAAGGGATGCGGTTGTGATTACACATGTAGGAGTGAATAATTTAAAGAAAGTGGGTGCATGTGAGTTACGTGAGAGGTACAAGAGGTTCATTGAAAAGGTGAAAGAAAGTAGAATGAAAGGTGTTGACAGGTGTGCTTCCAAGAATGGATGTTAGGGTAGAATGTATGTCTCATGCGATTGGGCTGAATGATTATGTGAGGAGGATGTGTGAGATGGAAGGTGTCATGTTTGTGAATGTGTGGGATAGGTTTGTTGGAATGAAAGAAATGTATGTGATGGATGGACTGCATTTGAGTAGGAGGGGGGTAGATGTGTTGTGGGAGGAGTATGATCGTGTTATTAGGTCTTTGCGGGCGGGAAACTAAATACTAATAGTGGTCAGGGAATTATGAGAGGACATTATAGTACTGAAAGTAGAATGGACTTGGCAGATAACAGAAATAGGTTCCAAGGCGATAGAGATGAGGTCATTCAGGTTGGAAGAGGGGCTTCAGGGATAGGGGGGTTAAACTGTTTCTATACAAATGCTCGTAGTCTTAGAAACAAGAAGGATGAGCTATTTAGTTATATTAGCAATGAGGATATAGATATATTATGTGTTACTGAATCCTGGGTTAATGAAATAGAATTTAGTGACACTATACGTGAATTTGATTTACAGGGCTATAATATGTACATTAGTCAAAGGACAGGTAGGCTTGGTGGAGGAATAATTATCTATATAAAAAACAACATTGTTTCAAGTTTAAATACTTCAATAAAGCAGGATGGAGTTGAGTCACTTTGGATAGATATTAGGTTCACTAAAAATAGAATGGTGCATTTGGAAGCTTTTTACAGGCCACCTGGGCAGACTGATGATATGGATGAACTAATGATAAGGAAAATAAGTAAGGGATGTGAAACAGATGCAGTTATTATTGGGGACTTCAACTTAAGCTTTCGACTGGGAAAATATAATAGGTAGGGATAGAACAAGTGGCAGTTTCATAGAATGCTCTGAGGATAATTTTTTTAATCAATTTGTTAATGAGCCAACGAGGGGGGACAATATATTAGATTTAGTACTTTCTAACAGTGATCATTTAGTTCAAGAATTGACTGTTGGGGAAGCATTGGGAAATAGAGACCATCAGATAGTTCGTTTTAACTTGGGAATTGAGAAGGGTAAAATAACCGAGAATGCTGTAAAAGTTCCAAATTTTCATAAGGGAAATTATGTAAAACTTTGAAGCTTGCTAAATTTGGTAGACTGGGATGAAGAATTCAGAGGTAAAAATGCTTATGGGATGTGGGATACTTTCAAGCATATAATAAATGTAGTCCAAGAGCAATGTATCCCAATGAAGGCCATTAGGAACAAAATTAGGAAACCATTATGGCGAATCAAGAGATAGTTAGAAAAATTTCAGAGAAGAAAAGGGCATACAAAAAATTACAGGTAGAAAATAATATTCAAAATTTAAGTGATTATAGAATGGCTAGGAATGAGTTAAATAAGATTATAAAGAAGAACAAAAGGGTGTCAGAAATTAAATTAGATCAGGATAGCAACAAAGATCCTAGAAAGTTCTTTAGTTACTATAAAATTAATAACAAGTCTGGCAGAGTTAAAATAGGACCTATCAAATATGAAGGGGTTGTGAGAGAAACTGATGAGGAAATAGTTGAGGTAATAAATGGTCATTTTGTATCAGTATTTACAAAGGAGAAACTAAATAGTCTTATGTATAGTACTCATGGGTCAGGGAAAGATGTGTTTACTACCATTAGTGTGGATCGGAGGACGATAAAAGGACTAATAGGTGAGTTAGATACTACCAAGGCCTCCGGCCCTGATAATATTCATTCTAGGATACTTAAAGAAGGTGTAGAAAGTATCTCAATAGCTCTGGAGAAGTTGTATACTAGGTCACTGGAATATGGAGAAATACCCGATGATTGGAAGAGAGCGAATGTAGTCCCCATTTTCAAGAAGAGTAGTAAAGAGGATCCAAATAACTGTAGACCAGTTAGCCTAACTCCTATAGTCTGTAAAATTCTTGAGAAAATAGTTAAAAAAGGGATTTGCCAACATCTAGAGAGGAAGGGGTTAATCAGTGATGCTCAGCATGGGTTTAGATCAGGTAGATCATGTTTGACTAATTTACTAGACTTTCTGGAGTTTGTAACAGATCAAGTAGATAAGGGAGAGAATGTAGATATAATTTACTTAGATTTCAGTAAAGCATTTGATAAGGTACCACATAGGAGACTAGTTCATAAATTAAAAATGATTGGGATATGTGGGGGTGTTTCAAATTGGATAGCTGAGTGGCTGAAAGACAGGAAGCAAAGGGTAGTGCTAAATGGTATAAAGTCAGAGTGGAGGGGTGTTATCAGTGGGGTTCCTCAGGGATCAGTTCTCGGTCCATTATTATTTGTCATCTATATAAATGATCTTGGGGAGGCAGTTAATAATAAAGTGTCAATTTTGCAGATGATACCAATTTAGCAGCTGTAGTTAAAGATATTGATGATAATTTTAAAGTGCAGGGGGATTTAAATAAATTGTTATCCTGGGCACATAAGTGGCAAATGACTTTCAACTTTCATAAGTGCAAAGTTATTAACATGAGAAAAGATAATAGAAAATTTAACTATGAAATTGATGGGCATTGGCTGAGCTCAGTAGAGGATGAGAAAGATCTAGGAGTAGTAATAGATAAGTCATTAAGGTTTTCTAAGCAGTGTATTGAAGCAAGAAATAGGGCAAATAGAGTGCTGGGTTTCATTTAGAGAAATGTCAGTTACAAAAGTAAGGAGGTTATTCTTAAACTCTATAACTCTTACATAACATAACATCCAGAGTACTGTATACAGGCATGGTCCCCACATTTGAGACACGATATTAACCTTCTCGAGTCAGTGCAACGGAGGGCAACAAAGATTATTCCTTCCCTGAGGCACCTTGAATATATAGATAGACTGAGGGTATTAAATATGTTCTCGTTCGAAAGGAGGTGTGTGAGAGGGGATATGTTTGAGCTCTTTAAAATTTTTTCTGGGATAGATAAATTGAATGTTAGCAAGTTTTTTGAGTTAGATGATGGAAATCGGACTAGAGGTCACCACTTGAAAATTAAAAACCCAGGGTGTAGGTTGGATTTAAGAAAATATTTTTTCACCAATAGAGTGGCAGATGTCTGGAACAAATTGCCGCCGAGGGTAGTAGGTAGTCCAAATCTAAATGTATTTAAGAGTAGGTTGGATGAGTTTATGGAGAGGGAAGTTTGTGATGGTTCCTAAGTTTTGTATATATTAATATTGTTTGTATATATCTATAGCTGCATGATTTAGTTCTTGACGAGCCTTGATTGGTGATACCCTTGTTTCTGGACGCAATCCTCTGGAAGTAGTTTTCCTGGGAGTTTGGGTGCCTTAAAAAAGAGGCCGTTTGACTTGGATGACCAATGATGAGCCCTTGTGGCTTTTGTCATCTGTTATATTATATTGTGGGGGGACTTTGATTTTGTCTTCCCCTGGTGATGGTGCTTTTTGTGGGTGGGTTTTGACGGAGGCGGATGACCTTTGATAGGCCCTTGTGGCTTTTGTCATCCATGAAATTATGTTATGTTATGTTATTCCATCTTGCAGATGGTGGATCACTTGTCCAGTATTCATCTCTTTTTTTAAATGAATGTGTTTGGTTAAAACCAAACTAAATTGATAAGCTTTTGATCTTATTCAGTCATCTTTGGAGCATTTTGATATGTTCCTTTCTCTTTTACCAATGTAATAGGTGTAGTGAGGATCTGACAGAGTGAAAGAAAATTATTTTTACAGGGTATTTATTCCACCTAGGTTGAACATAACATTAGAGGAAATGGGTCACCCCGGTGAGTGGAATTTAAAAATAATTTTAATGAGCGATTCCAGCTTTTCACTTGATTGTTGATGGCTGGCTTATCTTCATTTAATAATATGGCTTCTAAGATGTTCAGCCTCGCTTTGTTGACCTCTTTTCTTTTAATACAGTGTTTTCAATGAGCATATCTCTTGTTAGGTTAATATTATGGACACTCTCCATATGATTTTTAGGCACTCCACTTTGTGGATGCATAGTTAAATGTCTCAAAAGTGTAGTGGTTGTCATGCCAATATATTTTGAGTTATTATAAAGCTTACAGTCTTTATCGGGCAGATAAACTCATAAAGTATGTTGGTTGACTTGAGATTCGAGTTTAGGCAGGTGTTGTTTTTCATTAGGAGATTGCTGGCTTTTGTTGTTTTATAATAAATGATGAGTTGGATTTTATCCGTTTGATTTTCAACCTTGATGTTCCAGTTAATAATCTCCTTGATGTTTTTTCATCTATTTTATAGGCCATAGACATCTGGTTTCTGTAATACAATTTGATGTTGTTGACTTCTCCCTGACTACTTTCAGTTTTATCCACATGTTTGTAATGGTTATTTAAAAATGATTGGAGTTGTTTGTCAATCATGCTGTTTAAGAAACTATTATTCACAAGTATTTGTTTTACTCATGCAATCTCTTGGTGGAAAATTACCATGTAGAGCATCATTTATAAGCTTGGCGGATGTATGAGCCGATTCCGCTTATTTTATACCTTTCAGGGCATTGACTTTCAGCATTAAGACATCTTCCCATGTCTGTACTTTTTCTATGTACTTTAGTGATGTAGCTGCCATTGATGTTCTTTGTTTTGGACATTGATGTAGATGTCATCTACATCAATCTCTCTTCAAGTTGACCCATGTAATAGTTGGTGAAATTCAGCCCTAAGGGTTACCCCATAGCCACTCCATCCACTTGCGTGTATAGGTTACTGTTTGGTGTGTCCTGAATGGCGCCTCTGATGTGCATGAACGTAACATGCTCCTTAAGATGTTTTGGTCAAGATTTGGAGAAGACATTGTAGGTTGGTGGTACACATTTTTTATAATAAAGGGATGATATTAGTCCTGCCAGTCTTGTAGAGTGGAGTATATTTTTAGCTAAACAGTAAGTAGGAGTCGTGACTTGTGAGATGATGGGCGTCAATGGGTTATGCGGCTTATGAATTTTTACATTGCCATACAGATATCCTGGTGCGTAATCACCGATGATCTTTTGGAAGTGAAGTCCCTCAATGAGTGCATTTAGCTTTAATTATTTGTCCATTTATTTTCTTTTTTAAGTCTTCTATTGGATCTTTTTTCATGCATTTAAAGAAGAGTATAACAACAAATTGAATGTCATACTAAGTGACACCACTAAATTTAAACGCATGAAAAAAGTGACAAGCTGGAATCACATATTAAAATTATTTTTGAATTCCACTCACCGGAGTCCCACTTCCTCTAATGTTACATTCAACTTAGGCGGAATAAATACCCCTTAAAAATCATTTTCTTTCACTCTGTCAGAAACTCACTCCACTCATTACATCGGTAAAGGAGGTAAGAACATATCAAAATGCTCCAAAGATGATCGAATAAGATAAAAAGCTTAGCAATTTAGTTTGTTTTTTACCAAACACATTCCTTTAAAAAAAAAAAGAGATGAATACTGGACAAGTGATCCACCATCTACAAGATGGAATAAAAAAGATAGTTAGAAGAAGATAAAGTTGCCAGAGGAAATTAATTAAGGCAAAATACACAATGGTCCTCAACAAAACTTGCATATATATATATATATATATATATATATGCAATGTATAAATCTTTCATGAATGTGAAAGAATAATGAAATGAATCCAGCAAACTGCAAGAAACAGAAAAACACAATAATTTTTCTTGGAAATGTTATTTCCTAATCTGAAAAAAAGCCGTACATGGGTGGAATTCAAACCGTGCATGCTGGGGCAGCAAGCAACCGCTTTGATCTCAATTAAAATGATACAATGGATAAATCTTTCATGAACATGAAAGAAGGATGAAATGAATCCAGCAAACTGCACTTTGCTGGTTTCATTTCATAATTCTTTCATGTTTTGAAAGATTTATACATTGTATATTTGCCGTGTGTGTACTTCAACTCTCTGTTGTCCTTTGAATTCCCTATTAATTTCTCTTTCATAGTCCCGATCGACCTTGCGAAGTATTTCTTAAAAGTTTGTTTATTTGGAAGAGTTTTTGGTTTTTGGCATAGCTGAGTGGTCTAAGGGATGGTTTAATTGAGATCAAAGTGGTTGCTCAATCCCTAAGTGTGCATGGTTCAAACCCACCCCTGTACAGAATGTTTTGAATTAGGAAATAACATTTCTCAAGAAAAATTATCCTGTTTTTCTGTTTCTTGCGGTTCACTGGATTCATATATATGCAAATAAGATTATCTTCAGAGCTGTGGAAAATGATGAGTTTAAGAAATTGATGTATTCTCTAATGTCAGCTTATGAACGCCCTACAAGAAAAGACATTGCAGAAAGTATTCTTGACAAGGTTCATAAAGAGAAAATGTTGAAGTGCAAGGCAGAACTAAAGAGAAAAACAGTATGTATGAACCTTGATGCCTGGAGCAATGTACACAATGAACCCATAATTTGTGTCTCATTATTGCTGAAGCAGCTTTTTGATTTAAACAATTGATACATCTGGATCGAAGCACTTCTTTTTTGAAGTTTAAAAAAGGTTATTAAAGTGGTGTAGCAGAAATTTGAAGTAAAAATAAAGCTTGGTGAGAGATAATGCACCAAATATGGCTGGTATTAGAAGAACTTCGAAAGAAGACTTAAATATTATTACATATGGACGCTCAGCTCACATTGAAAATTTGAGATAGCTATGAAAATTTCTGAGAAGAGAAAAGAGCATATCAAAGACTACATTGGGAAGGTAATGCTGAGAATCTGAATCATTATAGGGTCAATAGGAATTAATTAAAATTATTAAGAAAGGCAAAAGGGCTATTATAAAATCACTAAAAAATCAAGAAGAGACAAAAAAGGGGAAAATTAATTAGGAAAGGGTTGTGAAAGAAACTGAGGAGGAAATAGGAAAAGTACTTAATGATCATTTTGCTTCAGTATTTAGAGAAGAGAAACCTAAGTTTAATGTGATAGTTCTAAGTCAAGCAATGAGGTGATGAATACCATTAAGGTGGATAGGGAAATCATCAAAGGCTTATAATTGATTTAAATACTAGTAAGGCATCTGGCCCAATGACATGCATTCTAGGTTACTTAAAGAAAGTATAAAAAGTATTGCAGTAGCTCTTGAGAGAATTTATACTAGATCAATAGAGTTTGGGGAAATGCCTATTGATGGGAAAATAGCATGTGTAGTGCCAATTTTTATGAAGGGAAGTAAGGACCCAAATAAATTTGACCCAAAGCTAAATATCTATAGTTTGTAAAATTCTTGAGAGTAGTTAAGAAGAGTATTTCTGAGTATCTAGAAAGAGAGAATTTAATAAAAGATGCTCAGCATTGGTTTAGAAGTGGTAGATCAAGTTTACCAAACTTACAGGAATTTATGGATTATGTAACTAAATAATTAGATAAGGGAAAAAATGTTGATGTAATTTACTTAAATTATAGCAAAGCTTTTGATGAGGTCACATATAAAGACTACTTCACAAATTAAAAATGCAGGAGATATGTGGCAAAGTTTTGAATTGGATAGCTTAATGGCTGAAAGACAGGAAACAGAGAGAGGTACTGAATAGAGTGAGGTCACAGTGGAGGGACATTATCAAAGCTGTACCTCAGGGATCAGTTTTAGGTTCATTATTATTTCCCCCGTAAGGGGCGCTGCAATTTTCCTTCCTGACTGCCGTGCTGACAGGACTCAGCGCCCCGTCTGACCCCAGCTTAACCTCTTCTCTTTCCTACAGAACACTTATGTTTCCCCTCTGTTTCTTCGCTTTTCATACAACCTCTCCCACAACTTTCTCTGGTCAGCCTCTAATTTCACAGAGTAGATGCTGCCCGACTTCTCAGCCAACAATCCCAGATCGGGCCTGAGAAGGGAGGGTCAATATTCCCTAACCCCTGAGCTCCGGTTTGGGATGGTGGGTTTTTAACAATCTGTTCACCACCCATACCTTCTTTACATCCCTTTTCCTTCTCTCTTCACACACTATCAATTTTACGTCGCGTCCAAGGTGGAGCCACCATGCTGAGGGACTACCAGGCCAGCAGGCGGGAGGGGTGGTCCAAAATGGCGGCACTTGGCTCTGCCAGGCCTGTACTCACCCTTCGCAGAGCGGGCCACTGTGGGGAGTGATTAGCGTTTGCATCCCATGCAAAAAAAAGGGTCACCATACCCATGGATGAAAACCTAGAAAACCCTAAATCTCTCCCTATTTCCCCTTTAAGAACGACGGAACCGCCCTCAGGTAGCTCCACAGAGAAAATGGAGGTTTCCCCCCCTCCCCCGTGGTTTCCCAGGGGACCCTCCATAACTCTTCAACCAGAGAGGAGAATTACTCCTCTCCAGTGCCTATGGGTGCAGGGGATCCGCCTCACCTCCTTCCTTGGAGTTACCACGTGACTCCATGTCAAATCTGGCAGTCACGCCTTTGCTTTCACAGGAGACTGCCAGGAAAGCCAGCAGGCAGCCCATGATCGGCCGCTCCCCGTTGAAGCGGATCGGTAGGGCAAACCCTCTTAGGGGGAAGAGAGAAAAGAGGCCCCATCGGCCGCTTCCCTCTAAAGACCTACTGGCCCATATATTAAATCTATCGGGGGTGAAGGCCTATGCCTCCCAAAAGAACATGGATGAAACTGACATGACCTGTGATGTCAGGGTGGGGGATGGACAAATGAAGGACCCCCTGAGATAGACATGCTCCAAGACACAGCTCAGCTTCAGAAAGTGGGGCCTTCCATTGTGGCAGAGTCGGGCTCTGAATCAAACATAGAGCCCGATTCTACTCCTGTGTGGGGCCCTCGTCAGAAGGGTCGGGCTGCTAAGACATAACAAGCAGTAGAGGGATCTCTTCCTCCGGTCGGTGCCCCAAAGACTGCTGGGACCTTCGCCATCTCAGCGAAGAACCTTGACAAGGCCGGCCCATCTGGCCTGGCGGCTCCTGCTGGGGGATGGGAGGAGCGGGTCTACTCCCCGCCCTCCTCTACTAAAAAAAAAAGGACAAATAAAAAAAGATTATAAAGACTCGGGGCTCTTCTCCCTCCACGGGGGCGCGGGGACGGACGAGGTCGCTAGGATTGTAGCGGGCCGAAAGCAACACTAACCTCGCATTCCAACTTTATCCTAGAATTTATGAACCTTGAGAACCCCGAGGAAGAATCGATACGATTTGATATACAGTCCTTTACTTTAAAAAAAAATACAGTGATAATTACAGTTTATATTTACAAACAATAAACACCGGTGCGCATTCCAAATAAATACTCTATACCAGTTTCAATCTTCGCAACTGAAAACAAAATAAATTATGACGGGCGCAGAGAACAACCGGTACAAACCCAAACAAGGTCCACGCAACAAAACGAAAAAACAACTGAACGAAAAGGGGCACGGGACTATCACTTGTGCACTGGGGGTGGTGGTAGTAGGCCAATAAAAGGGGGGCAGGCTCGTCAGCCAATGCAGGTAGCAAGCGAGGTAAGAAAGCCCTCCATCTCATGGTTGGGCGGAGCACTCGCCTTAAGAACTCCTCTCGCAGTGCGTAAAAGCTTCCACTCTGTAGAAGAGATGATATCCCCCATTTACAATATATTTACTATAGGGGGAAGGGAAAGCAATAAGTGGGCACTCGACCAGAGGAAATTCTGTTAACTTCTTACCTCTAAGTGAACATCCAAGTGCGCACAACAAATTCCTTCTTATAACTTTTATAATTCCTAAATATTTACTCTTATATTTATAAAGGATTTAAAAAAAATATATCTCTGAAAAGAGAATACAATCGGTTAACATTATTCGTATTAATGAAAATTGTCTACCCACACACTCACACAGGGGTAGGGAAAGATATATGTAAAGGATGGGGGGAGGATGGCCCTACAGACACACACTGCTCATCAACAACATCCTTGAACGCGACCAAGCCAAGATCGGCACGTCTGGCCCCGGTGCTCGCATGGGCGGGGAATTTCCCCAAAAGACCAAAAGTGCGCTTAGCGGAGCCTCGATTACATCGGGGCGCCTCACTCAGAGATTACCCGACGTTTTCGAGCTCGCTGGCTTCAAACGCTTCTTAGTTATTCGCTCCACTGATGGCAGCAAGTTGGCCAAGGGTAACATGATCCATCAGAGGAAAGCTTTAGCTCGTGTAATTGGTAGAGAGCCGAAGGTGATCCGTTTCTCGGACGGGAGCCTTCTGGCTAATGCGGCGGCTCCCTCCGAGGTGGGAAAGATAAATGCTCTTCGGACACTTGATGGCACCCCAGTGAGTGTGACGCCGCACTCGACCATGAACTTTGGGAAAGTAGTTTATGCGAGGGAACTCGTGGACTACTCCATAGAAGATATCACTCTAAAGCTGGCAGACCACGGGGCAGTCAAGGACAAGCGAATGATGAGAAAACAGAAAGGGGCCTCGAGGCCCAGCCCTACACTCTTCGTCACGTTCGACTGTGACAAGCTCCCTGAGTCGGTGCGTACCGGTTGGTACCGCTACCGCGTGAAGGCATTCGTGCCACTACGCGGAGGTGCTATTATTCTCACCGCTTCGGTCATACGAATCGCTCATGTAGACGTACAAAGTCGGGATCACCCGAAGTCTGTGTAAATTGCTCCAAGGCCGCACACGATAAATCCAAATCGTGTGTGGCCAAGTGTGTCAATTGCGGAGAGCCGCCTCCTGCTTCTTCGAAGCAATGTGGTGCATATCTCCTTGAAAAAGAAATCCTGGCCGTTCAGGCGTAGGATCGACTCGCATTCCGCGAAGCTATGGACTTGGTCCTGGGGCGCCTGGCTCTGCCCGGGACTTGTTACGCTTCAATGCTTAGAAAGACACCTTCTGCTCCTGGACCATCCAGGCCAACGAGCACGGTTGTTTCCGCGCCCATTCGGAGCCCTTCTGCGGGTTCTACTCAACTCGGGCGATCTGGTAAAGCTGGCGGCACAAAGAGTTCACACCCAGGCCCTTTTCCCAGCGGGACCGTTTCCCGTAAGGCGAAACGGCCACGCGCCTCCACCAAGTCGTTAGACTCACAGGAAGCAACACCCCTGAAGTTGGTCGCCAGGCCATCTTCCGGGGTTCCTAAAAGCTGCCCCCCCAAAAAAAAAACAGCAACAAAGGAGCGTCTGCTCCTTTGCCTACGCCTAGTGGTGGGCTGGGTGGTTCGGAGACGGTGGATCCTCGAAAAGAGGGCCTAGGCTTCCGAAGCCGCACCGCCCGCCAAAGATTTAGAGCCGGAGGGAGGTGAAGACTCACATGGCGAGCCCAAACTCCCCCAATAAGTCATCGAAGGGGACAGCGCCTTCAGCGCATTGTCCGGCCAACAGCGCACGGGGTTCTGCCTCCAGGAAGCGTACGACCATTCCCGTGATGGTCTTCTGTTGGAAAAGGGCCCCCACGTCTCCTCTGAGCTTGGCCCGTAGGGCATATTCCTTCAATGGAATTGCCGTGGACACCGGGCCAACTGGAAGGAGCTTCGGAGGCTCATTTCGTCCCGTTCCCCGTTAGCTATTTTTCTGCAGGATACTATGCTAGGCGCGTGGACCCTGCCGGCCCTACCGGGTTATAAGGGTTTTTGCGTCCCCACCAGCACAAGATGGGTGCCGGGCTGGGGGATGCGCGGTTTCTACCCGGCATGATATCTCGTTCTTCTTTTCACTTTAGATACCTCCTTTCAGGAAGTGGCTGTGCATCTTCACCTGGATAGGAGGTATACTTTTATTTCTGCGTACATTCCACCGTCGGCTGACTTCGACGCGGGGGACTTCCGCGACGTCGTGGCAAGGTTGCCGAGGCCCTTTCTCTTGCTTAGAGATCTGAACGGCAGACATCCTCTCTGGGGAGAATACTCAATAAATTCCAAGGGACAAGTCCTTGCTGATCTGATCTTAGAGCTTGAGATAGGTGTCCTAAATGTGTATGAGTTTACACATCACTGCCCGAGAAACGCTCCACTTTCTTGCCTTGATCTATCTCTGTGCTCTCCAGATGCATAGCTTGATTTCAATTGGGGTGTGGTTGATGACCTCCATGATGGTGCTCACTTTCCCATTCAAATATAATTTTCTTGACGTTTTCGCCTGAGAGCCCACCTCGGTGGTTCTTGGCGGGGGCGCAATGGCCTTTATTTCAGGAAATGACTGAATTCTCTATCTCAGTCGAGTCTTTAGGTCGGTAGATGAGGCCTTGAGTTCTTCTCCGGCAACCTCATCGCCGCCGGCCTGACTACTATTCCCAGAATGTCTGGCCGATTTGCACACCGACCACTCCCTTGGTGGTCGGCCAAGTGTGACACGGACCTCAAACAGAAGCGTTATGCCTACATGAGCTATAAGCGCAGCCGAACGATTTCACTGGTGGTTAATTTCGTCGGGCTAGGGCTAGGTTCCGGTATATTTCGAAACACGCCCGCCGCTCTTATTGGGGGGCATAAGTATCTTCACTTAACGGGAAGATCCTCTAGCAGAGGTGTGGAAGCGAGTCAAAAGGATTCGGGGCAAGTTCTCGCAGGACTCCCCTACAATTCTCCAAGAGAATGGGACCGCAATCTCGGACCCAGCTTCCGTGGCGGAATCCTTCGATACCGCTTTCTCCGCTTTCTCTAGCCGGTTTCTGCTTCGCCAGCATTCAATGCACGTCATGATGTTGCGGAAGGCCGCCGGCTGGACTTTACCTCCAGAGGCGGAGAACCCATTAACGACAGGTTTACTCTGAGTGAGTTGTGTTCCGCTCTTGCTTGCACGGTGGGGCCAAGGAGACGCCTCTCAATGTTTATATCCGAATTTGTTGGAGATCGTCGATTTAACGTACGGGTGGAGACCTCTCCGGTCCAATGGAACAGGAAGAGGGTGTCCCGCAGGGAATTGTCCTCAGTGTCACAATCTTTGCCCTGAGATCAATGGCATCACCTCGGTGCTGCCGGAAGATCTTATCGTTACGCTCTACGTGGACGGCCTTTCGATCTCTTTTGGCGCAGCCCAGATGCCAACTCCTCTGGAGCGTCGACTCCAACAGGCATTGAACCTCGCGTCTTACTATGCCGAAGCGCAGAGGTTTCGGTTTTCTTTGGCCAAGACTAAGGTGGTGCACTTCTGCCGCCATCCACGGCTCCACCCTGACCCAGACTTGTTTCTTAATGGGGTACGCCTGGAAGTGATGGAATAGCACCGTTTCCTTGGTCTTGTATTTGACCAACACCTCACCTGATAGGCTCATATTCGCAGCCTTAGGGTCTCTTGTACCCGCTCCATGGATATTCTCTGTTCCGTGACGTTCAGCGCTTGTGGCGCTAATAGTGCTACTGCCTTAATTTTTTTTAGCGATCCTTTGTTCGTTCGAAGCTCGACTACGGATGCGAGTTTTATGCATCCGCAGCGGAGCGTGTAATGCGGAAGGTGGACTCGATTCACCACGCCAGCCTTCGCCTGGCGATCGGTGCTTTCCGCACTTTCCCCATTGAGAGCCTACTAGTCGATGCTGGGGAGATGCCACTCGCTCCGCCCCGTGCACAGTGCATTATTCGCCTGAACATCTGCATCCGCAGCTGATTTCAACGGTGCCTATTCCGCAGAGAGACGTTAGTCATACCCTAAGCTCTTTGTGTTTAGGACTAGGAAACTCCTTCGAGAGCTAGGTATAGCTCTCGGGCCTGTGGCGCCCCTGCTTCTGCCCACGATGCCACCCTGGCGGGTACCATATTTGGCTATTTATCGCCACGCCTCTGCTCCCAAAGCTTCTACTGCACTGGGAGTATTGCGTTCAACCTTTGTGGAGCACACCTCGTGTCACGCTGGAGCCGTGACAGTGTATACGGATGGCTCCTAGTCCCAAGAGTGGGTCGGTTTCCACGCCGTAGCCCATCTGTTTGAAGTCAGCGGGGCTCTGCCAGGCGCTGCATCTGTCTTCACGGCCGAGTTGGTGGCAATACACCACTCTGTGCGGGAGATTACGCGACGTCCCCGGTTTAGAACCCGGATTGTGATCTATAGCGACTCACAAAGCGCCCTGAGTGCTCTCGGGGCATTGGAATATACACATCCCCTGGTTCTCCATATCCGTGACGCCACGGTTTTGGCAGGCCGAGCGGATGTCGAGATTATTTTCTGCTGGGTTCCTGAACATGTTGGCACTGTGGGGAATGAGGGCGCCAAAGAGTCCGCGAGGACTCTGTGACCGGATCAGCGTTTCGCTCTTCCTCACACCGACTACATGGCAGGAATACGGGCAGCTCTTCGGGCTGCTTTGCAAAGAAGATGGGAGACGGCTTGAGGTTGCCTTCTGTCGTCTCGAATCGGGCACACCCGTGTGACGCATCGCCATTTGATGGAGTGCTCACCTGCCCCCTATTGTGACGACTGCGTCGTCCCCCAGACTGTTTGGTACATTCTTGTCGAATGTCCCAGTCTGGGTGATCTTTGCGCACGTTACCTGTCCCGGTACCAGGATTGGCGGGGTCACTACCGCCTGTCCCTTGTACTCGGGACGGATTCGTGCACACCAACCTGTGGACTCTTAGACATTTGGGATGAGGCCGGTCTTCTCCCCGTTATTTAATATTTGACTATGGATCATGTTCTTCTTCGCCGGGGGAGGGTTGGCCTTCCCATATTTTTTCAATGTTTGTTTTTCTTCTCTTTTTTTTCTTATTTGGCTTTTAATATAGCTTAGATTTAGTTTGATTACGGCGCCATTAAAAAAAAACAATAAAAACAAGTCTTTTTTGAGTTGAGCATGAGACCCCATGACTTCCCATGCGAAACCAGTAAGTCTACATTTCTCTGCATGGAAGTAATATCTAACAGTGTAAGTGACGGTATAAGTATATTAATTTTTTGATATATTTTCAGATCATCAGCGAAAATTTTGTATTTACAGGTCAAACCATGCGCCACAAAGTTAATATAAATGAGAAATAGGGTTGGTCCAAGGACAGATCCCTGGGAAACTCCACTAGTTACACAAGAAGAATCAGTCTCGAAACGCCCCTGATCCTAACCCTTATTACTCTACCACTCAGAAATTCATATATCCAAGAGAGTAAGAGATCCCCTATACCAAGTTAGGAGAGCTTGCTGATCATGAGGTAATGATTGACAAGGTCGAATGCCTTACTAAAATCAAACAATATGAGGTCGACCATGTGCCCTTGGTCAAGCCAGCAGGTGATGTCATCAGATCATGATAGGTTGTGTTGCTCCATGCTCTCCGGTCTCCCTTTGCTTTGATTTTGCCTATTGTGCTATATAGTCCTTTTACTGCTCTACTTCAAGATCAATTTGTATTTTTTTTATATATTTTGTTTCAAGTGTGCTTTTTTGTATAGCTATGTTTTTTCTTATAGCTTTTTGTTTTTTGTGTCTGTGATTCATGTTCCAAGGTTTGTTTTCATTTTCCAATTTTGTATTTATTTATATATTTGTATTTATTAGGTTTTGTGTGTTTTCTGTTTTGTATAAATATATATATATATATATGGGGTGGGGCGGTGTCGGTGATACCGAGTAACAGGCGGTATATCCTGTTCTAGAGTTTGTTTACATTTATTTACTTTTGTTTTTAGCTATTTAATCCTGTTTAATTTTCCTGTTTTGTTTCTCCTGCCTTGTCCTCATTGCATTTTTTTATTTTTTTTATTTAAGGGGCAATCTGGCGACTGCCGACTTAGGCATAAGTCGCCGTAAAAAACAGCCTAGTTCTAGGCTACTTTAAAAAATTAAACAGAAAACATTAAAAAGAAATAACAATAACAAAAACAATTACAAAAAAAACAACAACAATTAAATCGGGTTAAATAAAAGGGAGAAGGCCGGCCTCCCCCAAAAAGTCAATAAGTCTACCAGTCAAAGTACACGCACTCGTCCCGAGCACAAGGGACAGGCGGTAGCGACCCCGCCCATCCCGGTACCGGGACAGGTGTCGTGCGCGAAGATCACCCAGACTGGGACATTCGACAAGAATGTGCCGAACAGTCTGGGGGACGACGCAGTCGTTGCAATAGGGCGCAGGCGAGCGCTCCATCAGATAGCGATGCGTCACACGAGTGTGCCCGATTCGGAGACGACAGAAAGCAACCTGAAGCCGCCGCGGCATTGGGGGATAGGTCCATGGGAACAGTCGCGGCGCAATGGCACGCAACTTTAAGTTCCCCTCGACCGTCTCCCATCTTCTTTGCCAAGCAGTCCGAAGAGCTGCCCGTATTCCTGCCATGTAGTCAGTGTGAGGAAGAGCGAAACGCTGGTCCGGTCGCAGAGTCCTCGCGGACTCTTTGGCGCCCTCATCGGCGCGCTCATTCCCCGCAATTCCTACATGTCCAGGAACCCAGCAGAAGATAATCTCGACATCTGCCCGGCTCGCCAAAAGCGTGGCGTCACGGATTTCGCGAACCAGGGGATGCGGAGATTCCAATGCCCCGAGAGCACTCAGGGCGCTTTGTGAGTCACTATAGATCACAATCCGGTCTCCGAACCGGGCACGTCGCGTAATCTCCCGTACCGAGTGGTGTATTGCCACCAGCTCGGCCGTGAAGACAGACGCAGCGCCAGGTAGAGCCCCGCTGACTTCAAACAGAGGGGATACGGCGTGGAAGCCGACCCCCTCTTCGGACTTGGAGCCATCCGTATACACTGGCACGGTACCAGCGTGACACGATGTGTGCTCCAAAAAGGTCGAACGCAATACTCCCGGCGCAGTACAAGCTTTGGGAGCAGAGGCGTGGCGACAAATAGCCAAATGTGGTACCCTCCAGGGTGGCGTCCTGGGCAGAACCAGGGGCGCCACCGGCCCGAGAGCTATATCTACCTCTCGAAGGAGTTTCCTGGCCCTAAACCCAAAGGGCTTAGGGTATGACTGGCGTCTCTCGGCGGCATAGGAACCATCGAGATCAGCTGCGGATGCAGTGAGAGCTGTTGGCGACTGAGGGAGGCGCCGGGCTCGCGTGTACAGGCGAGTGATGCACTGCACGCGGCGCAGAGCGAGTGACATCTCCCCAGCATCGACCAACAGGCTCTCAATGGGGGAAGTGCGGAAGGCACCGGTCGCAAGGCGAAGGCCAGTGTGGTGGATCGAATCCACCTTCCGCAATAAACGCTCGGCTGCGGATGCATAAAACTCGCATCCGTAGTCGAGCTTCGAGCGAACAAAGGATCGATAAAAAAGTAAGGCAGTAGCCCTATCAGCGCCCCAAGCGCTGAACGTCACGGAACGGAGAATGTCCATGGCGCGGGTACAAGAGACCCTTAAGGCTGCGAATATGAGCCTCCCAGGTGAGGCGTCGGTCGAATACAAGACCAAGGAAACGGTGCGACTCAACCACATCCAGGCGCACCCCATTAAGAAACAAATCTGTGTCGGGGTGAAGCCGTGGATGGCGGCAGAAGTGCACCACCTTAGTCTTGGCCAAAGAAAACCGAAACCTGTGCGCTTCGGCATAGCGAGAGACGCGGTTCAATGCCTGTTGGAGTCGACGCTCCAGAGTTGGCATCTGGGCCGCGCCAAAAGAGATCGAAAGGTCGTCCACGTAGAGCGTAGCGAGAACATCTTCCGGCAGCACCGAGGTGATGCCGTTGATGCTCAGGGCAAAGAATGTGACCCTGAGGACACTTCACTACGGGACATCCTCTTCCTGCTCCTTTGGGCCGGAGAGGGCTCCCCCCCACCCGTACGCGGAATCGACGAACTCGCAAAATTTCAGATATAAACATTGGGAGGCGTCCCCTCGCCCCCATCGTGTTGAGAGTCTCCATGATACAGTATCGCCATGCGGTATCATAGGCCTTCTCCAGATCAAAAAACACCGTGGCGTAGTGCTGTCTACGAAGGAAAGCCTCGCAGACGGCATTTTCCAGTCAGAGCAGAGCATCCGACGTGGAGGGGAACTTGCGGAAGCCGCAATGTGCGGAAGACAGATGGCCCCCGCTGTCCAGGAAAAAGGCTAATCTAACATTTACTAATTTCGCCATCAACTTTCACACGCAATAGGTTAGAGAGATTGGGCGGAAACCGGTCAGAGTAGAATGATCTCTCCCCGACTTGCGAAAGGCGAGCACAGTAGCGATTCGCCAGGAGTCTGGGAGAAGACCTTCCACCCAGATCCTGTTGAACAAATCTAACAGAAAGGCCATGCCTCGCTCACCCAGGTGTCGAAGCATGGCGTACGGGACATCGTCCGGACCATGGGCGGAGTCCGCGCACGAAGCGAGAGCGGAACGCAACTCACTCACAGTAAACTTGTCGTTGAAGGGTTCTCCGCCTCTGGAGGTAAAGTCCAGCCGGCGGCCTTCCGCGACATCACGACGTGCATTGAATGCTGGCGGAGCAGCATCCCGGCTAGAGAATGCGGAAAAAGCGGTCGCTAAGGATTCGGCCACGGACGCGGGGTCCGAGATTGCGGTCCCATTCTCCTGGAGAACGGGAGGGGGGTCCTGCGAGAACTTGCCCCGAATCCTTTTGACTCGCTTCCACACCTCAGCTAAAGGGGTCTTCCCGTTAACTGAAGAAACGTATGCCCGCCAAGAAGAGCGGCGGGCGTGCTTCGAAATATACCGGAACCTAGCCCTAGCCCGACGAAATTCAGCGACAGTGAAATCGTTCGGGCGGCGCTTATAGCGCATGTAGGCATAACGCTTCTGTTTCAGGGCCGTCTCACACTCGGCCGACCACCATGGGAGTTGTCGGCGTGCAAAACAGCCAGACGTCCTAGGAATAGTAGTCAGGCCCACGGCGATGAGGTTGCCGGAGAAGAACTCAACGGCCTTATCTACCAACCTAAACTCCTCGACTGAGATAGAGAATTCAGTCATTTCCTGAAATGCAGGCCACCGCGCCCGCGCAAAGCACCACCGAGGTGGTCTCTCAGGCGGCAGTTGCCCTGAAAATGATATTTGAATGGGAAAGTGATCACTACCATGGAGGTCATCGACCACCCCCCAATCAAAATCAGGCTGTTCATCCGAAGAGCACAAAGATAGGTCAAGGCAAGAAAATGAAGCGGTTCTCGGGCAGTGATGCGTAAACTTATCCACGTTTAGGACACCCATCTCAAGCTCTTCGATCAGATCGGCAAGGACTTGTCCCCTGGGATTTATGGAGTAATCTCCCCAGAGAGGATTCCTGCCGTTCAGATCTCCAAGCAAGAGATAGGGCCTCGGCAACCGTGCCACGACGCGGCGGAAGTCCCCCGCTTCGAAGTCAGCTGACGGTGGAATGTACGCAGAAATGATAGTATACCTCCTATCCAGGTGAAGCTGCACAGCCAATGCCTGAAAGGAGGTATCTAAAGAGAAAGGAAGAACGGAGACATCATGCCGGGTGTAAACCGCGCATCCCCCAGCCCCGCCATCCCGCGGTGGTGGGGTCGCAAGACCCTTATACCCCAGGAGGGCAGGCAGCGGGCACGCGCCTAGCATGGTCTCCTGCAAAAAAATAGCTAACGGGGAACGGTACGAGACGAGCCTCCGCAGCTCCTCCCAGTTGCCCCGGAGTCCACGCCAATTCCATTGAAGGAATATGCCCTCCAGGCCTAGCTCGGAGGAGATGCGGGGGCCCTCCTCGAATCGAAGACCCTCACGGAAATGGCCGTACGCTTCCCGGGGGCAGAACCCCGGGCGCTGTTGGCCGGAAAAGGGCTGAAGGCGCGGTCGCCTTCGAGGACTTATTGGGGGAGGTTGGGCTCGCCATGCGAGTCTTTTCCTCCGTCCGCCTCGAAACCTTAGGCGGGCGTTGCGGCTTGGGAGGCGGGGGGCCCTCTTTTCGTGGAACCACCGTCTCCGAGCCACTCGCTCCACCTCAGGGCGTGGGCGAAGGGGCCGAAGCTCCTTTGTTGCTTTCCTCCTTTCGGGGAACAGCTTTAGAAACCCGGAAGATGACCTAGCGACCATCTTCAGGGGTGTTGCCTCCTGTGAGTCTAACGACTCGGTGGAGGCGCGTGGCCATTTCGCCTTACGGGAAACGGTCACGCTGGGGGAAGAGGGGGGAGCCCTGGTTTTAGCCGGGGCAGGGTATGAACCCTTTTTTCCCCTAGCTTTACCAGGGGAGCACCCAGATTGGGTAGAGCCCGCAGAAGGGCTACGAATGGGCGCGGAAACAACCGTGCTCGTTGGCCTGGATGGGCCAGGAGCAGAGGGTGCCTTTCTAACTATTGACGCATATGACGTCCCAGGCAGAGCCGGGCACGCCAGGACCAAGTTCTTTGCCTCGCGGAATGAGAGTCGATCCTGGGCCTGAACCGCCAGGATTTCTTTCTCAAGGAGATATGCACCACATTGCTTCGAAGAAGCAGGGTGCGGCTCTCCGCAATTGACAAACTTGGCCACACACGATTTGGACTTATCGTGTGCGACCTTGGAGCAATTTACACATACTTCGGGTGACCCCGACCTTGCACGTCTACATGAGCGATTCGTATGGCCGAAGCGGTGACAGTAATAGCACCGCCGCGGCAGTGGCACGAATGCCTTCTCGCGGTAGCGGTACCAACCGGCACGCACCGACTCAGGGCGCTTGTCACAGTCGAACGTGACAAAGAGTGTTGGGGTGGGTCTCGAGGCCCCTCCCTGTTTTCTCATCACACGTTCGACCTTGACCGCCCCATGGTCGGCCAGCTCTAGGGAGATGTCCTCAATGGAGTAGTCAACGAGTTCCCTCGCATAAACTACTCCTTTCACAAAGTTCATGGTAGAGTACGGCGTCACACTCACGGGGGTGCCATGAAGTGTCCGAAGAGCACTAATCTTGGCCGCCTCGGCGGGATTCGCCGCATTCGCCAGAAGGCTCCCGTCCGAGAAACGGGTTACCTTCAGCTCTCTACCAATTGCACTAGCTAATCCTCTCCTCTGATGGATCATGTTGCCCTTGGACAACATGGTGCCATCAGTGGAGCGAATAACGAGGAAGCGGTTGAAGCCAGCGGGCTCGAAAACGCCAGGTAACCTCTGAATCAGGGGCCCCGATGTCATCGAGGCTCCGCCCTGTGCATTCTTGGTGTTAGTCTTAGTCAGGGGCTCCGCACACGAGGGGGTAGAGGGGCCGGATGTGCCGATCTTGGCTTGGTCGCCTACCAAAGTGGTAGCAGACCCATCCGTCCCCGCAGCCCCCGCGGATGGAGAGGAGCCCCGAGTCTTCTTCGTCTTTTTAGTATTTTTCTTTTTAGGAGAGGAGGGCGGGGAATGAACCCGCTTCTCACCTCCGCCGGCACAAGCCCCCATGCCAGATGGGCCGGCCTCAGCCAGGTCCCTCTCCGAAATGGAGAAGGTCCTGGTCGTCGTAGAGGCACCTGTCGGAGGAGGAGATCCCTCCCCTCCTTTTACTGCCTCGGAGCCCTCGGCCGTTTGAGGGGGACCTTGCATAGGGGCGGATTCGGGTTCGGTGCTTGGCGCCGAGCCCGGATTTCCCCCCATGGAAGGCCCTACCGTCCTAGGCTGGGTCTCCTCAAGGACCATGTCTATCACAGGAGGGGCCTCCAGTTGGCCATCCCCTCCCAGGACATCGCAGGTCCCCTTGGCAGTGTCGCCAGTCTTGTGCGGGAAGGCACAGGCCTTGACCCCAGCAAGGTTTAAAATTCTTGCCAGCAGGTCTTTTGAGGGAAGCGACCGAAGGGGCCTGGCTTCCCTCTCCCCCCTAAGGGGGTTTGCCCTACCGAGCCGCTTGCACGAGGGGCGGTCGGCAATGGGCTGCCTGCTGGCTTTCTTGGCAGTCCCCTTAGAAAGCAAAGGAGGGACTGCCGCTGGAGATAGGGAGGTGCCCGAAAGCACCTCCAGAGAAGGGGGTGAGGGGGAGTCCCCTACACCCGTAGGCGTAGGTGAGGAGTAAGCCTCCTCTCCGGTTAAAGAATTACGGAGGGTCCCTTGCGCAAGCACAAGGGGGGAAACCTCCATTTTCTCGGTGGAGCTGCCCGAGGGCGGCTCCGTTGATTTTCTTGGGGAAGTTGGGGGTTGGGTTTTTTGTTTTTTTTTGTCATACATGGGCATGGTGACCCTCTTTTTAATACGGGACGCAATAGCTCATCACCTCTCGCAGTTGCCCGCACTGCGAGAGGTGCTTACAAGCCCGGCAGAGCCAGGCGCCGCCATTCGGGACCACCCCTCCCGCCCTGTGGCCTGGCAGTCCTTCGGCATGGCGGCTCCACCTTGAACACGGCGTAAAAAATATAGGTTGTGAAGAGGAGAGGAAAAGGGATGTGAGGAAGGTATGGGTGGGGATGAAGCAGGTTGTTAAAAAAACCCCATCCCGAACCGGAGCTGAGGGGTTAGGGGACAATGTCCCCTCCCCCCCAGCCCCGATCCGGGGTGGTTGGCTTGAGAAGAAGGTCAGCATTCTACCCTGTGAAATTAGAGGCTGACCAGAGAAAGTTGTGGGAGAGGTTGTATGAAAAGCGACGAGGTAGGGGATAAATCGGGCTATCTGAAGGAAGGAAGAGAGGCTAAGCTGGGGCCGGACGGAGCGCTGGATCCCGTCAGCACGGCGGCCAGGATGGCAAATCGCCGCGCCCCTTACGGGGTGTCCTCATTGCAATGGTGGGTTGTAGTGCCAAGAGTAACAGGCTACTTACACTGGATCAAGGCTGAATCTTCCTTCCCATGTACCACTTGCTGTAAGTTTATCCTCGATGAAGACGCTATAGCTTGTGGTACTTGTAACAATTGATGCCACAGTAGAAGTGCCCGTTCTGGATTGTCTCCTGTGCTGGTTAGGGAAATATTTCAGCATAGTGGTAAGAATTTTTATTTTACTTGCCCCCAGTGTGAGTCTGCTACCTCGCTCTCTTCAGGGGGTTGTTGTGGAGACTTAGTAAAGTCACTTAGCGACTCTATGGTTGACATGGTGGCGACTGTGGCAGGGCTTAGTACTAAGGTTGCCGCCTTGTCTGCTCGGGGTAGCCTGGATGACCTCAGAGCACAGCTTGTAAGTCTGGCTGCTGAAGTGCGAGATCTGCGTGCTGGTGTGGCTTCAGGCACTGGATCCTCTATTTCCAGGGAGGAAGTGTTACAGGCCATTAAGGAGGAAACAAGAGAGCTTCATGAGAGGGACAAGAGAAGGCAGTGTATTATTATTAGGGGGTTAGCTTCTTCAAACTTTGCCAGTGACTTCAGAAGTAACTTCTTTCTTGTGCCCTGACATCCCAAATATATTGATCACTGATATTATCCACATTAAACGAAATCTAGTTTGTGATAAAATTTCCAGTGATAACCATCGCATGCAACTTTTGTCTAACTCTAAAAGGCTGGCTGGTTCTGGATTCTCCTTGGTATAAGTAAATAAGGACCTTACTTACAAACAGAGACAGGATATGAAGGAGAAAAGATCTCGTAGGAGTAGTATTAGGGCTCCTGTTGGTTCGGGTTTGAGTATTTCTCCCGATTCTGTGCCTTCAGCATCTTCTGTTTTACCTTCTCTGGCTATTGAGACAGGAACCCCTCATACGCCCTAGTCCTCACAACCACAGTGACACTTCAACCACACCTGACTGAAAAAACCCCACCCCACCCAAAGCCCACCACCCTCACCCAAGAGTCCATGCCCAAAACATCTTCACCTACTTGGGGATAACTCATCGTTGCCACCCCACTCAACCCCACACCTCACCTCACACCCCTCACCCCTCACCCTATGCTTTGCCCAATACCTGTTCCACTCCCAACACTCCCAGGCTGCCCAATTTCACACCTTCCTCAACCTGAACAGCCACCTGAGGCCACTCCAGCAGCACCCTTTGAACATAATAGCCAGCACTAACTCATTTTCCTGGATGCATTTCCTTGGTAGAATCACACCCATTGTCTTCACCTCTTTCACCCACCTCTCGACAGGCTGTTCACTTCATGAGTGGCTCATGAAAACCCTTTCTTCCATTCTTTCTCTTCTCTCATCCCTTTCAACCTGAACCCTCCCCCTGCATCTCCCTTCCTCTTCTGGAATGCTCAGTCACTCTACCGGACACTTCCAATCTTTAAACCCCTCATCACTTCTCTTCTTAGGTGTCTGTAAGACTTGGCTCAATGACCCCTACTCTCCATCTTTCGCAGGCTACTTTCTCTACAGGAAGGAAGAGCTGGCTGGAGCTGGGGGTGGAAGCCTGCTGCTCCTGGTCAAGCAGGGTCTTCCATCCTATCAGCTGTCCCTCGCACCTCACCCTGGAGGAAGCCTAGAGTTTATCCGAGTTTGCATCATGTTTGACTCAGACTCCCTTGATATCCTTATCCTTTACAACCTTTGTCAAGATATTTCAACATTAGAGTTCCACCACAGCTTTAATCAGCTCTCATCCTGGAGATTACAATGCTTATCATAAACCTTGTACCTCACTATTAGTTTAAAGTCGTTGCTAATGAAAAACATTACTTATCGGTAGAACTGGGCTTATACTTCTATGGTATCTTTAAGTTAATAAGTGCGACTGTATCCTATATTTTCAGCACATTTTGTAATCTGACTTTCATTTCAGCAATGGTTGAAGGTTTAAACCATTTTTCGAGCGGGTTACGGTATGAGTTTATTTTAGAAAAACAACATGCCGACAAGAATTTAGCGTCGTAAGAAGTTTATAATAATAGAATATGATTATACAATGTTTATTTATACAAAAAAGTCATATCACAAAATCAAAACATTAAATAAATACATAATGCTTTACATAATCTCGACATCCGCCCGGCTCGCCAAAACCGTGGCGTCACGGATATCGCGAATCAGGGGATGCGGAGATTCCAATGCCCCGAGAGCACTCAAGGCGCTTTGTGAGTCGCTATAGATCACAAGCTTTAAGAGAAGTGCGTGGCGACAAATAGCCAAATGTCGAACCTTCCAGGGTGGCGTCCTGGGCAGAACCAGGTGCACCACCGGCTCAAGAGCTATACCTAGCTCTCGAAGGAGTTTCCTGGCCCTAAACCTAAAGGGCTTAGGGTATGACTGGCGTCTCTCGGCGGCATAGGCACCGTCGAAATCAGCTGCGAATGCAGTGAGAGCTGTTGGCGACTGAGGAAGGCGCCGGGCTCACGGGTACAGGCAAGTGATGCACTGTACGCGGCGTAGAGCGAGTGGCATCTCGCTAGCATCGACTAATAGGCTCTCAATGGGAAAAGTGCGTAAGGCACCGGTTGATAGTCGAAGGCCGGTGTGGTGGATCGAGTCCACCTTCCGCAATAAACGCTCGGCTGCGGATGAATAAAATTCGCAACCGTAGTCGAGCTTCGAACGAACAAAGGATCGATAAAAAGTAAGGCAGTAGCCCTATCAGAGTCTCAAGCGCTGAACGTCACGGAACGAAGAATACCCATGGCGCGGGTACAAGAGACCCTAAGGCTGCGAATAGGAGCTTCCCAGGTGAGTCGTCGGTCAAATACAAAACCAAAGAAACGGTGCGACTCAACCACATCCAGGTGCACCCCATTAAGAAACAAATCTGGGTCGGGGTGAAGCCGTGGATGGCAGCAGAAGTGCACCACCTTAGTCTTTACCAAGGAAAACCGAAACTTGTGCGCTTCGACATAGCAAACGACGCGGTTCAAAGCCTGTTGGAGTCGATGCTCTAGAGTTGGCATCTGGACCGCGCCAAAATAGATCGAAAGGCGTCCACGTAGAGCGTAGCGGGAACATCTTCAGGCAGCACCGAGGCGATGCCGTTAATGCTCAGGGCAAAGAGTGTGAAACTAAGGAGACTTCCCTGCGGGACATCCTCTTCCTGCTCCATTAGGCCAGAGAGGCCTGCGCCCACCCGTACGCGGAATCGACGATCTCGCAAAAATTCAGATATAAACATTAGGAGGCGTCCCCTAGCACCCAATCGTGTAGAGAGTCGCCATGATACCGTATCGTCATGCGGTATCATAGGCCTTCTCCAGATCGAAAAACACCGTGGCGTAGTGCTAGCTACGAAGGAAGGCCTCGCTATCGGCATTTTCAAGTCGGAGCAAGTATCCGACGTGGAGTGGAACTTGCGGAAGCCACACTGCGCAGAAGACAGATGGCCTCCGCTGTCCAGGAAAAGGCTAATCTAACATTTACCAAATTCTCCATAAACTTACACAAGCAAGAGGTTAGAAAGATCTCTCCCCGGCTTGCGAAAGGCGAGTACAGTAGCGATTCGCCAGGAATCTGGGAGGAGACACTCCACCAAGATCCTGTTGAACAAATCTAAGAGGAAGGCCCTGCCTGGCTCATTTTAAGTGTCTTAGCAAGGTGTACGGATCATCATCCGAACCATGGGCGGTGTCCGCGCACGAAGCAAGAGCGGAACGCAACTCACTCAGAGTAAACCTGTCGTTGAAGGGTTATCCGCCTCTGGAGGTAAAGTCCAGTCGGCGGCCTTCCGCGAAATCACGACGTGCATTGAATGCTGGCGGAGCAGCATCCCTGCTAGAAAATGCGGAGAAAGCGGCCGCGAAGCATTCCGCCACGGACGCGGGGTCCGAGATGCGGTTCCATTCTCCAGGAGAATGTGAAGAGGGTGCTGCTAGAATTTGCCCCGAATCCTTTTGACTCGCTTCCACAACTTTGCTAGAGGGGTCTTCCCGTTAAGTGAAGACACGTATGCCAGCCAGGAAGACGACGGGAGTGCTTCGAAATATACCGGAACCTAGCCCGACGAAATTCAGCAACAGTGAAATCGTTCGGGAAGCGCTTATAGCGCATGTAGGAATAACGCTTCTATTTGAGGGCCGTTTCACACTCGGCAGACCACCACGGGAATGGTCGGCGGGCAAAACGGCCAGACGTTCTGGGAATAGTAGTCAGGCGGGCGGCGATGAGGTTACCGGAGAAGAACTCAACGGCCTCATCTACCGACGTAAATTCCTCGACTGAGATAGAGAATTCAGTCATTTCCTGAAATGCAGGCCACCACGCCCGCGCCAAGCACCACCGAGGTGGGCTAACAGGCAGCATGGCCCTGAAAATGATATTTGAATGGGAAAGTGATGACTACAATGGAGGTCATCGACCACCCCCCCAATCAAAATCAGGCTGTGCATCCGAAGAGCACAAAGATAGGTCAAGGCAAGAAAATGAAGCGGTTCTCGGACAGTGATGCGTAAACTCATCCACGTTTAGGACACCCATCTCAAGCTCTTCGATCAGATCGGCAAGGACTTGTCCCCTGGGATTTATTGAGTAATCCCCACAGAGAGGATGTCTTCCGTTCAGATCTCCAAGCAAGAGAAAGGGCCTCGGCAACCGTGCCACGACTCGGCGGAAGTCCCCCGCGTCGAAGTCAGCTGACGGTGGAATGTACGCAGAAATGATAGTATACCTCCTATCCAGGTGCAGCTGCACAGCCACTGCCTGAAAGAAGGTATTTAAAGTGAAAGGAAGAACGGAGACATCATCCAGGTTTAAACCGCGCATCCCACAGCCCGGCCATCTCGTTGTGGTGGGGTGCAAAACTCGTATCCCCTGGGAAGGCGGGCAGGGGGCACGCGCCTAGCATGGTCTGCTGCAGAAAAATAGCTAACGGGGATTTTTTTTTTTTTTTTTTATAGAGCCCCTCTGGCAACTGCCCACTTGGGCATAAGTCGCCGAAAAACACGACAGCCTAGAACTAGGCTATTTTAAAATAAAAATATGAAAACATAAAATGATATAAATTGGAAAAACTTAACAATCAGGAAGCAATCTCCAGCAGCGGGGGGAGGTCCTCCCCCACCCCGGTGCAGGAGAGTGCAACCTACAAAACAACAATAACAAGCAAAAAAAAAAAGAACCTTAAATAAAGGGGAGAAGCCCGGCCTCCCCCAAAAAGTCAACAAGTCCACAAGTCAATGTGCACGAACTCATCCCGAGCACAAGGGACAGGCGGTAGCGACCCCGCCCATCCCGGTACCGGGACAGGTATCGTGCGCGAAGATCACCCAGACTGGGACATTCGACAAGAATGTGGCGAACAGTTTGGGGGACGACGCAGTTGTCGCAATACGGCGCTGGCGAGCGCTCCATCAGATAGCGATGCGTCACACGAGTATGTCCGATTCGGAGACGACAGAAAGCGACCTGAAGCCGTCGCGGCATTGGGGGATAGGTTAATGGGAACAGTCGCGGCACAATGACAGGCAACTTTAAGATCCCTTCGACCGTCTTCCATCTTTGCCAAGCAGTCCGAAGAGCTGCCCGTATTCCTGCCATGTAGTCAGTGTGAGGAAGAGCGAAACGCTGGTCAGGTCGCAGAGTCCTCGCGGAGAGGTTGGCGCCCTCATCGGCACGCTCATTCCCCACGATTCCTACATGTCCAGGAACCCAGCCGAAGATAATCTCGCCTCTGCCCGGCTCGTCAAAACCATGGCGTCACGGATATCGCGAACCAGGGGATGCGGAGATTCCAATGCCCCGAGAGCACTCAGGGCGCTTTGTGAGTCGCTATAGATCACAGTCCGGTCTCCGAACCGGGCACGTCGCGTAATCTCCCGTACCGAGTGGTGTATTGCCACCAAATCGGCCGTGAAGACACGCAGAGCCGGGCAGAGCCCCGCTGACTTCAAACAGAGGGGATACGGCGTAGAAGCCGACCCCCTCTTCGGACTTGGAGCCGTCCGTATACACTGGCAATGTTCCAGCGTGACACGAGCTGTGCTCCAAAAAGGTCGAACGCAATACTCCCGGCACCGTACAAGCTTTGCGAGCAGAGGCGTGGCGACAAATCGCCAATTGTGGTACCCTCAAGGGCAGAACCAGAGGGGCCACCGGCCGGAGAGCTTTACCTAGCTCTCGAAGGAGTTTCCTGGCATTAATCCCAAACGGCTTAGGGTATGACTGGCGTCTCTCGGCGACCTAGGCACCGTCGAGATCAGCTGCGGATGCAGTGAGAGCTGTTTTTTGACTTAGGGAGGCGCCGGGCTCGCGCGTAGAGGCGAGTGATCCACTGTACGCGGCGTAGAGCGAGTGGAATCTCCCCAGAATCGACCAACAGGCTTTCAATGGGGAAGGTGCGGAAGGCACCGGTCGCAAGGCGAAGGCCGGTGTGGTGGATCGAGTCCACCTTCCGCAATAAACGCTCGGCTGCGGATGCATAAAACTCGCATCCGTAGTCGAGCTTCGAAAGAACAAAGGATCGAAGATCCTTTGTTAGCCAGAAGAGTGAAGTCCAGCATAAGGGCGGCTAAGCGTACTGATGAACTCCGAGTGGCGAGACTCTGCAAGGAGAATCCCAAGGAGTTCTTCGGCTATGTAAATAGCCGTAAACCAATCCATCGTAGGATTGGGCCCTTAGTGGACGAGGAGGGTGCATTAACTCACTCAGATGCAGAAAATGCTAACCTGCTCAATGACTACTTCTCTTCAATGTTTACTAAAGAGTGTGGTCCCATCCCCCAGCCCACGGATTCCTAATCGGGAGAAAAGCTGGAGGCAATGTACTTCACCGAAGGAGAAATAAAGAAAAAGATCGCTGACCTAAAGACGAATAAGTCCCCCGGACAGGACGGGTTTCTATCCAAGGTGTTGAAGGAAGTGTGCGATGAAGTATCACGACATCTGTGCGCTATGTTTAACATGTCAATCCGGACCGGATGCGTTCCTAGAGACTGGCGTGAGGCGGAGGTGACTCCGATCTTCAAGAAAGGAGAGCCCAGCCATCCGTCAAACTACCGATCCATCAGTATGACTTCGATAGTCGGTAAACTCATGGAAAGCATCATGGTGGACAAAGTGACGTCGTATTTAGAGTCAAACCTGCTACTGAAGAGTTCCCAGCACGGCTTCCGAAGGCAATGGTCATGCCTGTCGAACCTTGTGGAATTCTTCCACTTCGTCTTCAGTGAGCAGAATCGGGACAAGGCGGTGGATGTGGTGTACTTAGACTTTCAGAAAGCCTTTGATAAGAAACCACACCGCCGCCTTCTCCGGAAAGTGCGAGCGCTGGGCATAGACGGTAAAGTAACCGGCTGGATCGAGAACTGGCTAAGTGGCAGACGGCAACGGGTGGTGGTGAATGGAGAGGCTTCTGAGTGGGTGCCCATTACTAGCGGGGTGCCTCAAGGTTCTGTCCTGGGACCACTAATATTCATCATCTACGCCAACGACATGGACGGTGACATGGTTGCCAAGATTTCAAAATTTGCCGACGATACCAAGCTTGGTATGATCGTTGCAAAGGATGGAAATACTGCCCGCCTGCAGGAAGATCTTGGGAAGATTGGGGAGTGGTCGGACACGTTAACAAATGCCTTTTAACGTGAACAAATGAAAAGTGATGCATATCGGCCACCGAAACCCCCAATCTCAGGATATCTTAATGGCACTGCTATTGAATCCACCGACACTGAGAAGGACTTGGGTGTAACAATCACTAGTGACCTCAAGTTCTCGAAACAGTGCATTGAGGTGGAGAAAAAGACCCAAAGGATGCTAGGCTACATAAAGCGCCAGTTTGGATATCGGAACAAGGAGATTGTACTGTGCCTGTACAACTCACTTTTCCGACCGCACCTGGAGTATGCCGTACAATTTTGGAGTCCTTCGTTTCGAAAGCATATCGCAAGGTTGGAATGCGTACAAGCCAGGGCAACCAAGCTGATTCCCTCTATCCGACATAAAAGTTATGAGGATAGACTAAGGAAATTACATGTTCTCGCTGGAAACCCGTATTATTTTATTTTTTTTTAATTAAGGGGCTATCTGGCGACTGCCGACTTAGGCATAAGTCACCGTAAACAAACAGCCTAGTTCTAGGCTACTTTAAAAAAATGAACAGGAAACAACAATAAAAAGAAATAACAATAACAATACCAAAGCAATAACAAAAACAATAACAAAAAAACAACAACAATTGAACCTGGTTAAATAAAAGGGAGAAGGCCGGCCTCCCCACAAAAGTCAACAAGTCCACCAGTCAAATTGCACACACTCGTCCCGAGTACAAGGGACAGGCGGTAGCGACCCCGCCCATCCCGGTACCGGGACAGGTGTCGTGCGCCAAGATCACCCAGACTGGGACATTCGACAAGAATGTGCCGAACAGTCTGGGGGACGACGCAGTCGTTGCAATAGGGCGCAGGCGAGCGCTCCATCAAATAGCGATGCGTCACACGAGTGTGCCCGATTCGGAGACGACAGAAAGCAGCCTGAAGCCGCCGCGGCATTGGGGGATAGGTCCATGGGAACATCCGCATGCAATGGCACGCAACTTTAAGTTCCCTTCGACCGTCTCCCATCTTCTTTGCCAAGCAGTCCGAAAAGCTGCCCGTATTCCTGCCATGTAGTCGGTGTGAGGAAGAGCGAAACGCTGGTCCGGTCGCAAAGTCCTCGCGGACTCTTTGGCGCGCTCATTCCCCGCAATTCCTACATGTCCAGGAACCCAGCCGAAGATAATCTCGACATCCACCGGGCTCGCCAAAACCGTGGTGTCAGGAAATATCGCGAACCAGGGGATGCGGAGATTCCAATGCCCCGAGAGCACTCAGGGCGCTTTGTGAGTCGCTATAGATCACAATTCGGTCTCAGAAACGGGCACGTCGCGTAATCTCCCGTACCGAGTGGTGTATTGCCACCAGCTCGGCCGTGAAGACAGATGCAGCGCTTGGTAGAGCCCCGCTGACTTCAAACAGAGGGGATACGGCGTGGAAGCCGACCCCCTCTTCGGACTTGGAGCCATCCGTATACACTGGCACGGTTCCAGCGTGACACGATGTGTGCTCCAAAAAGGTCGAACGCAATACTCCTGGCGCCGTACAGCTTTGGGAGCAGAGGCGTGGCGACAAATAGCCAAATGTGGTACCCTCCAGGGTGGCGTCCTGGGCAGAACCAGGGGCGCCACCGGCCCGAGAGCTATATCTACCTCTCGAAGGAGTTTCCTGGCATTAAACCGAAAGAACTTAAGGGATGACTGGCGTCTCTCGGTGGCATAGGCACCATCGAGATCAGCTGCGGAAGAAGTGAGAGCTGTTGGTGACTGAGGAAGGCGCCGGGCTCGCGCGTACAGGCGGGTGATGCACTGCACGCGGCGCAGAGCGAGTGGCATCTCCCCAGCATCGACCAACAGGCTCTCAATGGGGGAAGTGCGGAAGGCACCGGTCGCAAGGCGAAGGCCGGTGTGGTGGATTGAATCCACCTTCCGCAATAAACGCTCGGCTGCGGATGCATAAAACTCGCATCCGTAGTCGAGCTTCGAACGAACACGGGATCGATAAAAAAGTAGGGCAGTAGTCCTATCAGCGCCACAAGCGCTGAACGTCACGGAACGGAGAATGTCTATGGCGCGGGTACAGGAGACCCTAAGGCTGCGAATATGAGCCTCCCAGGTGAGGCGTCGGTCGAATACAAGTTCAAGGAAACGGTGCGACTCAACCACATCCAGGCGCACCCCATTAAGAAACAAATCTGGGTCGGGGTGAAGCCGTGGATGGCGGCAGAAGTGCACCACCTTAGTCTTGGCCAAAGAAAACCGAAACCTGTGCACTTCGGCATAGCGAGAGACGTGGTTCAATGCCTGTTGGAGTCGACGCTCCAGAGTTGGCATCTGGGCCACGCCAAAAGAGATCGAAAGGTCGTCAACGTAGAGCGTAGCGATAACATCTTCCGGCAGCACCGAGGTGATGCCGTTGATGCTCAGGGCAAAGAGTTGTGACACTGAGGACACTTCCCTGCGGGACACCCTCTTCCTGCTCCTTTGGGCCGGAGAGGGCTTTCCCCCACCGTTACACGGAATCGACGATCTCGCAAAAATTCAGATATAAACATTGGGAGGCGTCCCCTCGCCCCCATCGTGTGGAGAGTCTCCATGATACTGTATCGCCATGCGGTATCATAGGCCTTCTCCAGATCGAAAAAGACCGTGGCGTAGTGCTGTCTACGAAGGAAAGCCTCGCAGACGGCATTTTCCAGGCGGAGAAGAGCATTCGACGTTGAGTGGAACTTGCGGAAGCCACTCTGTGCGGAAGACAGATGGCCTCCGCTGTCCAGGAAAAAGGCTAGTCCAACATTTACCAATTTCTCCATCAACTTGCACACGCAAGAGGTTAGAGAGATTGGGCAGAAACCGGTCGGAGTAGAGTGGTCTCTCGCCGGCTTGCGAAAGGCGAGCACAGTAGCGATTCGCCAGGAGTCTGGGAGAAGACCTTCCACCCAGATCCTGTTGAACAAATCTAACAGAAAGGCCATGCTCGCTCACCCAGGTGTCGAAGCATGGCGTACGGGACATCGTCCGGACCATGGGCGGTGTCCGCGCACGAAGCGAGAGCGGAACGCAACTCACTCACAGTAAACTTGTCGTTGAAGGGTTCTCCGCCTCTGGAGGTAAAGTCCAGCGGGCGGCCTTCCGCGACATCACGATGTGCATTGAATGCTGGCGGAGCAGCATCACGGCTAGAGAATGCGGAAAAAGCGGTCGCTAAGGATTCCGCCACGGACGCGGGGTCCGAGATTGCGGTCCCATTCTCCTGGAGAACGGGAGGGGGGTCCTGCGAGAACTTGCCCCGAATCTTTTTGACTCGCTTCCTCACCTCAGCTAAAGGGGTCTTCCCGTTAAGTGAAGACACGTATGCCCGCCAAGAAGAGCGGCGGGCGTGCTTCGAAATATACCGGAACCTAGCCCTAGCCCGACGAAATACAGCGACAGTGAAATCGTTCGGGCGGCGCTTATAGCGCATGTAGGCATAACGCTTCTGTTTGAGGGCCGTCTCACACACGGCCGACCACCATGGAAGTGGTCGGCGTGCAAAACGGCCAGACGTCCTAGGAATAGTAGTCAGGCCCACGGCGATGAGGTTGCCGGAGAAGAACTCAACGGCCTCATCTACCGACCTAAACTTCTCGACTGAGATAGAGAATTCAGTCATTCCCTGAAATGCAGGCCACCGCGCCCGCGCCAAGCACCACCGAGGTGGGCTCTCAGGCGGCAGTTGCCCTGAAAATGATATTTGAATGGGAAAGTGATCACTACCATGGAGGTCATCGACCACCCCCCAATCAAAATCAGGCTGTGCATCCGAAGAGCACTAATATAGGTCAAGGCAAGAAAATGAAGCGGTTCTCGGACAGTGATGCGTAAACTCATCCACGTTTAGGACACCCATCTCAAGCTCTTCGATCAGATCGGCAAGAGATAGGGCCTCGGCAACCGTGCCACGACGCGGCGGAAGTCCCCCGCGTCGAAGTCAGCTGACGGTGGAATGTACGCAGAAATGATAGTATACCTCCTATCCAGGTGAAGCTGCACAGCCACTGCCTGAAAGGAGGTATCTAAAGAGAAAGGAAGAACAGAGACATCATGCCGGGTGTAAACCGCGCATCCCCCAGCCCGGCCATGCCGCGGTGGTGGGGTCGCAAGACCCTTATACCCCGGGAGGGCGGGCAGGGAACACGCGCCTAGCATGGTCTCCTGCAAAAAGATAGCTAACGGGGAACGGGACGAGACGAGCCTCCGCTGCTCCTTCCAGTTGGTCTGCAGTCCACGGCAATTCCATTGAAGGAAGATGCCCTCTAGGAGACGCGGTGGCCATCCTCGAACTGAAGACCCTCACTGAAATGGCCGTACGCTTCCCGGGTGCAGAACCCCGGGCGTTGTTGGCCAGACAAAGCGCTGAAGCCTTCGATGGCTTATTGGGCTCGCCATGCGAGTCTTTTCCTCCCTCCGCCTCGAAACCTTAGGGTGGCGTTTTAGCTTCGGAGGCGGGGGGCCCTCTTTTTGAGGAACCACCTTCTCCGAGCCACTCGCTCCACCTCGGGGCGTGGGCGAAGGAGCCGAAGCTCCTTTGTTGCTGTCCTCCTTTTGGGGAACAGCTTTAGGAACCCCGGAAGATGGCCTAGCGACCATCTTCAGGGGTGTTGCCTCCTGTGAGTCTAACGACTCGGTGGAGAGGCGTGGCCGTTTCACCTTACGGAAAACGCTCACGCCTGGGGAAGAGGGGGGAGCCCTGGTTTTAGCCGGGGCTGGGTATGAACCCCTTTTGCCGCCAGCTTTACCAGGGGAGCGCCCGAGTTGGGTAGTGCCCGCAGAAGAGCTCCGAATGGGCACGGAAACAACCGTTCTCGTTGGCCTGGATAAGCCAGGAGCAGAGGGTGCCTTTCTATCTATTGAGGAATATAACGTCCCAGGCAGAGCTGGGCGCGCCAGGACCAAGTCCTTAGCCTCGCGGAATGAGAGTCGATCCTGGGCCTGAACGGCCAGGATTTCTTTCTCAAGGAGATATGCACCACATTGCTTCGAAGAAGTAGGGTGCAGCTCTCCGCAATTGACACACTTGGCCACACACGATTTGGACTTATCGTGTGCGACCTTGGAGCAATTTACACAGACTTCGGGTGACCCCGGCTTTGCACGTCTACATGAGCGATTCGTATGGCCGAAGCGGTGACAGTAATAGCACCGCCGCGGCAGTGGCACGAATGCCTTCACGCGGTAGCGGTACCAACCGGCAGGCACCGACTCAGGGAGCTTGTCACAGTCGAACGTGACGAAGAGTGTAGGGGTGGGTCTCATCACACGTTCGACCTTGACCGCCCCATGGTCGGCCAGCTCTAGGGTGATGTCCTCAATGGAGTAGTCAACGAGTTCCCTCGCATAAACTACTCCTTTCACAAAGTTCATGGTAGAGTGCGGCGTCACACTCACCGGGGTGCCATGAAGTGTCCGAAGAGCACTTATCTTGGCCGCCTCAGCGGGATTCGCCAGAAGGCTCCTGTCCGAGAAAGGGGTCACCTTCGGCTCTCTACCAATTGCACTAGCTAATCCTCTCCTCTGATGGATCATGTTGCCCTTGGACAAAATGGTGCCATCAGTGGAGCGAATAACGAGGAAGCGTTTGAAGCCAGTGGGCTTGAAAACGCCAGGTAACTTCTGAATCAGGGGCCCCGATGTCATCGAGGCTCCGCCCTGTGCATTTTTGGTCTTGGTCAGGGGCTCCGCAACCGGGGGGGCAGAGGGGCCGGATGTGCCGATCTTGGCTTGGTCGCTTGCCATAGTGGCAGCAGACCCATCCGTCCCCGCAGCCCCCGCGGATGGAGAGGAGCCCAGAGTCTTCTTCATCTTTTTGGTCTTGGTCTTTTTCTTTTTTGGAAAGGAGGGCGGGGAATGAACCCGCTTCTCACCGCCGCCGGTAGGAGCCCCCAGGCCAGATGGACTGGCCTCAGACAGGTCCTTCTCTGAAATGGAGAAGGTCTTGGTGGTCGCAGGGGCATCATCCGGAGGAGATCCCTTTCCTCCTTGTACTGCCTGAGAATCCCCAGCCGTTTGAGGAGGACCTTGCATAGGGGCGGATTCGGGTTCGGTGCTTGGTGCCGAGCCCGGATTCCCCCCCATGGAAGGCCCTACCGTCTGAGGCTGGTTTTCCTCAAAGACCATGTCTATCACAGGAGGGGCCTCCAGTTGGCCATCCCCTCCCAGGACATCACAGGTCCCCTTGGCAGCGTCATAAGTCTTTGGTGGGGAGGAACAGACCTTGACCCCGGCAAGGTTTAATATTCTTGCCAGCAGGTCTTTTGAGGGAAGCGACCGAAGGGGCCTGGCTTCCCTCTCCCTCCTAAGGGGGTTTGCCCTACCGAGCCGCTTACATGAGGGGCGGTCGGCAATGGGCTGCCTGCTGGCTTTCTTGGCAGTCCCCTTAGAAAGCAAAGGAGGGACTGCCGCTGGAGATAGGGAGGTGCCCAAAAGCACCTCCAGAGAAGGGGGTGAGGGGAAGTCCCCTACACCCGTAGGCGTAAGAGAGGAGTAAGCCTCCTCTCCGGTTAAAGAAGTATGGAGGATCCCTTGTGCAATCACAAGGGGGGGGGACCTCAATTTTCTCGGTGGAGCTGCCCGAGGGCGGCTCCGTTGATGTTCTTGGGGAAGTTGGGTTTTTTTTTTGGTTTTTTTTTCATCATTGGGCATGGTGACCCTATTTGTGCTACGGGACGCAATAGCTCATCAACTCTTGCAGTTGCCCGACCTGCAAGAGGTGCTTACAGGCCTGGCAGAGCCAGGCGCCGCCATTTCGGACCACCCCTCTCGCCTGGTGGCCTGGCAGTCCATCGGCATGGCGGCTCCACCTTGAACACGGCGTAAAAATGGATAGAATGCGAAGAGGAGAGGAAAAGGGATGTGGGGAAGGTATGGGTGGGGATGAAGCAGGTTGTTAAAAAAAAAAAACCCTCCCGAACCGGAGCTCAGGGGTTAGGGAACATTGTCCCCTCCCCCCCCCAGCCCCGATCCGGGACCGTTGGCTTGAGAAGAAGGTCAGAATCTACCCTGTGAAATTAGAGGCTGACCATTGAAAGTTGTGGGAGAGGTTGTATGAAAAGGGAGGAAACAAGTGTTTTGAAGGGAGGAGAAGAGGCTAAGCTGGGGTCGGACAGGGTGCTGAGTCCCGTCAGCACGGCGACCAGGATGGCAAATCGCCGCGCCCCTTACGGGGTATTATTACTATTAGTACTAGTAATGTATGAGTTCAATTAACATAATATTTGTATGTCAATATTAAGTCACTGTAGTTATTAATTACAATTTTACCTTTATATATTTCAAGTTTATTGATATTAATATATTTTTATTAATATATTATTATTGTATGCATTCATATAGCATCATATATGTATGCCAATATTAAGTGTGTACAGTTATTAATTGTTATTTGACCTTTACATATTTCTAGTTTTAAAATTTTGAGATGCCTAATAAATCTCTAACATATAGTTGTTTATATAATGTCATGTATTAACCACTTCAGCCACCTCATCCAATACATTGGACAAAATTTAAAATTGCTTCAATATACATATTTTCAACACTTTCTGATATATACATTATAAATTTACCATGTTATAAGAACCAAAGATTACATTAGTCATGAGACACTACAAAAACAGAACAATATAACCACTTTAGAGATGATGCATACTACATACACCAAAACTACTCATCAGTCCAGCAAGATGAAATTGGTACTAATAAGTCCGAATTAGAAGCCCTTATGAGGGGTTAGCAGCAGCTGGATTTGTAATTGAGTGTTCGTGATATCAGCCTGGGAGAACAAACCATTCTCAAATTTCATCTTTAACTGCGAGGGGGTATTCTTGGCCATACCGTCGAGTGGAATCATTTTAAAAGACCCGCGTTTAGACAGCAAATGTGAATTTCCTGACAAGAACGACGATTCCTCTTGGCGCGAGACTACACGAAATTGAAGTATAAATATTTGGAAACGTCTTGGGGTATCAGGATTGACTTTCAAACCTTAGGATCAGTTTCCATAAAATAGTGAATTTTAATCCTATTCCAATAAGGGTGGAAGACAATAGTTGCAGAAATTCAGTTGGAAAACTCTGAAAAGACCCCTGAGCAGTATTTACATATATAGTCTTTCAGGGTAAATATAGATATAAGGATATGAATTCCATCTAAAAGATCTTAGATTAAAATTGCAGCTTAAAAGCTGTTTAAGACTGATTCTGATCGATGAGAGCAGGAAATTCATTTGAAAGCCTTTTCACTAACTCTGGTGCTTGATAGGGGCAGGAAGTGCATTATGAAGACTGTTCACTATTGTGGCTTCTTAATTGTCCGTCAAAATTACAGTTTAAGTAGTTTGATAGGAACAATAACTCCATTTGAAACCCTTATTACCTGTGTGAGTTCATTCATGTCCCCGAAGAGTAGACGTTTCGGCTGCCTCATTGTGTCAGAAACAGCATTTGAAAGGCTTCTCACCCGTGTGCGTTCTTTCATGTACGCGAAGAGAAGATTTCTGGGCTGCTTCATAGGGACAGGCACTGCATTTGAAGGGCTTCTCACCCGTGTGAGTTCTTTCATGTCTCAGAAGATTAAACTTTTGGGCTGCCTCATAGGGACAAGAACTGCACTTGAAAGGCTTCTTACCTGCGTGATTTTTTACATGTGTCAGAAGATTAGACCTTTGGGCTGCCTCATAGGGACACGAAATGCATTTGAAAGGCTTCTCACCCGTGTGGGTTCTTTCATGTATACGGAGAGTACACCTGTCAGCTGCCCCATAGCGGCAGAAACTGCATTTCAAAGGCTTCTCACCTGTGTGGCTTCTTAAATGTCTTTGAAGAGTAGAACTCTCAGCTGCCTCATAGGGGCAGGAACCACATTTGAAAGGCTTATCACCCGTGTGGGTTTTGTTATGACGCTTAAGATTCTGACTCCAAGCTGTTTGATAAGGACAGGAACTGCATTTGAAAGACTTGTTAACAGATGATTGTTTCTTCTGAAGCTTTACTCTTCTGTCAAATGAAGCCAGACTACAGCCCCTGACATTTAAAAGTGGACATTCAATCTGCAAATAAAGTGTGAAGTTAATTTTTATTAAAATATTTGACTCCGATTGTATAATGCGTAGGTTATTGTAAATTGTATACTATCATACCCAACACTTAACGAAGTGGACACCAGTATTATACACAGGTAGCAAACTTATGTTTGCTACCTGGGTGGCAGGAAGTGCCTGCCACCCATTGCAGTGGGCGGGGTACAGAGGTGAGGAGAGGATGTTTGAAGACTTCATTAAGGGAGAAGCCTCAATAAATGAAGACTCCAACTTTCCTGTTTGAAATTTTTTATATATCAAATAGGGACCTATTTTGGTAGTTATTAATGAGGGTAAAACCTCTTGCTTCCCAAACATAACAATACAAATTTAAGATATTTATTTGCATGCAAATAAATAACTAAAGTTTATTTAAGGGGTCTCACTTGGTGACTTATCAAATATATAATTGAATCTAGACCTACAAAGGAAAATCCATATTCAGGCCAAGCGAGGAAGGACCGAAATGTACAGAAACTATAAGTATACAATTGGTAGTGCAAAAATGCGTCCAGGATAAGAGGGAGATGCACTAGTGATCCCACTCAACCTGGTATCGGGACAGGTAAGGCGAGTTAAGATCTCCCAGAGTGAGACATGCAACAACAAAGTGGCCTAATGTGTGGGTGACCAAGCAGCTGTTACAATAAGAGTTAGGGGAGTACTCCATCAGATGGCGCCTCGTCCAGTGAGTGCCTAATTCGGAGGCCGTATTAAACGACTGAAGGCCGTCGATAAATTAACGTTAGGGCCGGGGAAAAAGAATAATCGCAATTACACCAAAATATGGATTCCAGTCGGTCATGCAGAGCAAAGGGGGACCCGATTTCTGTTATGTAGTCACTGTGGGGAAGAGCGAAACGTTGCTAGGATCGTCTAATCCACACATGCCCAGGTATGGAATAGAGGAAAATCTCAAGAATATCCTTGCTCGTGACACTAGTGATACTGAGAAGCCGCGGGTGTATAGAGATTTCAATGCTTCGAGGACACCTAAGGTATTCATTCTATGTGTCGCTCTATATTAATCCGATTTCCCAACTAGACTGGATGCGGAATCACTTGCACCGAGTGGTATATTACAACTAGTTCAGCCTTGAAGATATATGTACAAGGCGTGGTAGAGCCACGCCGATTCATAGAGAGGGGACTGGAGTGACTTCAGCGTGTGTTGAGAGAAGTTGGAACATAATACTTCTGGCCGCGATCTAAAATTGGGAGCAGAAATGGAGCGACAAATGGTAAGACCATGTACGCGCTAGTGGCGTCCTTTCTAGAACCAGAGATGCCACAGGCCAGAGAGCTAAACCGAGCTCTTGAAAAGGTTTCCTCCCCCTAAACCCACAAAAGCTTAGGGAATGAGTAGCTTCCCTCGGCGACATAAGTACCCCCGAGATCGGACGCGGATGCAGTGAGGGCGATTGGCGACTTAGGGAGGCGTCGGCTCGTGCGTAATAGGGCACAAGTCGCCGTAATTCACGCAAAGGTAGAGTAAAAAACAATAACATAAAAGATAAAAAAAGGAACAAAGCTAAAAATACACAAACAAAAAAGCAAAATAAGATATGCAAAAAATGAACAAGAAACGCGCACCGGCGTCGGGGATAGGCCTGCCTCACACGACGCATGAACATGCGAACTACAACAACGAGTCAAAGAAAGTGGAGGAGGCCAGTTACTCCAAAAAGTCCTATAGTCCGCAAGTCTGTGTAACAAACCCTGCCTGAGTACAAGAGACAAGCGGTGGCGACCACAGTTTGAGGGACAACGCAGTCGTCGCAATTTAGGACCGGCGAAAGCTCCATCAAATGGCAGTGCGTTCCACGAATGTGTCCAATTCGGAGACAACAGAAAGCAACCAGAAGCCGTCGCGGCATTATGGGAGGGGGGGCATGGAACGCAACTTTAAGTTCTCCTCGGCCGTCTCCAATATCGTTTGACAAGCAGCCCGTATTACTACCATGTAATCGGTGTGAGGAAGAGCATAACGCTGGTCAGGTCGACCAGTCCTCGCGGACTCTTTGACGCCCTCATTCCTCGCAATTCCTACATGTCCAGGAACTCAGCAGAAGATGATCTGGACATCCGCCCGGCTCGCCAATACCGTGACATCACGGATATCGCGAACCAGGGGATACGAAGATTCCAATAGCCCGAGAGCACTCAGGGCGCTTTGTGAGTCGCTAGAAATCACAATTCTGTCTCCAAACTGGGCCCATCGCGTAATCTCCTGTACCGAGATGGGGTCTTGCAATCAGCTCGGCCGTGCAGACAGACGAAACAAATGGCAGAGCCCCGCTGATTTCAAACAGAGCCATCCGTATACCCTTTGGGTCTGACTGGCGAGTCTCGGTGGCAGAGGCCCCGTCGAAATCAGCTGCAGATGCAGTGCGAGCTGTTGGTGATTGAGGGAGGCGCCAGGCTGGCGCGTACAGGCGCATAATGCACTGTGCACGGCGTAGAGCGAGTGGCATTACCTCAGGAGCAACTAGTAGGCTTTCAATGGGGAAAGTGCGGATTTTTTTGATTTTTTTTATTTTAAGAGCTCATCTGGCGACTGCCTACTTGGGGAATAGTCACCGTATTAAAACTGCCTAGCACTAGGCTACTTTAAAATGAGATAAAAAAAAACCAACACCAAAAATAAAAAAAGGCAACGAGCAAGATGCAAGCTCCTGCGTCGGGGAAGGTCCCCCCCACCCGGCACAAGAGCGTGCGACCTATATAAAAAAAAACTAGTTAAATAAAAGGGAAAAGGGCGGCCAGCCCCCAAAAGTCTACAAGTCCACCAGTAGATATGCACGCACTCGTCCCGAGTACAAAGGATAGGCGGTAGCGGCCCCGCCCATTCCGGTACCAGGGGACAGTTAACGTGCGCGAAGATCTCCCATACTGGAAAATTGGACAAGAATGTGCCGAACAGTATGGGGGACGACTCAGTCGTTAAAATGAGGCGCAGGAGAGCGCTCTATTAAATGGCGGTGCGTCCCGCAAGTGTGTCCGATTGGGAGACGACAGAAAGCGATCTGAAGCCGTCGCGGCATGGGAGGATAGGTCCATGGGAACAGTCGCGGCGCAATAGCACGCAACTTTAGGTTCCCCTAGACCGTCTCCCATCTTCTTTGTCGAGCAGCCCGAAGAGCTGCTCGTATGCTTGCCATGTAATCGGTGTGAGGAAGAGCGAACGTTGGTCAGGTCGCCGGGTCCTCGCTGAGTCTTTGGCGCCCTCATTCCCCGCAATTGCTACATGTCCAGGAAACCGGCAGAAGATAATCTCGAAATCCACCCGCCTCACTAAAACCGTGGCATCACAGATATAACGAACCAGAGGGGGCGGAGATTCCAATGCCCCGAGAGCACTCAGGGCGCTCTGTGAGTCGCTATAAATCACGCTCTAGTCTCCAAACTGGGCACGTCGCGTAATCTCCCGTACCGAGTGGTGTATTGCCACCAACTCGGCCGTGAAGACAGAAGCACCGCCCAGTAGAGCCCCACTCACTTCAACAGAGTGCATACGGCGTGGAAACCGACCCCCTCTTCGGACTTGGAGCCATCCATATACACTGGCACGGTTTCAGCGTGACACAAGATATCCTCCAACAAGGCACAACGCAATACTCCCGGCGCTGTAGAAGAATTGTGGGCAGAGGCGTGGCGACAAATAGCCAACGGTGGTACCCTCCAGGAGGGCGTCCTGGGCAGAACCAGGGGCGCTACCGGCCCGAGAGCTATATCAAACTCTCGAAGGAGTTTCCTAGCGCTAAACGCAAAGGGCTTATGGTATGACTTGCGTCTCTCGGCGGCATAGGCACCGTCGGGATCAGGTACGGATGCTTTGAGAGCCGTTGGCGACAAAGGAAGACGCTGCGCTCGTGCGTACAGGCGGGTAATGCACTGCGCACGGCACATAGACACATAGATGCGGGGGCCCTCTTCGATGAGAAGACCCTCACGGGAATGGAAGTGCACTTCCCGGAGACAAAACTCCGGGCGCTGTTTATCGGACAATGGGATGACGGCGCTGTCGCCTTCGAGGATTTATCGGAGAAGGTTGGGCTCGCTATGAGAGTGTTTTAATCCCTCCGCATTGAAACCGTAGGCCGGCGGGGCGGCGGCCTCGGAGAAGGGGGTCCCCCTCTTAGAGGATTCACTCAGCCTTCCACTCGGTGTGGACGAAGGAGCCGAAGTTTCTTTAGTGCTCTCCTCCTTTCGGGGTCAGCATTACGACTCGGTGGAGGCACGCAGCCTTTTCGGCTTACGCAAAACGGTCACGCTGGCGGAACTCTGGTTTTAGGCGGGGCTGGTTGTGAACCCTTTATGCTGCCAGATCTAACAGTGGGAGCGCTTGATGTGGGTAGAACCCACAGAAGGGTTCCGAATGGGCGCGAAAACGACCGTGCTCGTAGGCCTGGAATGGCCAGGAGCAGAGGGTGTCTTTCTTAACATTGAGGCATAAGACGTCCCAGGCAGAGGCAGGCGCGCCAGGACTAAGGTCTTAGCCTCGCGAAATGAGAGACGATCCTGGGCCTGAACGGCCAGGATTTCTTTCTCAAGTAGATATGAACCACATTGCTTCGAAGAAGCGGGGTGCGGCTCTCCAAAATTGACACACTTGGCCACAAGCAATTTGGACTAATCGCGTGTGGCCTTGGAACAATTTACACAGACTTCGGGTAACCCTGACTTTGCGCCTCTAGAGGAGCAATTAGTATGGCCAAAACGGTGACAGTAATAGCACCTCCGCGGCAGTGGCACAAATGCCTTCACACGGTAGCCTTTTCAACTGGCATGCACCAACTCAGAGATCTTGTCACAGTCGAAGTAGTCCTATGGAGTAGTCCACGATTTCCCTTGCATAAACTATTCCTTTCACGAAGTTCATCGTAGAGTGCGGCATCACACTCACCGGCGTGCTATCATGTGTCCGAAGTGCACTAATCATGGCCGCCTCGGAGGTATTCGACGCATTCACCACAAGTCTTCCGTCCGACTAAGGAATGACCTTCGGCTCTCTACCAATCACACTATCTAGAGCTCTCCTCTGATGAATCATGTTGCCCTCAGCCAACATACTGCCATCAGTGGAGCGAATAACAAGAAGTGTTTGAAGCCAGCGGGCTCGAAAACTCCTGGTAACCTCTAAATGAGGGGCCCTGACGTAATCGAGGCTCCGCTCTGCGGACTTTTGAACTTACTCTGGACTCCCCACGCGGGGAGACAGTGGGGTTGGACGTGCCGATATTGGCTTGGTCGCCTACCAAAATGGCGGCACACCCGTCCCGAGTCTTTTTTGTCTTCTTTCTTTTTCAGGTTCAGGAAGGAAGGCGGGGAATGAACTTGCTTTTCCGCTCCGCGGGGCGCAGCCCCCAGGCCAGATATAGTGGCTTCAGCAACATCCTTCTCTGAAATGGAGAAGGTCTTGGCTGTCACAGGATCACCAGCCGGGAAAGGAGATCTCTCCTCTCCTTGTAATGCATCAGGCGCACGCAATGTCTAAAGAAAAGCTTTCACAGGGGTGGACTCGGGTACTGTGCTTGGCACCGAGCCCATGTTCGACCCCTTAAAGGATCCTACCATGTGGGTCTGAGTCATCACTGGGACCATGTCTATCTCAGGGGGGCTTCTATGTCGTCTCCCCCCCCCCCACGTCCCAAGACATCACAGGTTCCATTCGAGGTACTTTTGGTCATCTCGTCTTTGGCCAGCAAACCAGCATGGTCAAGGAAGAGAGTGGGGGGACGTATGGTGACCCCCTCTAAGCTTAATATGCGTGCCTAGAAGTCTTTGGATGGCATGGGTCAACCGGCCCTGTCTTACCTCGTCCCCCTAAGGGGGTTGGCTCGGGATGCCCAGCGGTGGGGGCATCCCGGCTAGAGAATGCAGTCGCCAAGGACTCCCCCACAGACGCGGGGTTGGAGATTGCATTTTCATTCTCCTGGAGATTGGGATGAGGTCGTGCGAGAACGTGCCCCCAATCCTTTGGACTCGCTTCTACACCTCCTTTAGAGGGGTTTTCCCATCAAGTGAAGACACATATGCCCGCCAGGAAGAGCGGCAGGTGTGCTTCGAAACCTAACCCAAGATCCCTAAATTCACTGACAGTGAAATCGTTCCGGCGGTGCTTATAGGCATAAGGCTTTTGTTTGAGGGCCACCTTACACTCGTCTAATCGCCACAAAAGCGGTCGTGTAAAACGACCAGACGTTCTCGAAATAGTAGTAAGGTCGACGGCGGTGAGGTTGCCGGAGAACTCAATCCCTCCATTAACTGATCTAAATTTCTCAACCCGAAGAGATTTTTTTATTTAAGAGCTCATCTGGCGACTGCCTACTTGGGCATTAGTCGCGGTATTCAACATTGCCTAAAATTAGACATCTTTAGAAGAGGATGCTAAAAAAAAAAACTTCAATAAAAATAAAAACAAAGAAAAAGGTAATAAGCAAGAAGAAAGCTCCGGCGTCGGGAGGAGGTCCGATTTCCCCTGGCGCAGGAAAATGCGACCTACAAAAAGAAGAAAAAACAAAAAAACCCTCAAGCTATTTAAATAAATGGGAGAAGGCCGGCCTCCTCCAAAAAAGTCTTGAAAGTCCAAAGGTCGGTGTAGACGAACCAGTCCCGAGTACAAGGGACAGGGGGTAGCAACCCCGCCCATCCCGGTATCGGGACAGGTTACGTAGGCAAAGATCGCCCAGACTGGGACATTCAACAAGAATGTGTCGAACAGTCTGGGGAACAATGCAGTCGTCACAATAAGGCGCAGGCGGGCGCTCCATCAAATAGCGATGCGTCACACGAGTGTGTCCGATTCGGAGACGACAGAAAGCGACCTGAAGTCGTCACGGCATTGGGGGATAGGTCCATGGGAACAGTCGCGGCGCAATGGCACGCAACTTTAAGTTCCCTTCGACCGTCTCCAACCTTCTTTGCCAAGCAGTCCGAAGAGATGCCCGTATTCCTGCCATGTAGTCGGTGTGAGGAAGAGCGAAACGCTGGTCCGGTCGCAGAGTCCTCGCGGACTCTTTGGCGCCCTCATCGGCGCGCTCATTCCCCGCAATTCCTACATGTCCAGGAACCCAGCAGAAGATAATCTCGACATCTGCCCTGCTCGCTAAAACCGTGGCGTCATGGATATCGCGAACCAGGGGATGCGGAGATTCCAATGCCCCGAGAGTACCCAGGGCGCTTTGTGAGTCGCTATAGATCACAATCCGGTCTCCGAACCGGGCACGCCGCGCGATCTCCTGTAACGAGTGGTGTATTGCCACCAACTCGGCCGTGAAGACAGACGCAGCGCCCCGCTGATTTCAAACAAAGAGGATACGGCGTGGAAGCCGACCCACTCTTGGACTTGGAGCCATCCGTATACACTGGCACGGGTCCAGCGTGACAAGAGGTGTGCTCCAAAAAGGTCGAACACAATACTGTGGGCGCTGTATAAGCTTTGGGAGCAGAGGCGTGGCGAAAAATGGCCAAATGTGGTACCATCCAGAATGGCGTCCTGGGCAGAACCAGGAGCACCACCGGCCCGAGAGCTATATCTAGCTCTCGAAGGAGTTTTCTAGCCCTAAAGACAGATGGATTAGGGTATGACTTGGGTCTCTCAGCAGTATAGGAACAGTATGCTTTGAGAGCCGTTGGCGACAAAGGAAGACGCTGCGCTCGTGCGTACAGGCGAGTAATGTACTGTGCACGGCGCATAGATAATGGCATCTCTCCAGCATCGACAAACAGGCTCGTAATAGGGAAAGTACGGAAGGCACCAGTCACCAAGCGAAGCCGGTGTGGTGGATCGAGTCCACCTTCCGCAACAAACGCTCGGCTCCGGATGCATAAAACTCGCATCCGTAGTCAAGCTTCGAGCGAACAAAGGATCGATAAAAAAGTAAGGCAGTAGCCCTATTAGTGCTGCAAGCGCTGAACATCACGGAACGGAGAATATCCATGGCGCGGGTACAAGAGACCCTAAGGCTGCGAATATGAGCCTCCCAGGTGAGGCGTCGGTCGAATACAAGACAAAGGAAACGGTGCGATTCAACCACATCCAGGCGCACCCCATTAAGAAACAAATTTGGGTCGGGGTGGAGCCGTGGATGGCGGCAGAAGTGCACCACCTTAGTCTTGGCCAAAGAAAACCGAACCCTGTGCGCTTCGGCATAGCGAGAGACGCGGTTCAATGCCTGTTGGAGTCGACGCTCCAGAGTTGGCATCTGGGCACCCTCTTACTGCTCTATTGGGCTGAAGAGGGCTTTCCCCACCCGTACGCTGAATCGACAATGTCGCAAAAATTCAGATATAAACATTGGGAGGCGTCACTCGACCCCATTGTGTGGAGAGTCTCCATGATAACGTATCGCCATGCGGTATCATAGGCCTTTTCCAGATCGAAAAACACCATGGCGTAGTGCTGTCTACGAAGGAAGGCTTTGCAGACGGCATTTTCCAGTCGGAGCAGAGCACCCGACGTGGAGTGGAACTTGCAGAAGCCGCACTGAGAAGAAGACAGATGGCCTCCGCTGTCCAGGAAAAAATCTAATCTAACATTTACCAATTTCTCCATCAACTTGCACACGCAAGAGGTTAGAGAGATTGAGCGGAAACAGGTCGGAGTAGAGTAATCTCTCCGCGGTTTGCGAAAGGCGAGCACAGTAGCGATTCGCCAGGAATTTGGGAGGAGACCCTCCACCCAGATCTTGTTGAAAAAATCTAAGATAAAGGTCATGCCTCGCTCAGCCCAGGTGTCGAAGCACGGGGTACCGGAAATGTCCGGACCATAGGCGGTGTCCGCGCACGAAGCAAGAGCGGAACGCAATTCAATCAGAGTAAACCTATCGTTGAAGGGTTCTCCGCCTCTGGAGGTAAAGCCCAGCCGGCGGCCTTCCGCGACATCACGACGTGCATTGGATGCTAAGGGAGTAGCATCCCAGATCCCAGCTAGAGAATGCAGAGAAAGCGTTCGCGAAGGATTCCGCCACGGACGCGGGGTCCGAGCTTGCGGTCCCATTCTCCTGGAGAACGGGAGTGCCCCGAATCCTTTTGACTCGCTTCCACACCTCAGCTAAAGGGGTCTTCCCGTTAAGTGAAGACACGTATGCCCGCCAAGAAGAGCGGCGGGCGTGCTTCGAAATATACCGGAACCTAGCCCTAGCCCGACGAAATTCACCGACAGTGAAATCGTTCGGGCGGCACTTATAGCGCATGTAGGCATAACGCTTCTGTTTGAGGGCCGTCTCACACACGGCCGACCACCATGGGAGTGGTCGGCGTGCAAAACGGCCAGACGTCCTAGCAATAGTAGTCAGGCCCACGGCGATGAGGTTGCCGGAGAAGAACCTTAACGGCCTCATCTACCGAATTAAACTCCTGGACTGAGACAGAGAATTCAGTCATTTCCAGAAATGCAGACTACCGCGCCCGCGCCACGCACCACAGAGGTGGGCTCTCAGGCGGCAGTTGCCTTGAAAATGATATTTGAATGGGAAAGTTATCACTACCATGGAGGTCATCGACCACCACGCAATCAAAATGAGGCTGTCCATCCGAAGAGCACAAAGATAGATCAAGGCAAGAAAATGAAGCGGTTCTCGGGCAGTGATGCGTAAACTCATTCACATTTAGGACACCTATCTCAAGCTCTTCGATCAGTTCAGGAAGGACTTGTCCCCTGGGATTTATTGAGTAATCTCCCCTGAGAGGATGCCTGCCGTTAAGATCTTCAAGCAAGAGAAAGGGCTCGGCAACCGTGCCACGACGAGGCAGAAGTCCCCAGCGTAGAAATTAGCTGACGGTGGAAAGTACGCAGAAATGATAGTATACGTCTTATCCAGGTGAAGCTGCACACCCACTGCCTGAAAGGAGGTATCTCAAGTGAAAGAAAGAAACGGAGACATCATGCCGGGTGTAAACCGCGTATCCCCCAGCCCGGCCATCTCGTGGTGGTGGGGTCGCAAGACCCTTGTACCCCGGAAGGGCGGGCAGGGGGCACGCGCCTAGTATGGTCTCGTGCAGAAAAATAGCTAACGGGGAACGGGACGAGACGAGCCTCCACAGCTTCTCCCAGTTGGCCCGGAGTCCATGGCAATTCCATTGAAGGAATATGCCCTCCAGGCCTAGCTCGGAGGAGACGCGGGGGCCCTCTTCGAACAGAAGACCATCATGGAGGCAGAACCACGGGCGCTGTTGGCCGGACAAAGCGCTGACGGCGCTGTTGCCTTCGAGGATTATTGGGGGAGGTTGAGCTCGCCATGCAAGTCTTTTCCTCACTCCGCCTCGAAACCTTAGGCGGGCGTTGCGGCTAAGGAGGCGGGGGGCCCTCTTTTCGAGGATCCACCATCTCCGAGCAACTCAGCACCACTAGGCGTGGGCGAAGGAACCGAAGCTCCTTTCTTGCTGTCTTCCTTTCGGGAGGGAGCTTTAGGAATCCCATAAGATGGCCTGACGACCAACTTCAGGGGTGTTGCCTCCTGTGAGTCTAACGACTCGGTGGAGGCGCGTGGTCTATTCGCCTTACGGGAAAAGGTCACGCTGGGGAAAGGGGGGTGGAGCCCTGGATTTAGCTGGGGCTGAGTGTGAACCCTTTTTGCCACCAGCTTTCCCAGGGAAGCGCCCGGGTTGAGTGGAGCCCGCAGAAGGGCTCCGAATGGGCGCTGAAACAACCGTGCTCGTTAGGCTGTACGGGTCAGAAGCAGAAGGTGTCTCTCTAACATTGAGGAGTAAGACGTCCCAGGAAGAGCCGGGCGTGCCAGGACCAAGTCCTTAGCCTCACGGAATGAGAGCTGATCCTGGGCATGAACGGCCAGGATTTCTTTCTCGATGAGATATGCACCACATTGCTTCGAAGAAGCGGGGTGCAGCTCTCCGCAATTGACAGATTTAGTCACACACGATTTGAACTTATCGTGTGCAGTCTTGGAGCAATTTACACATACTTCGGGTAACCCGACTTTGCACGTCTACATGAGCGATTCGTATGGCCGAAGCGATGAGAGTAATAGCACCTCTGCGGCAGTGGCATAAATGCCTTCACGCGGTAGCGATACCAACCGGCAGGCACCGACTCAGGGAGCTTGTCACAGTCGAACGTGCCGAAGAGTGTAGGAGTGGGTCTCTCGGGCCCTTCCTGTTTTTTCTCATCACACATTTGGCCTTGACCGCCCCATGGTAGGCCAGCTCTAAGGTGATGTCCTCTATTGAGTTGTCCACGAGTTTCCTTGCATAAACTAATCCTTTCACGCACTTCATGGTAGAGTTCGTCGTCACACTTCCAGGCGTGCCATCAAGTGTCCGAAGGGCACTAATCATGGCCGCCTCTGAGCGATTCGACGCATTCGCCAAAAGGCTCCCCTCTGAGAACTGGGTCACTTTCGGCTCTCTACCAATGACACTAGCTAAAGCTCTTCTCTTCTGGATCATGTTGCCCTTGGTTAACATGCTGCCATCAGTGGAGCGAATAACTGGGAAGCGTTTAAATCCAGCGAGCTCGAAAACGCCGGGTAATCTCTGAATTGCACACTAGCAATTTTGGTCTTAGTCATAGTCAGGGGCTCGCTAAGCTTGGTCGCTTAGCGAAGTGGCAGCAGACAAATTCGGCCCCACAGCCCCCGCCGATGGAGAGGAGCCCTCTAGTGTTTTCAGTCTTTTTTCTGCTTTTTTTTTCTTTTTAGCAGAGGAGAGCGAGGAATGAACCCACGTCTCACCTCCGCCGGCAGGAGCCCACAGGCTGGATTGACCTGCCTCAGCAAGGTCCTTCTCTGAGATGGAGAAGGTCCTGGCAGTCGCAAGGGCGCCGATCGGAGGAGATCCCTCCCCTCCTTGTACTGCCTTGGAAACCCTAGCTGTTTGAGGATGACCTTGCATAGGGACGGATTCGGGTTGGGTGCTTGGCGCGGAGCCCAGATTCGCACCCATGGAAGGCCCTACCATCTGAGGCTGGGTTGCCTCAAGGACCATGTCTATCTCAGAGGCGCCTCGAGTTGGACTCCCCCCCGCCTCCCAGCACATCATAGGTCCAATTGGCAGCACTGTCATAAGTCGAGTTTGGGGAGGCACAGGCATGTTTTTTGAGGGAAGCGACCGATGGGGGCTGCCTGCTGGCTTTTTTGGCAGTCCCCTTGGAAAGTAAAGGGGAGACTGCCGCTGGGAAGGAGGTGCCCAAAAGCACATCCAAACACAGGGGTGAGGGGGAGTCCCCTACACCCGTAGGTGAAGGAGAGGTGTAAGCCTCCTCTCCGGTTAGAGAGATTTGGAGGGTCCCCTGCGAGAGCACAGGGAGGCGGGATCTCCATTTTTTATGTGGCGGCTCCAACAATGGAAAAGGGAAAATTGAGGGGAGATTTCTTTTGTTATTATTAGGCATGGTGAGCCATTTTTTTTATGGGAGGCAATCACTCATCACACCTCGCAGTAGCTGGCCCTGCAAGGGGTGCATACGGGGCTGGCAGAACCAAGTGCCTCCATTCAAGGCCACCCCTACCGCCTGGTGGCCTGGCAGTCCCTCAGCATGGTGGCTCCACCTTGGACACGGCGTAAAACATATAGTGTTTGAAAATAGAAGGGAAGAGGAAGTGAGGAAGATGTGGGTGGGGATAAAGCAGGTTATTTAAAAATACACCATCCCAAACTGGAGCTCAGGGGTGAGAAGTCATTGTCCCCTCCCCCCCTCAGCCCTGATCTGGGATAGTTGCCTGAGAAGAAAGTCGGCATCTACCCTGAGAAAATAGAGGATAACCAGAGAAAGTTGTGAGAGAGGTTGTAGGTGTAGGGAAAGTGAGGAAGTAGGGGGGAAATACAGGCTGTCTGAAAGGAGAAGAGGTTAAGCTGGAGTCAGCACGGCGGCCAGGATGGCAAATTGCTGCGCCCCTTATGTGGTCGACCAGAAGAGAAAAATGACTTATTTCCTGAATGAAATGGACACCACTGCACCCACACCAAGCACCACAATGGGCCTTTCAAGCTGCAGTGGTCCATAAAATAATAGAGTGGAACCTCACTTAACGAGCAGAATTTGTTCCAGAATCTTAAGCGAAACAGTTTTTCTTAAAGGAATCAATGTAAAATATATAATGCATTTCATGACTAAAGAAATTACCCCCAAATAATTTGTAATAATATGAAAAATCCTTTTCTAAATTATTAACCCATAAACTAAAAAGATTATTATTATAGATGAACCTGGAAAATAAATAATTAGTAAAATAAAATAAAAATAATAACTGTTTATACCTTCCGAAAAAAAGGTAGCTCCTGGCGCAAGGGAGACGGAGACGTGGAACGGGAGAAATTATTGGCGTAGAGGAGGATGCTGGTTCTTCTTTTAAACTTCTCGAACCAGCCATGGCTTACCCCCAATGCTTCTTCTTCGCCCATTGATGCTCTTGGCGTTTTCATAACAGGGTTGGCGAAAATCACTTTTGCCTTCTCAGAAATAATGCTCTTTAATATCATCGCCTTGCATTTGCTTGTCGATGATTCATATAAGAATCAACCTTTCAACATCGACAAGAATACCTGTCATTGCATAGATATTTTTGACACTCCCTTTGAAGCATTTCTCTCTTTAATATTGTCCTTGTCCTTGAGGATATTGAAAATTGTTTATATAATCTGATTGTAAGTATATGCTAGCTCAGCCACAATCATACCTTGTTCTCGCTTCTCAATGATTTCACGTTTCACTTCTATTGTGATTCTTCTTCTTTTATCAATGTTTTCTTGCGGAACATTATTGCAAGGGTTATTAAACTTTCCCCTAAAACAAAAAGGACAAATAATGCGTCTGAACAATAATTCGGAAAATGAACGATCACTAGCGACACTAAGATGCCGCTAGGACGAGTGCTAAACACAGACTGATAGCCGAGAAGCAAGCAGGAGCGAGATAGAAGTATCAGAAAAGGACCTCGCATTGTCTCATCATAACTCATGGCTTGCTAGGTAGAAAGGAGCCTTCACATCGGGCATACGAATTACCGTAAAAATGAGCAGGGGCATTTTTAATTTTGTTTGTTATGCGAAATGTCGCTCATTAAGTGAGTAAAAAAAAACCTGCTCATTAGGCGAGGTTTGACTGCATTTGAATGGAAAAGTGATCAATACCATGGAAGTCATCGAACACTTCCAATCCCAAATCAGGCTAAGCATCCAAAGAGAACAGCGATAGGTAAATGGAGAATAAAGTGGTTCTTGGGCAGTGATGCATAAACTAAATCCACATTTGAGACACAAATCTCCAGCTCATAGATTAGGTTGGGAAGGAGCTGACTTCTGGGATTGATCGAGTAGCCTTCCCAAGGGGGTGTCTACAGTTCAAATCCAATAGCAGTACAAAGCACTCGACAGCCGTGCTAGAATGGGGAGGAAGTTTCCTGGATTGAGTCAGCTGCCGGTAGAATGTACGCAGAAGCAGTATATCTCCTATCCAGGTGCAGCTACACTGCTACTGGTTGAAATGGAGGTAGCTAAATCAAAGAAAAGAACAGAGACATCATGCCCAGTCTCAAACAGTGGTGGTGTGATCACAAAACCTTTCTAGCCACAGGAGACATCACCTCAAAACCTTTGGGGGGCAGGGCGGTGTCCCTCCTATCTAGGATCCACAGATTCTGAGCCACTCAGTCCAGCCTTGATTGGAAGTGTAGAAGCCAAAAGCTACTTTGGTGGTGTCCTTTCGAGGGGCAGATTTAGGCACTCCGGAAGATGGCCTCACGACCAGCCTTAAGGGTGTTACCTCCATTATGTCGAATGACTTGGTAGAGGCGCGTACATCTCATGGGAAGATCCATGTGCTTCCCCCCCCCTTGAGGAATTATGGATCCCAATCAAGGATTGTTTTGTAGTGTTGCATCAACCCCTGCAGTTCAAATGCAGGAAGTTATGGGGGGTGGACACTACAGGCCCTGCTCTCTCTTGCCCCCAAGGAGGTTAGCCTATTTTTGGATCACCTGCCTTGTCTATTGGCAACCCCTTGTGATAGGGAAAGAGGGACTGCCCTAGGTAGGGGCATGGAGCCACTCGAGGGCACTTGAAAATAATGGGTTTAGGGGGAAGCCACTGCATCGGTAGACTGAGGAGTGGTTTAAAACACTTCTCTGGTAGAAGAGGGTGGGAGGGGGCTATGAGAAATTACAGGAGGCAGCCACATCCTTTTCAGAGGTGAAGCTGCCTGAGAGCAGCTCCAAAGATGGCAAAGTGGAAGCCTCTTTGCTGCTTGGCGATGGTGAGGGGAAGAGCTCGGCACTGGTCAAAGGAGTGCCTCAATTTTCCTCATCTCTCTGACACCAAGGGAGGCTGAGGTTGTGATGGGAGGTGGATCTACATGTGATTTCCCACTTTTGTCAAAAAAGAGAAAAGGGGGTACATGGAAAGTATGACCTCCCAATGACCTGGGAAGTTAAAAGTAGTCTCCCTAGGATCAGAAATTCCAGAATGTGATCATTTACACATACTCGGTCCAGGTCCTGGGTTGATGGGCTTTGCCAACCTGGCCCACCATTCAGGTGAAATGGTCCATGAGCTTAAATCATAAAGGATTGTGCTGGCATAGCCACCTTTTATGTGTGTACTGGAAGACAGTTTCTGCGGTACCTATTTTCCTATCATTGGAACATGATGGGAAAGTTCCCTAGAAGTTGTTGCAGGATTTGCATTGACAAAGCTTCCCTCTCTCCAGAATCAAGATCTTTTGGAAGACCTTGTTTTGGTACATCTTTTAGACTAAAATCCTCAATTTGGAAATGGAAAGTACTTGATGCAACTTCTTTCATTTACTGAATCTTATCCATAACTGCTTTGAATAGATTTTGTCAATGGACTTTCATTGAAAGCTTTAGGAATATCATTAAGTAAAAAATATCTAATGTGATCTATAGATGGGAGAGCATAGTGGTAAATACTGAAGATTATGAACAATATTTTTCTAATCAGAAAGAAAAAGGTATAATAAATTACTTTGTAGCATTCCTGAAACATAACAAGAGGAACTACTTTAATAAATATTATAAGAGTTTATTCTAGAAAATCGGACATTACTTCCATCCCAACATGTTACTTAATATTTTGCAACTTTTTATTTACCATTGTTCTTAGCCAGTGTTATAAAATATATCCAACACTTGCATGTCTTTTCATTGCATAAAAATTTATTATTAAACTTAATACTGTAAATTGAAATGAGCAAAATTACCTTTTCTTGAAGGCAGTTTTGTATCCCAGTTTGATTAGTAACATTTGATAAGGTTTCATCTTGAAAAGTGAGGCCCTCTTTATTTTTATCAGTGATAGAACTTTGATCTTCCAGATCTTCTTCCTTAATCTCTTCTTTCATCAAAATCTCTCCAACCTCTTCCTAGATACAAATATATTCTATGTAAGAACCTGATGAATATTTGGTAGTTACTAACAAAAGAACTACTAGAAAATATACTGCGCACTAACAGGCTATAGAAGTCAAGCAAGTAGTGCAGTTTGACTCATTGAATGAAAACACTGATTCCATTAAAAACTAAAGGAATTTCAGGTATTTTGAATTAGAGTCAAATAATATTAGTAACTCAAAAAATGAATAGATCAATCATGTGGAGATTCCAAGAGAGCTGTTATTTATATCAAATCATCAATATTCTTACAAAGGAAAGATTTGAGATAATCACCTCCTTAACTGACCAATTTTGTGACATGATTTTATCACAACCACCAACTGTTGGTTCTTGACCTGGAAATTCTTGCTCAGTTCCATCACATGATTCAAAAAATTCTTCCTTGATCTTATGAGATGGGATTTCTTCATAATCATCCTGATATAAATTTAATGCTCATTTAAATCTTATTAAAAACTTCATTCAAATTTATATAATGATTAGATACACTGGATAACAAAATTTCCCTTTTTTCTTGTCTGGGTTAAAAGTATTATTTCCCAATTGTTTTTGGCTCTATTAAATGAAAAAAAGTCAATTTTAATCCCCAAACTTTGCTTTTGTGGCTAGGACATTGAATTTTTAAATTAGCCCATTTATGGTAAATAACAATATTTTGATGCAAATAGTAGAAATATCAAAAGTTTCAAGGGTTATTTTTTTTCAGTTATGGTATAAACATGATATAGGTACTGTATTTAAAAAGTTATAGAAACAGTAATACAGTAGTAATAGCTATTATTTCTCACAAATTTGAAGGGAACTAAGTGACTACTCAAGCAATTATTTCTTCTGCATGGTGAACCCTTCCAAACGTTCAGCAAGCAAAAATGCACCTACTATCATGTATCCAGACCTTCAGTCATCTATTGTGACAGTGCCACAAAGTTCTGAGCTCTCCGTACTGACTCCTCTAAAAAGAGAGCAGCAGTTTTTAGAAAGGAAAAGCAGTTCAGAAAAGGATGAAGTCATTAGTCCAGATAACAGAGGTGCAAATGAGGAGAGAAACTCATACTACCTATCCGGACCAAATGCGTCCCTAGAGACTGGCGTGAGGCGCAGGTGACTCCTATCTTCAAGAAAGGAGACCATAATGAACCGTCGAACTACCGACCTATCAGTCTGACTTCGATAGTCAGTAAACTCATAGAAAGCATCATGGTGGACAAAGTGACGTCGTATTTAGAGTCAAACCTGCTACTGAAGAGTTCTCAGCATGGCTTCCAAAGGCAACAGTCATGCCTGATGAACCTTGTGGAATTCTTCCACTTCGTGTTCAGTGAGCACGATCGGGACAAGGCGGTGGATGTGGTCTACCTAGACTTTCAGAAAGCCTTTGATAAGGTACCACACCGCCGCCTTCTCCGGAAAGTGCGAGCGCTTGGCATAGACGGAAAGGTAGCCGGCTGGATCGAGAACTGGCTAAGTGGCAGACGGCAACGGGTGGTGGTAAATGGACAGTCTTCTGAGTGGGTACCGTTACTAGCGGGGTGCCTCAAGGTTCTGTCTTGGGACAACTACTATTCATCATATACGTCAACGACATGGACGGTGACAAGGTTGCCAAGATTTCAAAATTTGCCGATGATACCAAGCTTGGTATGAACGTTGCAAAGGATGGAAATACTGCCCGCCTGCAGGAAGATCTTGGGAAGATTGGGGAGTGGCCGGACACGTGGCAAATGCCTTTTAACGTGAACAGAAACCCCCAATCTCAGTATATCCTTAAGGGCACTGCTATTGAATCCACCGACACTGAGAAGGACTTGGGTGTAACAATCACTAGTGACCTCAAGTTCTCGAAACAGTGCATTGAGGTGGAGAAAAAGGCCCAAAGGATGCTAGGCTATATTAAGCGCCAGTTTGGTTATCGGAACCAGGAGATTGTACTGTGCTTGTACAACTCACTTGTCCGACCTCACCTGGAGTATGCCGTATAATTTTGGAGTCCTTCATTGCGAAAGGACATCGCAAGGTTGGAACACGTACAAGCTAGGGCAACCAAACTGATTCCCTCTATCCAACATAAAAGTTATGAGGATAGACTAAGGGAATTAGATCTGTTCTCGCTGGAAACCCGTAGACTGCGTGGTCAGCTCATCGAAGTTTTCAAAACACTTTGAGGGTTCGACAATGTTGACTACCGGGATAATTTCATACTGAGTGAGAACAGAACGCGCAATCATGGCTTCAAACTTGAATTGAAGCATCACAACCGCAATCTGTGTGGAAATTTTTTCACCTACAGTATCTGCAGTAAGTGGAACGCACTTCCAGTGGAAGTTGTCAACAGTGAATCTGTTGACCAGTTCAAGTCAAGACTAGACAAAGTCTTGAAAAGTGGCCGTTTGGGGACGCAAAACAATTGAGCAGCCATGTGCCCGCTCGATTGCTAGTCCAAAGGTACCCTCTTTGAATGGACCGTAAGGTCTCCTGGGGTACTTTCTTTCCTTTTAACTCCTTGTAACCTAAACAAAAAAAATCTCAATGACCTTGTCAAGAGATCTTGGTCTCACAAAGTCCAAAGATGAGCTTTTAACTTTGAGACTCATGCCGTGGAATTTGTTGAATGACAGTGTGCAAATATCAGGTCAGAGAAAATCTCACCAGTGTTTTTCAAGCTTTTTTTACACATCAAGATGAGCTTTGCTTTGTTACAGTGTGACTGGTCTATTTGAGGCAATCAGAATCACCTTTAACTCCAATGAGTGGCGCCACTTCATTGACAGCTCATCCAGGAGACTCAAAGCAGTGCTAGTTCATAATGAGAACATGTATCCATCTCTTCCCCTTGATCACTCAGTCCAGTTCAAAGAGGAAAACAGAAGTCTCAAGATCTTGCTAGATGCATTGATATATGAAGAGTACAATTGGGAGGTTATCGGAGACTTCAAAATGGTGGCCTTATTGATGCATCTCCAAGTTGGCTTTAACAAGTTTCCTTGTTATCTTTGCCTTTGGGACAGCTTGGACACCATGGCACACTACCAAGACCAGGGTTGTGCACAACAGACCAAGTTTAGTATGCAAAGAAACAATGTCAAATGGGAGCCTTTGTGAGACCTGCGTAAAGTCATGTTTCCTTCTCTGTACTTAAAATTGGAACTAATGAAACAATTTGTCAGAGCTCTCGATAAGGAGTCTGCAGCTTTCATTTATCTCCAAGATTTCTTTCCTAAGCTATCTGCGGCAAAGGTGGAAGCTGGGGTCTTCATCAGTCCACAAATAAAAGAACATCGAGTGCAAGTAGTTTCCACAAGAAACTCACTAGGCTGGAAAAAGCAGTGTGTGAAAGCTTTATCGTAGTGCTTCTGGGCTTCCTAAGTAATCACAAAGCCGAAAAATATGTAGAGCTTGTTGAGAACCTAGTGAGAAATTACGGCAAGATGTTCCTGAAGGTCCATATTCTTGATGCTCATCTTGATAAATTTAGGAGAACATGGGAGCATACTCTGAGGAGCATGGTGAGCACTTTCACCAGGATCTACCAGACTTTGAACGCCCCTAACATGGATCATATAATGAAAATCTGATGGGAGACTATATTTGGGGGCTGATTGGTGAAAGTAATTTAAAGTATAAGCATAAATCACAGAAAACTACTCATTTTAATATTTTAATTGTCTCACTTATATAATCTAGAATAAATAAATGATATTTTTAAATCATTGCTTTATTTCTACTTTATGCAAATGAAAGTTCAAATTCACCATTTCCTTGCAGAAGGAATAGGTAAAGTTCATATAAATATCATTATCCTGGACACATAAGCAAAGTTTGAAATAAATAACTGTTTTTTCATGTATTCTAGACACAAGCAAATAGAAAATAACAGTTGCTACCCAAAGAGAAAATTAGTGTTACACAGTGTTAAAATTACATAGAATATAGAGAAGTATAAAAATAAAATTAAGGAATAGAACTAAGGGAATAATGAAGTGTGTTAATATTGTAATTCTCAGATACCTTTACGCTATCCAAATCAGGGACCTGTGATTCTTCAAAGAATTCTTTTTTTATTGTCATCTCTCCAAAATTATCCTGAAAAGGAAAAAAAAATCACAAATTCTTATAAATCTAAGGCAAATATTTATGGAGAAATATGCTAATATTATAGGATTGAAATAAATTGTAGATAAAAATAATCAAGAAACTACCATTTTTCTTCCAATATTTCGATTTGAGAATCCAGCAATGCCTGATATTTTCAACTCAGAGTGTTTATTGGTTATAGCAATAGGGCTTTAGGGGGGCCCTGAACTCTCTGATTAATTTATTGAGCCATAGAGGTCCATTAACAAGTACCGAAATTCCTTGTAGAATTTGTATTCAGAAAGCAATTAATTGAATTTTGCCCCATCAAGTAAAACTATCAAAATGGCTTGATATCTATTTTACAGGGTGATAAACACAAGCAATACACAATGGATTGCACCCTAACTTTTTCAACATTAATATCTACCTGAAATCCCTACAGCTATGTCAATGACATCACCATCCTCACATTAACATGTATATCCATGCAGAACATAATACACACTGCTATATAATAAGACTTGAATACTGGATACAATAGAAGCTTATTATTGTCTCACAATCACAACACACAAACTAGAGTACAAGAAACACACACACAATAGGGCATTTATAAAAAGATCTTATTACAGTGCTCTGTGTCACCCTAGACACAAACAAACTACTTAACAACCAAAAATAAACAAGAAATAAACAAGAATTACCAAACTTCATCACTGACATTTGGAGACCCCAATGAATATATCTAGAAAATTTTCTTATACCTCTATACCTTGGGCACACAATTTTACACCCTGCCATCTCACTACATTACAACACAAATAAAGCCCTCTACATTGCTAGCACTCAGAGCTTCCCAATAAATCACTCACTAGCATAAAAATAGTGCCCATAAAACACTATCTTGACCTCTTCAGAACAGAATTCATCCATAATATATGTATTTGGCTGAGGAATAAGTATGTGCAGTTTTATCAAATTTATTCATTACCATTAACAATTTTAGAAAAACTTCATTTTTAATTGATAAAAATATGCAATTTAATCAATAATGTATTCTCCATTATTATTTACGACTTCTTCCCAATGTTCAACTAGTTTTTTTGATGCCTCTGCAATAAAAATCTCTGGATTTTGACTCAAAGAATTCGTCTAAACCAGGTTCTTAATTCTATATCAGTATTTAATGAAATGCCGTGCAAATTGTTGGAGAGTGATCGGAACAGATGGAAATCTAATGGAGCCAAGTCTGGCAAATATGGAGGATGCGGCAGAATTTTCCAATTAAGCATTTGGATGGCATCTTTTGTCATATTGGTAATGTAAGGATCAGCATTGGTGTGTTGCAGAAAGACTCCACAATGTCGATGAGGTCGCTTTTAATGAATAGCTTCGGCAAGTCAGTACATTTGTTGAATGTAGAGTTCTGCATTGACAATCTTGTTGTTCGCAAGGAGCTTATAAAGAATGATGCCTTCACAATCCCACCATACACACAGCATCGTCTTTCATGGATGAAGTCCTTGCTTTAATCGCGGAAATGTTTTTTTTTATTAGGGCTAAGCCATTGTTTTTGATGGGTCATGTTGACATAAACACACCACATTACAATGCGTGATGGTGCGGTGAAGAAATCTGTTCTTATATCCATGAGTAGCCTTGTGACAAGCAAGCAAACCTGCGGCAATCATGGAGCATTGAAGTTTGTTGCTTTCGCTCAAAGCGTGCGGAATCTATGCACCAAATTTTTTAACTTTCCCCATCGAATGAAGGTGATTCACTACAGTTTTCTGATATCACGCCAATTGTACAGCCAATTCTCTCGTCGATTGACGAAGATTTCATGAATAAGGTCGTCCAATCGATCTTCATCCAACTTAATGGGGTGACCAAAACGTTCTTCGTCATTAAGATTGAAATGACCGTTTTTGAATCGTGAAAACCGCCATTGAGCTGTCCTTTCTGATAAAGCATTTTCTCCGTACACAGCACAAATATCGCGACGAGCTTTGGCTGCGTTTGAATTGTTCCTGTCTCGATTGAAAATGAATAACAACAAGTGTCGAAAATGCGCCTTTCTTTCAATTTAACATTCCATTTGAGGATACAGAACAAAAATTAAATTAACACAACTTTTAAATAAACAGCAATGACTTATTACTCAACTTCAAGATGTAGCCTAAGCAAAAGCTTTATAGTCTACGCTGTTAAGAGACGTAGCCTAACCTTTGCCAATTTTGCTCTCATTATTTATTATTTCTTAATATGTGCATAAATCACATCAACAAAACTTAAATCAACACAACATAAAAAAAAACACAAGAACTTATTCCTCAACCTAAAAATTAAAGTCAACCATACCATTACAGGCAAAATTTTACCATCATCAGAGAAAGCTGCACAAAACCTTATAAACAGCAAGAATTATCGACAAAAAATTCACACACATGGACCTTAGCAAGGGGCAATTAAGTAAGGAATGAATGAATCAGTCTATCTTAAAAACAAATATCTGAAGATTTATAATTAACTTACCTCTTTATTATCCAATACTTCATCCCAAAATGAATGTTCATTAGTCATGTTTATATCAATATTTAATTCAAAATTTTGATGTGGCTATCCTTATAGTCTTAAAAGGTTTCTGGTGGTTAAATCTTGTTAAATCCTTTCTTATACCACAGACCTTTGCCTTGCAATATTTTTTTATCTTTACAAATAAGCCTAAGGATCAAGAGGAAAGTTTGAGTGAGATAGAAGCTTCAGTTGCCCTTTCCGAAAAACTTTCAAAATGATGGAACAGTTTAATACTGATTAGTAATTTTTACAAGAGCCTCCAAAAATTGTCACAGGTGTACAGATTCCAGACTTATTGCCAGATAATTCTGTCAGCCATGGGGTGAGATCATGCAAATATAAGGTGAGATTGGTAAAGTAGTGAAGATAGATGAAGATAATAGAGGTGTGGTTCCTCTGTTGGTATTAGGGCTGAGAGAGTACACAACTTGGAGACTGGGAAAAAGGGGAAATCCAGAGAAATGCTCTGGTAAGTAGAATATTGTTCAAGAGCAAATCACACTTTCTTCCCTTTGCTTACAATTATTATTTCTGCTAAGTGAAATGAATGGTAACTACAGCTAAAAGTAAAAAGATCAAATGTGAACTTGTCTTTTTCTTGTTATGAAATTACATTCCTTAATTGATTAGAGACCATTCCTCATCAGTACACACTACTAGTATCTCACAGTAAAGATGACAAAACTTCAAAATGACTGGCTTATCACATTGCTCCAAACAAAACGCTAATGACTCAAACTCAAATAAGAGCAAAATTAAGTGAAAACTTGGTTCTTAAACAACTCCAAATTGTGAGCAGAGCCAAAACCCTCAGTGGTAGTGATATTGGCATGTAGCAGTGAATCTTTGACTGAAATGCCTTCTCCTTTTCAGCTGTTTGGGACCAGCTAGACCAAGTCTTGACAAGCAGTGTTGTTGTACCTCCCAGTTCCCTGTAAGCTCTGAGTGCTCCAAGTCCCATTTCCTGACCTGTACAGAGTGACTTTGGAAACACTGAGTCCCCTTTTCTAAATGGTATGTTGAGATGGACAAATATAGGTGGGAGGGATGTAGTAGAGTAGTGAGATAGTTTGCCTCCCCTCATCATCTTAAATGCCTAATACATTTTTTTTCTAGGGTGGCTGAGATGACCAAGAACTGGGTGGTCATGATCCGAATGGGGACCCAATGGACTTCCATTGTGCCTCTCATACATCTCCTCCTATAGATATATTTTGTATCACATATTTTCAAATACACTGATACCTCAATTGAATAGACAAAAAAGTTGACCCTTCAGTCCGATGATACCAATTTTCCATAGTTTACAACACTAATGTGTATGTAGTAGCTAATATCAGTATTATATTACAAAAGAAAGAGGATAAAAGAGTCCTGTACACGACTTTTAATCAAGCACATTATACATCAATGCAGTATTTCAGAGCATATTTGGTAAGATTAGGTTTTGTCTTATATATATCTGAAACTGTTTATTTTTTTTTACTCCACATTCATTACATGCTTTACAGACACACCACATCCTAACTTTTAAATCAATTCTAGTTTCTGTGGTACTGTTAAATCTACTCTTATCTTTTCTTTTTATTTTTCCTCAAGACAACATGGTCATATTAAATAGTGAATTGCTATCATAGGCCTTTTTTAGATCGAAAAACACCGTGGCGTAGTGCTGTCTACGAAGGAAGGCCTCGCAAACGGCATTTTCTAGTCGGAGCAGAGCATCCGATGTGGAGTGGAACTTGCGCAAGCCGCACTGTGCAGAAGACAGATTGCTTGCGCTGTCCAGAAAAAAAGGCTATTCTAACATTTACAAATTTCTCCATCAACTTGCCCACGCAAGAGGTTAGAGAGATTGGGCGGAAACTGCCGGAGTAGAGTGATCTCTCCCCAGTAGGCAAAAGGCGAGCACTGTAGCGGTTCGCCAGGAATCTGGGAGGAGACCATCCACCCAGATCCTGTTGATCTAATCTAAGAGAAAGGCCATTACTCGCTTACCCAGGTGCCAAAGAGTGGCGTACGGGACATCGTCCGGACCAAGGGTGGTGTCCGCGTGCAAAGCAAGAGCGGAACGCAACTCACTCACAGTAAACCTGTCGTTGAAGGGTTCTCCGCCTCTGGAGGTAAAGACCAGTCAGCGGCCTTCCGCGAAATGACGATGTGCATTGCATGCTGGCGGAGCAGCATCCTGGTTAAAGAATGTGAAAAAAGCGGTCGCGAAGGATTCAGAAACGGTTGTGGGGTCGGAGATTGTAGTCCCATTTTTTGGATAACGGGAAAAGGGGTCCTGCGAAAATTTGCGACGAATCCTTTTACCATGCTTCCACACCTCTGCTGGAGGGGTCTTCTTGTTAAGTGAAGACACGTATGCCCTCCAAGAATAGCGGCGGGCGTGCTTCGAAATATACCGTAACCTAGCCCTAGCCCGACGAAATTCAGCGAAACTTAAATCGTTTGGGTGGCGCTTATAGCACATGTAGGCATAACGCTTCTGTTTCAGGGCCGTCTCACCTTCAGCCGACCACTACAGGAGTGGTCAGCGTGCAAAACGGCCAGAAGTTCTAGGCAATAGTAGTCAGGCCCGCAGAAATGAGGTTGCCGGAGAAGAACTCAATGACCTCATCTACCGACCTAAACTTCTTGACTGAGATAGAAAATTTAGTCATTTCCTGAAATGCAGGCCACTGAGCCCACGCCAAGCACCAGTGAGGTGGGTCTCAGGCGGCAGTTGACCTGAAAATTATATTTGAATGGGAAAGTGATCACTACCATGGAGGTCATCGACCACCCTCCCAAACAAAATCAGGCTGTTCATCCGGAGAGCACAGAGATAGACCAAGGCAAGAAATGAAGCGGTTCTCTAGCAGTGATGCGTAAACTCATCCACATTTTTGACACCTATCTCAAGCTTTTCAATCAGATCGGTAAGGAATTGTCCCTTGGGATTTATTGATTAGTCTCCCCAGAGAGGATGTCTGCCGTTCAGATTTCCAAGCAAGAGAAAGGGCCTCGGCAACTGTGCCACGATGCGGCGGAAGTCCACCGCGTCGAAGTCAGCTAATGGTGGAATGTACGCAGAAATAACACTATACCTCCTATCCAGGTGAAGCTGCATAGCCACTGCCTGAAAGGAGGTATCTAAAGTGAAAAGAATAACCGAGACATCATGCCAGGTGTAAACAGTGCATCCCCTATTTTAGAAAAAATAAATATGATTATCCAATAGTTTATAATGGTTGGCTTATGAACAAATTGAGTAAAAAAATTATCCTCAAAGCATTCAATAAACTTACAACTTACTCTATCCCTTCCTATCATATTTTCCTGGTCCACTGAATTTAACTTAAAGTCACCATGAATAACTGCATCTACTTCACCCTGACAGTCAGTCTGTCAGGGTGGTGTGTAAAAGGCTCCCAAGTGTATTATCCTATTTAAACACTTTAATTTGTGATTTAATATAATTAGGTATGATAAGATCTAGGCTAAACAATCCAGGGCTAATATTATAATTTCAGAAAGTATTAATAGAGATACACTCAAAATATTTCTTGAAATGTAGTTTCTGCGGGTAGAACCCGCAGAAGGGCTCCGAATGGGTGCGGAAACAACCGTGCTCGTTGGCCTAAATGGGCCGGGAGAAGAGGGTGCCTTTCTAGCTATTGAGGCATATGACATCCCAGGCAGAGTCGGGGGTGCCAGGACCAAGTCCTTAGCCTCGCAGAATGAGAGACAATCCTGGCCCTGAATGGCCAGGATTTCTTTCTCAAGGAGATATGCACCACATTGCTTCGAAGAAGCAGGGTGCGTCTCTCCGCAATTGACACACTTGGCCACACACGATTTGGACTTATCGTGTGCGACCTTGGAGCAATTTACACAGACTTCGAGTGACCCCAACTTTGCACGTCTACATCAGCGATTCGTATGGCCGAAGCGGTGACAGTAATAGCACCGCCGCGGCAGTGGCACGAATGCCTTCACGCGGTAGCGTTACCAACCGCAACGCACAGACTCAGGTAGCTTGTCACAGTCAAATGTGATGAAGAGTGTAGGGGTGGGTCTCGAGGCCCCTCCCTGTTTTCTCATCACAGGTTCGACCTTGACGGCCCCATGATCGGCCAGCTCTAGGGTGATGTCCTCAATGCAGTAGTCAACGAGTTCCCTCGCATAAACTACTCCTTTCACAAA